>JAPFFP010000103.1:3117241-3146660 GCA_026153255.1 Solanum medicagineum
ATTGAGGAAGCACCTCTGTTACTTCAGTTATTTTATTGTCAAAACCATGCTAAACAGAGAGGATGGTTGTTTGAAGCCTGACTTCTTGCTTTTTTTATTTGAATCAGTACCCTTTCCATTACACTAAGATGCATCCTATAGAGTCACTAGAAAGAAAAATCCCCTTACACTGCAAACTTATGGAAAGCAGTCAATCTACTGAGGAGATATGGGGATAGACATACAACTCCAATCCAAAAAGAGTAGAATGATGCTGAAGTTTGGGAAATTACAAGAAATTTAAGCATCGTTATGGAGATCTCTTCTTTTTTTTTTTTGGGAAAAAGAACTCTATGCATACTTTGTACAACAAGTTTAGCTAATGAAACTTATTCAACCTCCTTGCTGAAAGTCAACAAAAAGGGCACTGCATAGGGTCTGTGACTTGGCAAATGGCTAATTATGATTCAAATTAGATCATATTACAAAAGGCAGTAGGTGAACATCAAACGAAGGAACACT
Source organism: Solanum medicagineum (assembly GCA_026153255.1). Classification (NCBI taxonomy): domain Eukaryota; kingdom Viridiplantae; phylum Streptophyta; class Magnoliopsida; order Solanales; family Solanaceae; genus Solanum; species Solanum medicagineum. Next base: position 3,117,743 of record JAPFFP010000103.1, read on the forward strand.
AAAGGCCTTAGCTTCTGTGGAATTAATATTTCCGCAACGAATATAGGAAGCATAAACAAGAACCATAATTCCTTGAGAAGACATTAGAATATAGGCAGGAGTAAGAGAAACATAGCTATCATTATTGAATTCAAAATGGTAACAGGTCTAAAGTACCCTTCCAGCAGATTCTCTAAATGAGTCAATTGAAACTGGCCTACAATGTATTTAGGAATTGAGCTTTCACAAAATCATGATGTGCATGTGAGCAAAAAAGAAATTCCTTTCGGTGTTTTCATCCATTTTTTGCAGCCCTTGTCATTTCTACTGGTACTTGATGCAAATCAGTTTTAATTGTTTCTTATGTTTCCAGTGTTTACTATGAAAGGAATTGATCTTGTTCTCTAACTAATGTGGAAGTTATGTAGAGATCTCAGTGACTGAAAGTTGCATGGAATCCCAGAGTTGATTGTCACATAAATGACATAGACCTTTAGTGATGTGTTATACATCTCTGAGAATGATGTTATACTTAGAACTGCCTCTCATTTAGAATGAAATATATTTGTGATGCTTTTAAAACCTCAATTAAATCTTATTGTGCATTGTTACCCTCTTCAAGATAGAGTCCATGGTCGATAATATACATGCTTTACTGAATTGGTCTCTGCCATAAAGAGCCTCTAAGCGAGTGGAGCACCAACCCTATTTGCACCTACTTTGAGGACTTCAGCACTCTCAAGCCAGCCTTTTGCAAATTTCATCGTTACTTTTATGTATTTTGTTCGAGTTCTTGGTTGAGGCTAGCCTACTAACATGTGCTAATGCTGAAAATATACCAATGCCAAAAGAAATTGCACAAGTTATAAAAATTTTATAAGTTGTGGAAGGAAAGACGAAGAGACAAAACTCTTATAGAGATTTGTTGTTTACGACACACTAGAGAGACCTTTATATAGGAATTTTTAGTAGCATGAAAAAAGAAAGCTTTCTAATATTGCCGTTTAAGTAGTTTACTTTATATTCTCAATGATTCTCTTGACTTAAAACACGCCCCTTAAAATCGAGATGGTGAAGCGACTTCAGTTCACATTTTCTAAAGGTAAGAAATATTCAGAACAGAAGTGTAAATAATCATACAAATAGTATTGTTAGAATAATGGACAATCACTTGAAAGAAAAATGGTGCTGGAGTTCTTTCCTTTAAAAGTCACCAATAATTGCAAATAATAGAAGTGGTTCTTGCATTATGACAGAAAAGAATCAATTCTGTCATTGATGAATGGTGTTGTGACATAAATCTCGTTGATATCATTAAACTAGCTTGAATTGGTGCTTAAGTAACAACTGAAAAGGTTTCCACAACAGTGTTAAGAGAAGTTTTCAGAATAATGACCATGATAAGTGGTGCAGTCAGAATATCTACCAGAGAGAGGTGCAGTGCTGTTGGAAGGGCCACCTCAAAGAGGCTTAACATGATATTTTTAATAATACTCTTTACTCTCAATGATTACATGATCATTTAGAATATTTTACACAGTATCCTTGATGATATTTTTTAGTTCGGAATTTTGTGTTTGGGATATTGATCCAATAACATGGAGTTAAATAAGTTAATGATGTTAAAAAAAAAGGGGGGCTTAATGATGTCATCTGGCACATAAAACTAAATTGTTCAAGTCATTGTCCAATTCAGCATGTTTGATTTGTGAAAATGAGTTATTATATGGCTTTTCTCATTATTCCAGTTGATTGGAAAAGCAAGAGCATATCTTGGGCTCTCTGATCTGGAGAAGCAAACTCAAAGTGGAGGTGTGTTGGAAGTTCATATTGGAGATGTATTTTCTTCATCTGTTACTATTCCTGGAGGTTATGCAGGTATATCACTGCCTTATTCAGATGTGTAACCCCTAGTCGACCTATTAATTGCTTTATGATGGAAGGAAGGTTCTTATCCTCCAGCAAATGATTGTTCTTGCAGCTGAAGCATTTCAAATAACCTTCTTTGCAGGGAGCCCCTTCCCTGATATATCATAGTTTTTAACTTGTTTTGCCATGCATCAGAATTGAGCATTCAAAAATTTATATATTAAAACGTTCCAGGTATGACTTCTATCCGAAGTTTACTTATATTCTTCAAAATGATAATTTCAGGTATAATAGTTGATTTGTTTTCTGATGGAAAGGTTTTGCCACAACTGCAAGAGGTATGATCAAGTGCACAATTTTGGTAGTCATGCATTTGTTGTAACGATATTTTTACAATACAATGCTTATCTATCTTTTCATTAATATGTGGTTGTTAATAGTATCTCTCTTCTGAATAATTACATGTGGATTTTCTTTTTGGCTGCTAATAGAGTTGATGCTTGAATCAACCCATTTAGGCACCCAATTGGGAGCGTGGTAGCTTCCAGACAAGTACTTCTTTACAATTTTGATAGTAATGCATTTGTTTTGACTTTCCTTGACAGGTTACAACTTGGTTGGAGATGAATAAGATGTTGATGCCCAATGGTCGCCTCATGGTGAATTGTGGTGCTGCTACCAAAGAAATGTCTAATACTTCTGAAATGATGCAACCGGATATTTCTGAAGGGGATGACCCTAGGGAACTAAACACAACAATCAATGCATTATGCAAGGCATTTCCTGAGCAAGTAGGCAACTTAAATTCCATTTATCTTCTTTGCTCAGTAAAATCAGTATGAAACTTTTTATGGCCCTTTTTGGTTTCCTAGCTGCTTTTTTTTTTTCTTTTTTTTCTTTCTTCATTTCAAAAGGTTCCTAGGCTTATGCAACTATTATGAAAAAGATAACTTTTAAGCCAGTGAAGCATGGATGCTTTTGAAAAGTAATCTGAGCGATCTGTAATTCAAAAGTGCCTTTATCAAGATATGCAAATTTGATAGTGATACTGTTTAGTAATTATGATGTACCTGTTTACTTTACACAGTGATAGCGATACCTGGTCTGCGTACATTCTATCCTCCCCAGACCCCTCTTGTGGGATTCCACTGGGTATGTTGTTGTTGTTGTTGTTATTGACCTGGCTTGGAAATTAAAATGGTGGTTCACTTGACTGAAGGTTTTGGTAGAAGAAAGTTACGTGAGTTTATGAAAATAGTATGGTACATATACTTGTCCGCATGTTGGACCTCAACAGGTTTGGCCAACCGTTACCATCGTCTGCAAAACATATAGACCAAACAACCATGTATCTTTGTCACCCACCAGTCCCAATAAAATTAACAATAATTTCTTGAAACATCTGTATAGTCTTGAAAAGTTGTGCCCATGTTCTAGTAGGAATTCTTGACATTTCGAGTTGATCAAGGTATATGGGGCAGTAAATTTGTGCTAAATTTCTAGAAATGTGCAAGTCCATGGTGTGTATTGCTAGAAAAGGCAGGACTGGTGATTCTGTTAATGACAGCCTCCTCTACCTTGGCAAGAAACCTTTCCAGAGAGCTCCACTGACATCATATCTTCATGTCATAAAATAAATTTCTTTATTTGCTGTGAGTGCAATAAGAATATTTTTCGTCTTTTGAATGTCGCTGTGCATTTTGCTGGCTTTTACCTGCTACGACTAAAAGTTCATTATCTGAGATGGCAGGTAAGCTGGAAAAAGCTGCCAAAGAGAGCAGGAGAAAATTTTCTTGCGCTAACAGGGCCATTACCAGATTTGGATATTTGGTCTGCACATCTCCCAGATCAATTAAGCTCAAGTGTCAAAGAATGGAGAAGTTGCTCGCGGTCGCCTTTGTGAATGTGACACTGAGACTTGGTTAAGATGTAAATTTGCACATGCCAAAGTCCAAACCATGCAGGAAAGATTAACCTTCGCGTAAGTGATTGTTTTATCAAAAGGCAACCATCAGGCACTACCTAGTCATCCTTTATCCATCTGATAGTGGCCTGTTTTATCTTTGATTTGCAGTAATTTTCAATCTCGTCGGATCTCCCTGTTGCATATGAAGCTTGATGTACATCATTGAGTCTGAACTCTGCTTAGGTTAAGCTACTACTTTGAGTTGTTACTATGTCATCACCAGTCGTGGAGAAGCGTGATGGTTTAAAACAAATCGACATGTGCTGTATTGAACCCCATTTCAGGTTAGATCATTTATTTATTTATTTATTTCAGCAATGAAGATAAAAATGTATGCTGGAATGTATTTGTTGAAGCATGTTATTATTTTGTCTAAAAGTTTAAGTTATTGGAGAATTATATCGCTGCTGTCTTAGATTCACGCGCAAGACTTTCTGATTTTGGAGAAAGGAAAGTAACCTGCAGGAATTAGTTGTAAGGAGGATATAAGGATTTAAGTGGTCCTGGTGGGACGACTGTTGATAAGCATTATATGGTTAAACATTTTGTGACTAGATAAATAAGTAGCACCATAGAAAGCTTCGGATTACAGTCGCACATAATTTTAAGGTACCATAGTTCACACACAGCAAATCATATCATAAAAAGTAAAAGGTCACAAACCACAACCAAATTTCTGTTTCTTCCTTTTAAGTCATCTACACAACACGAAAGAGAAGAAAAGAGTGTCAAAACACAAACACAAATTGTTGTTGATGGTGAGACTGGAAGTTACATTTTCCTGAGTTCTCCACCTTTATTTTTCAAACACACAATAGTATTTATAAGATGGAACAACACCCTTCTTCAGCAGGTTAGCGGCGGAAGCTCCTAACCTGGCGTGGTGTCTCAGTAGTGTCGTCTCCACGAAGTTTGACGAGCGTATAAACAGCTGCTCCTGCAAGAGCCCCCAGAGTTGGAGCCACTAGGTAAATCCACAATGACTTGTAATTTCCTGCTGCAACAGCCGGGCCCAAAGTTCGTACTGGATTCATGGAACCACCACTTGACGGCCTAATTATTCCACCATGTCAAAGAAACACCAAAAAAGAATTACTGGATTTGCTTTTGCAAAGACTAAGTTGTAAGCCTAGCTGAGAATTCCTGTCACAGTACTAGGCATGAAAATATCATACTAAATGTTAGGAAGATATTAATTTGGCTCTCTATTGTTCTTTACAGTTTGTTCTCTGCGCCATTTTTGTAGAATAAGTGAAAGTTTCTTCGAGATACACTTTTGTAACCTGTTACGTAGATGTGGAGATAGACTTACCCAGCCACTAGAATATTGAGCATGACTGTAGCTCCAACTGCTATGCCCGCCAACTCTCCCACCTGTCGAAAGAATTAGTGAATACTAGTAGTAGTATGTATTCATTGGACGTAAAGAATAAACACACAAAATTCAGGTCATCTTCCAAAGTATAGTCTTCTGCGACCATGGAAGGAAGTAGTTCTCCGAGCTGTTTTTGTCACCAAAAAGATGGATTATAGGATCTACCTTTCCATATTACATATACTCGTAGTATTTGTGGATGTCTACTTCCTTTAGACAATGTAATCAAATCAACATCAATGATAAACAACATACCCAGTGATATCCCACAAGTGGGCTCTGGGGAGGGTAGAGTGTATACAGACCTTACCAATACCTCATGGAGATAGAGAAGCTGTTTTCGAGAGACCCTCAGCTCAAATGTATCAACCTCAAATAAAAAAAAGAAAAAAAAAAGCAATAGAATAGGGGATATAAGTTGGTCCATACCGCTCGGGTGTCTGTTGCAACGGCAGTGACAACGAAAAGGAGATTGAATGTGATGAGGAATTCAAGGGCAAAAGCCTGGCCAGTGTTTACCGAAGGCACAGTAACTCCACCAGACATGAAAGGATGAAAGACACCTTTGAGTGCAAAAGAAGCACAAATGGATGCTGAAACCTGTGCTGCAACATAGGCTGGTACTTGAACCCATGGAAAGTGACGAAGTGCTGCAAACGCGATAGTGAGGGATGGATTCAGATGAGCTCCAGATATATGGCCCGTGGATAGAATCACGATCATAACAGCCAGTCCTGCACAGGCTGCATTCCCGATTAGAGATTCAACTCCATGGTACTTTTGGTTCACAATTGGCCCGGCTGTTGCAGCAAATATAAGGATAAACGTCCCCACGAATTCTGCTCCCAACTGTGTTCATCGCACAGAGTTGAATATTATGGTCTTAAACTAAAAATATATTAATGTACCAAAATATATCTTAAACATATCAGGTGAAAAGTTGAAATTAAAATACTGTCAAAAAGAAAATACACTCACTCTTTTTCGAATAGACTAAAACATTATAACAAATAAATTAAAATAAGGAGAATATAAACGGAAAAAAATCAATTCTTTTGAAAATGGATTAAAAAAAGATTGGAATAATAGGTTAAATATGTCTTCTCATCTAACATATCTCTCTCCATCTCATTTTATGTGACGTCTTTTGATTGGGCACGATGTTTAAGGAAGAAAAAGACTTTTAAAATTTGTGATCTAAAATTTTTTTAAAATATTTGTATTGTTGAAAGTCATTAAAGGGAATTTTAAAGTAAATTGTTTCTCATCTGAGTAAAGTGATGCTACATGAACGGATAGACTACTTTTATATTCTATAACAATGGTATCAAAGCAGGTTGAGGGTTGACCCAATATTGTGTGCCTCATTGATTGAAAAGGAAAAATATGAATGAATCTGCTGGCCAATTGGGCCCTCTTATGATGTAAATGTAATGTCATATTAAGTACCTAACCCTCAATTTGTGTTACTAAAGCTTTGATTATTAGATAGGTTCTCTAATTGGACCAAAAAAAAGAAATAAAAAATGAAACAATTACGTGAAATGACAAATATTTAAAGATTATTATATAGTTAGTTAAAATTTTGATTAATTACTAAATGCAATTAGAATGTGTATAATTTTGTTCCTAATTGTATAAATTCAGAATTTGTATATGCTTACCCTAACTACATGTATACAATTTGTTGATACATCTAATTTATGCAAGTTATATAAAATTCATAATTGTTATCTATTCATATTGTCAATCAAAATATATCAGCAGAAATATCAATAGCAAATGAAATTACAACTATAAATTGTAATTAGATAAATTATAGTTAAAAAATATAATTAAGATACATTACGACAACTATTTCAACCTTTCTTAAAAAAGAAAATGTAGTAAGGTGTACTACTCTCCTTCCATTCTTCGTTATAATAACAATTCAATTTTAAAATTCTCGTTTACTAATCACATATAATCATTTTACATCACAATTACAATGCCACGTAAAATAAAATCGAAAGGCACATTGTGGAGGAGAAAAGTGTGTGTACCTTGCGAGTGAGCGAAACATCCGGTGCCGGAAAATCCGTCAGACATGTATGAGGAGTTCCCCAAGTCGGAGCATCCAACGGCAAGCACTTACATCGAGGCATTGACTTCCGATCATAAGAACCCATCGAATCAACTCGCAACGACGGGAACAACGGAGTCGGCGTACCAGGCGTCGCCGGAGCAGATACTCCATTCTCTAATTCAGCCATTCAGATCGAAGAAAAACTTACTACTGATCACTCTTTTTTTTTTTTTTAAGAAAAAAATTGAACTACTTCTTCAACAGAGAAACTTCCTTACATATTTTTTCGATTTTTATAAACTTTTCGCTACACGGTATTCAGGATAAAAGCCAGATCGATCAGATTGATCTGAGGATGAAGATAATCAGAATCTGAAAAGAAACATATATCACAATTTTTTTTTTGTTTTTTTGCAGGGAAGAGAAGAAAGAAGAAAATAGATGAACTTTACATGCTTTGAAGGTTTTTATAAGTGTTGAGACTAAGGAATCGAAGAAGAAATGAAGGTACCCAGCTTAACTATATGCTTAGATGATTTGGAATTCGAAATTGAAGTAGTACATAACAAACTAAAACACTGCAACTAGAGAACAATAACAAACTAAATGAAACTGGAAGAGTAGGAAGAAGTAGAGGAAAGTGATTTTCGAGCAAATGAAATGTATTTTTTGGGGATTGCATATTGCATATTATATACACATATTGCTCAGCTATGATAATAATTAAAAGGAAGCCGACAACCCAGAGAGGGGAGAGAGGGAGAGAGAAAAGTCAATGCCCACAATGCTAAACTGACAGGGCGAGCGCGCTGTCACAAAGCAATAAGATATAGTCTTCTCTTTAGGAAAGGAATGATCTAGTTTGAATTGACATAAAATTTAAGATTTATTTTGTAATTGTAAATTAAAATTATGTTAAATGTACTATAATGATCTTTAATCTTATGGGGTTAAATATGTTATGTGAAAAATTGAAATTAAAATATTGCCTAAAAAGAAAAGATGTCATTTTTTTTTAAACTGATCAAAATAGAAAATAGGTCATAAGGTCATTCTTTTTGAACGGAGTACTAAATAGAAATGATAGTTCTATGTGAAAGAATGTGAGAAGAATTAACTTATTCCATTCACTAAAAATATTATTACTAGTCAATGTTTTGCTTTTTGAGGTCAATTTGACTAGATTTGAAGTAGCTAAATTTAATATTTGAAATATAAAATTTTAGATGATTAAAATTAGTCAAAATTCATATAGTTTGATCTCGATAAATGAAATAATGACAAGTAAAAATAAATAATAGGAATTATGACGTCGCAGGAAAAGAAAATTTTGAGCCATTACATTCGAAATCAGCATGCTAAACCTAAGCAGAACAAGTTATTCTTAACTTTCAAAGTTAAGTTGAATGATATATTAATTCAATATTTTAAAAATATATTAAAAATACTATAAATCATAATTTTTTCGAAATGTTCTCCCAATGAAACTGTCACGAATGGCTGTGACGGGCGCACTAAAGGCCTGTATTTTAGCAATTTCCTGTTGTGTAACAATAATGCATTTAAATAATTTAGAAGGCAAGTTGAACCCCCCTTAGTTGACGTAGACACACCAAATTAAAATTATAAAAAGTTAGCTAGAGTCAAGCTCAAGGTATGTATAACTAAATATACAAAGAATTTACCAAACATAGGTTGTAACGTATTCGTGACATTTAATCAGAGGTTTTAGATTTGAGTCCTGAGAATGGAAAAAATTTTATTGGGAGCGTCACCCTCAAGATGGGCCTTGTAGTGCGCAATCCGAATTTAGTCGAGGCTCTACAGGTTTCGGACATTTTGGATGAGAAACCCAAAAAAAAAAAAAAAAACTATACAAAGAATTTGGAGCTATTATAATGCATTCTTTCAAATTATTATTATTATTATAGTATATTGATAAACTCTATTCATTTACACACTTCTTAGGATTTCGAAATTGCATGTGGAAAAATGACACTTATTCCTTATTATCCTGTCCATTTTATTTTATGTTGTATTTTTTTTTATTTTATTTAAAAAAAAGGGTTAACTTAATAAATTAGAAACAACTTTTAACTTTAAAAAATTAATTTTATTTTTAATAAAATGATTCTCAACCACATAAATATCCATCGATGATTTTAGATAACAAGTATTAAAAGCCCTTTTTTTCCCTACATATCATGCTAAGTCAAATGGTTCCGCATAAAATGGGACGAAGGGAGTATTAATTTTAATACTTCACTTTTACCCTAAATAAAATGGTTCTCGACCATACAAATATTTATTGATGATTTTAGTCCACAAGTTTTAAAAGTTTTTTTTCCTTACATTTATGCTAAGTTAAACAATGACACATAAAATGAAACAAAATGAATATTAACTTTAAAATTTCACTTTTACCTTTAATGAAATAATTTTTAACAATATAAATATCTATCGATGATTTTAGATCACAAATTTTAAAAGTCTTTTTTTTTCTTGAACATCACGCTAAATCAAATGATGTCACATCGAATGGGATGAAGGGGGTATTAACTCGTTTTGACATCAAGTGTGGATTTTTATATTTGAAAGTAATTTAATTAAACACTCACTTTTTAATTAAACAATGGCAACAACCAATTAATTCTTTAATTATGACATTATAAATATAATTGATTAGGATAATTAATTAAATTCAAGTACAAATAAAAAAATAATACCCTTCAAATGCTAAAAGTGGAAGAATTTGGAGCTATTATATGCATTCTTTCTAATTATTATTATTAATATAAAAACTTATATATTACTAAACTCCACTCATTTGCACACTTCTTAGTATTTTCGAAATTGTATTTGGAAAAATGACACTTACTCCTTATTACTCCATTTCATTATATTACTCTCTCATAAGAATAATATTAATTTAGTAAATTAGAAATAATTCAACTTTAAAAATTTTACTTTTATTCTTAATGAAATAATTTTTGACCACGCAAATATCTATTAATGATTTTGGATCAGAGTTTTAAAAGTTTTTTTTCTTAAATATCATGCTAAATCAAACGATGTCATATAAAATAAAATGAAAAGCGTGTTAACTCATTTCCGCATCAATTATGGATTTTCAATATTTGAAAGTAATTTAATGTTAATCTTTTTAACTCTACTCGTAATTGATTGATTTTTAATCATGTGCATGTTGTCACCATTTTAAGATACATTTTATAGCCACACAAAGGCTATCATGCATGAAACATTTAGGATTCCAATAATTCTTGCTACGATAGTATATATGATTCAATTTGTATAATGTAATGTCAAATATTTAATTTTGAATAAGTTAAAGGATCACTATTTTTAATTTTATTTTTATTTTTGCAGCTTAACTAATTGTAATAGTTACTCTCCCTTAACTTCAAAGAAGGCATACTCCATCAATTTTAATATACTAGTCACGGGAGCTCGTGTAATATATGTTAATTTTTTCCTCAATTTATGTGATATTGATAGATTTTTTATATTTATATTTTAAAATTTTAAGTTGTTAATTATTACGACTTATAACATATTTTATGTTATTTCAAATCATATATGTTATTTATTTTGTTTCAATTTATATTGCACATATAAAATTTTGAGAGTCAATCTAAATTTGTATTTATTTTGTAAATTTTTTTAAAATTTTTAATAGCTGAAGAGTTGGAAAAAATAATTTATTAGGCATAATATTATAAAATCAAGTAGCTAAAACAAACACGTCAATCGACAGTGATCTTTAAGAAAATTACGAATAATATTGTAGATTCATAGCTGTAGCAATTGAAGAAATAATTAATAGAAATGATATAGTAAAATCAAGTAGGTAAAACAGGTACGTTAATCGAAAATTGCTTATATAAGCAAGAAGCTGAAGCAGACATATCGACCATGGCGTGTCTGCCTTAGGACACTTATATATAGTAGTGATTCTTGTAATATATTTCACTCATTTTAAAATAAGAGGTATTTAACATAATAAAAAAAATATTAATGATATTCTTTCAAGTTTTATCTTTATTTACAAAAAGGATTTTTCACATAACCAATTAATTATTAAAAACTACATCTCTTTAAAGATATTTATTAAGAGTGTGTTAGTAAAATATATCTTACGTTATACGAAAGAGTAGTTTTTTAAGGAGTGCTCCCATCGATCATCATCATATCATGTATCATGTATTATAAAAGAATGAGAAGTTTCAAAATATAAAATTGAATTATCATCTTGTTCTTTTATTAAATTAAAATTTAATTAAATATCAAAGCAAATGCTCTCTTTTTATTACATAATGGCAGAATTTTGAAGTCCAACAACCACACTTTAATTCTTTAATTAGCATCATAAATTTAATTGATTAGGCTAATTAATTAAATCAAAGTAGAAGATAAAATATTAATACCCTTCAAATGATTAAATTACCTTTATTAAAGTACATATGATTGCATGTTGGTGAAGTAAACAATTAATATCAAAGAAATTATTAAAGCTTATGATTTTGTTCCTAAGTTGCAAATTAAGTGATACTCTTTATTTTGAGAAGTCTAAAAGTTAAGTATTTACTCCTGAGTCTATATTTACTTGTCCATTATACTTCTTTCGTTCTTTTTTATATGTGGTTTTTATTATGTATAATCTTTAATATATGTCATTTCGCAATTAAATTCATAAATTGCACTCTTCTTTCTATTTTGCCCTTGATAGTTAATGAGTTTGAAAATATATATTCTTTGACTAACTGAAAGAACTAAAAAAAACAATTACTATTAAATAAGAGCAAAATGATAAACTCACATTTTTTCTTATAAATGCAAGTGTTATGCCAAAAGGTGACATGTAAAAGGGAACAGAGGGAGTACTATTTTGGGATTTCCAACAATTTATGAATCAAGAGATAATTTTGCACTTTTTTCCTAATTTATCCTTCTGATTAATTATAGTCATTTTCCTATTATATTTTTCAAGACATTATATCTATTATATTCAAAGATAACAAATAAGCTAATATATCAATGGTTCTATAATGATTTAGCATATCTACGAACCAATAACTGATAAGTCAAACAGATAAACTTCAAAACCGATCTATCAGACCGATATGCAGCCCTAAAAATATCTTAATAGTTCTATAACGATTTAGCATATCTACAACCGATAACTAATAAGTTGAACCGATAAACTTCAAAATCGACCCGTCTGACCAATATGCAACCCTACAAATATCTTGATGGTTCTATAATGATTTAGCATATCTGCGAACCGATAATTGATAAGTCGAACCGATAAACCTCAAAACTGACCCGTCCGATCGATATGCAGCCCTACAAATATCTTAATGGTTTTATAACGATTTAACATATCTATGAATCGATAACTGATAAGTAGAATTAATAAACTTTAAAACCGACCCCGACCCAATCGATATGCAGCCCTACAAATATCTTAATGGTTCTATAACAATTTAGCATATTTATGAACTGATAATAGATAAATCGAACTGATAAACTTCAAAACCAATCCCGACCCAATCGATATGGAACCCTACATCTTATGTGTTTAAAACTAACCCTACATCTTATGCTTTTTAAACTAGTTATTTTGAAATAAAGGGAGGATATATTATGACCTAGAAATTCCACATGAAGCTAGCTTGGGATACTAGCAATGTTTTTAGCTTTTTTAGATCCCAATATATGCTATGTCTAGAAACTCAAATTAAAATTTATGTCTATACATATCAGTACCTTTTCTATCACAAAGGTTAAGCTCCATGCACCATTGTTTCTCTTCTTTTTTTTTCTTTTTTTTCTTTTTTGCTTAGAAATTAAAGTATATTTTTTAATTAATGGAATTTAATAATACTAAGTAGACTACTTTACACTATTCTCCCACACTAACTCTAGCAGGGAATACTTGGCCTCCAATTTATAAGCCATGCAACTCCATATGCTAAAAGCATAATTTATTACCTTTTTGTCTCGATTTATGTGATATTTTTTAAATTTTTAATATTTAAAGTAAATTTAATAATTATTTATATATTTTAAATAAGTATTTTATATATATTTTTATAAATATATAAAAGAAAATTAAATTTCCATATCTATATTATTGAAAGCATCAGTTTTATACTTAAACTATCACTTATTATTAATTTGAGAAATATCTCTTTTTTAATTATATTTTATCATGGTATATGTACTAAACACTTTCTTTTATTTAAAAAAGTTATCACATCACATTTCACATCGACAAAATATTCTACCTCGATAAAAATTAAATAAATTGTTAGCATTAGTTCAAGTTAAATATTAAAATACTACTATCACAAAAATTATAAAAAAAAATGTAAAATAATTTTGCTTACCTCACTCTATTATTTCCTCTCATCGTATCCCACCCCACCCCACCCCAAACTAAAAAAAAAATTGTTAAATTTTTTAAAGAAATTTTTAATTCATCTTTACCCTCCCTTTTCAAATTTAGATATTATTTTATTTCAAAAAGAAAAAAAAACAATTCTACCCTACTTGCCTAATCTTCCACTTTTAATATGGGAGGGAGGTTGAGAACATTTTTTAAAAAAAAATAATAAAAATAACATGAACTGATTTTTAAGGAAGGAGTGGGAGAGGTGATGAAGTTTAAATTTTTAAAAATATTTTATTAAAGAAATTTATAAAAATAAAAGGGTGGGAGATTGTCAGGAGAGTGGGTACAGAGGGGGTACGGAGGAAATGGTGGAATTGAGTGAGGAAAATATTTTAATTAAAAAAAAAATTTAAAAGGAAATTGTAAAATTTTATTCTTAATATTTGACTAATATTAATAATTTTATTTAATTTTTATCAAGTAAAATATTTTATCTATTTAACAAGGTTCTTTTAAATAAAAAAAAAGAGTGAATCAAGTAGACTGATATATGCTTTTCAAACTAATATCAAAGGGTGATCGTAAAATTGTTTCTATAATTTACTATTTCTGAATTTTTGTACTAAATTAATAATAAACTATTATTATTCAACGAAAATAATAGTTTAAATATATTTTTGATACTTATTTTTTCAAAATTTTTGAAAATTATGTATATAAAATTTCGATCAAATTTGACTATCAAAAAATAAAAAAAATATTAAATAAATTATTCCTATATATAATACGCCGCTTATTTGAGGAGCTTAGGGTTGTCGTACCTACTTCATTGCTTCAAGCAGGCAGTTGAAGCAGACAACTGTTGCTTGGCTTGATGGCCCTACTCCGACATCTCAAATCCAGCATTTTGAGATTGAATTTCAACAACGACAATATTTTTACGGCATTTCTATTAAGCATTATTTAATTGTTTCTTCATCAACTGTAATTATAAAATTACAATAAATGATCTACTTACTTTTGTGGTGGCTATTAAAGTGTCTGCACAAATTTACTATAGCATTTCTATTAATTATTATTTAAATTACTGCTTACGGCTGAGCATTTTAGCTGTCTGCTCCAGTTGCTTAGTATTATGATAACTATTAAACTGGCTACTTAATTTTACTATGTCATTTTTATTAATTATTATTTAATTATTTCTTCGTATACTAAAGCTATTGCTCACGTGCGACGCACGAGATTCAAAAATTAGTATGAAAGAAAATGCTACAATCTTGAATTCCGCGCTAGCTTACTCGCTTTCCACGATATTCGTATATACAACTTCTCCCATGTGCACTTCCTCTATGATACATGGACTTTAATAGAAAATAAATATTTCTTTTTTCCTTTTATCTCTTAAACTATTGCTTTTTTGTTTTTTTAGTCGATTTTAAAAAAAATATATTTTTGTGTAAAATTATTTTATCATTCATGAGATAATTTATAATAACATAAATATTAAGTAAAATGATATCACATAAAATAAGACGGAGAAAATATTATTTTGCATAACCTTGTTTATATAATAATGGAAACATAAGACTTGCCAATATTTTTGTTTAGTTAGAAAGTTGAATACCAATTTTATTGTTTGTTTCATTAACTCATGGAATATAGTACTTTTTGTCCAATTTTATATGATAACTTTTTATTTTAGTTTGTCGAAAAAAGAATATCATTCGATAGAATTAAAAATAATTTTCTTTTTTATTCTTAGAAATGATTTCAAATATACAAATATCGATGATTAATTTTAGATAACAAATTTGTAAATTTTTTTTTTTTAAATATTATGTCAAATTAAATAATGCCATATAAAATAAAACAGAAGGAGTATTATTTTTTTCTCCACCTCTCCTTTTTCTTTTCCCTTTTCTGTCTACATAGGAGTCAAAAGAAACATAGAAAATTGATTGTTTGGTTAAGAGAATAAGCAACTTAATTGGAAATATTATCATTGAATAATTTTAAAAGGTTAAAATTAGAAATAATTTAACTTTAAAATTCATATTTTTATTCTTTAATAAAATAATTTTTAATCACATAAATAGTTATAAATAATTTTTTAAATTTTTTTAAAATATTATATTAAATCAAATAATGTCGCATAAAGTAAAACGGACGATCCATTACCTTATTCCTCCACCTCTCCTTTTTCTTTTCCCTTTTGTGACTGCATAGGAGTGGAAAGAAACATAGAAAATTGATTGTTTGGTTAAGAGAATAATAAGCAATTTAATTGGAAATATGATCATTGAATAATTTCGAACGGCTAAAATTAGAAATAATTCCTTAATAAAATGATTTTTAACTACATAAATATTGATGGATGATTTTAAATTACAAATTTTTAAAATTTTATTTTTTTAAATATCGTATCAAATCAAACAATATCACGTAAAATGAAACGGAGGTCTCCACCCCTCCTTTTTCTTTTCCCTTTTGTGACTCCATGGGAGTGGAATGAAACATAGAAAATTGATTGTTTGGTTAAGAGAATAAGCAAAAGGGAGGGAAACAAAGAGGAAGATTGTGGAAGGAATAAAGAGCTAAAAATGATTGCAAAAAATAAAAATAAAAATAAAAAGTAAGAAAAGAGATGTGACTAGTGAGTGGGTGGTTGACTATCTAGTGGAAATCCATGGTTGTAATTAAAAGAAAAAAAAAAATTAGAGGACAAAAAACAAACTAAAAAGAAAAGAGAAAAATATTTTTTTGGTTCAAATTTGATTTTATCTTATTAAACATCATGAGTTTTCATTTCAATCATCAATCATCATACAAGACAAAACCTAGTGGGAGCTATTGTTCAATGTTATTATGTGTTAACAATAATGCAAGTTTGACCAAATGAAATGAAATTGAAGTTACTCTTACATCCATTAAGGAATTGTATCTATCCAACATCCCTTTTATCCTACATCCAATCTTATTAATTATATCACATAAATAAATAATGCATATAAAGATACAATCATTGAATAATAGGGTATTATCTTGAAGAATAATATAATGTGAGTTTTCTTTGATCTGAATAATCGATAAATTATTTATTGTATTTTAATATTGCATACCTCATGACTCTATGACGACTGAGAAAAGACATAAAATTTCCTCTGAACTTGTCTGGAAAAATCGTATACTTAAATTATTATAGTGATTTATTACATATTTATACTACTTAAAAAATGAATTTGTTTTTAAAAAATCATAATTTTTCATGTAGAAAGATAGGAAATATGTTATTGTTGCTTGATCATGCATGAATACTATTTGTGCGTATTGAATTATACTATTCCCTTCGTTCTATTTTATATGAGTTACGTTGATTTGACACTGAATTTAATAAAGAAAGAGAGGAAAACTTTTGAAATGTATGGTTTAAAATAAATGATAAATATTTGTGTGGTTGTAAATCACTTCATTCAGAGTAAAATGAATATTCTAAAGTTAAAATTGTTACTGAATATTAAAATGAATCATTATTTTAGACCGACTAAAAAAAACGAGGCAATTAAATGAAACAGAGGGAGTAATACATGTAATGTACGTTCTTTGCATATTTTAAGTGCCAGAATATCAACGACATGCATAATAATTAATCAAGAAAGAGAGATATTATACACACTTTTATACTTCTATTTTTTGACCTTCTCGAGTAAAAATTTTGAGTCTGTTACTATATTTTACGTGCTAGATGTAGTGTTCTTTGCATATTTTACGTGCTAGAATACCAAAGACATGCATAATTAATCAAGAAAGAGCGATATTATACACACATTTATGCTTCTATTTTTTGACCTCCCCAAATAAAAAATTTGAGTCTGCCACTGCATGTTACGTGCTGTATGCTGTGTTCTTCGCATATCTTCCATGCCAGAATACCAAAGACATGCATAATTAATCAAGAAAGAGTGATACTACACACACATTTACAGTTTTATTTTTTAACCTCCCTAAGTGAAAATTCCAAATCCGCCATTGCATGTAACGTGCTAGAACATCACATAAATATGCATAATTAATCAAGCAAGAGCAATATCGCACCATGCAACATTATAAGAAACAATAACATACCCAGTGGAATCCCAGAAATGAGGTCTGGAAAAAATAAAATGTATGCAGACCTTACCACATGTCATAGAGATACACAAGTTATTTCCAAAACAAAAATAATTATGAGCTAGCGTCATCGACCTTCTATTCTATTTTTTTGAAAAAATAATTCCAACAATAAGCAACAACAAGAAAAGAATTTTAATAACCAATCCTCAAAGAAATTAAAAATAAAAATGTGTAATTATTGTTTTTTAGGTTCCCCAGTCCAGTAATTTTTTACAGCAATAAGAATCTTCTCAGGATTAAATGGTCCAGTTTCATGATCCACAATTCTACTTTGCCATCTCATGCCATCTGCAATACTTTTAATTTTCACAAGCACTTCTACAACATCTCTGAATATTATGGTACCTTCTGGCCTTAATATTCTATCCATCTCAAGAAGAATATAAGTGATATCACATCTTCAAAAAAAAAAAAAAAAGATTAGATAAGTTAATAGTATGTAATTTTAGTACAACCTAATTAAAGTCAAATATATTGCGAGTTAACATCTCACATGGTCAGTCACTCAGTTTTCAATTAAAAGCGATTCAACTTTCTTTTGAGAACCTCAAAGTTTAGCTCAACTATGAATTCTTTTCGTAGAAAGTCACTTTGTAACCTCAAAGTTACTCAACTATGATTATTTTAGCTCCATAGTCACTTAACTATTGATGTTTCACTTAGAAAAGTAAATTATGTTTCAAGAAAATTTAGTGAAAAAATCATTTAAATTGTTGGGTGACAACTTTCTAAATGAAATATCAATAGTTGATTTTATAGGTAAAATATTCATAGTTGAGTGACCTTGAGGTTATAAAAGAAAGTTGAATGATTTTCTTTGCAAAGAACTCTTCGTTAAGTGGCTTTTTATGGAAAAGAATCTATTGTTGAGTAACTTTAAGCAGGGCGGAACCACGGTCGAGGAGTTCATCCGAACCTCCTTCAGTGAAAAATGATACTATTTATAGATGGCTAAAACTTAAAATAACTTTTCTTTGTAAAATAGTAGGTGTCGAACTCTTCAGCTAGTAAGCGTGTCTACTTCTATTGAAAATTCTGACTCTACTTCTGACTTAAGGCTACAAAAAAAAGTTGAGTGACCTTTTATAAAAAATAACTCTTAGTTGAGTGACTTTCCACGAAAAGAATCCTCGTGAATGAGATCATAGGTTCGTGGATAAGTCGAAAATTGAGTGACTTTCTCTGAAAAACTACTAGTTGGTTACCTGTCCTGATATTGGCTGATCAATCCACCAGCATGAATGAGATCATAGGTTCGTGGATAAGTCGAAAATGCTTCACACCAATCATTATATGTACCAATAAATCCTCTTTCATATATAATACCCAAAGTATCCGGCTCAATCTTTGCAGGAACCACATTCATTACCCAAACTGGATATTTCATAAGAGCTGCAGCAAATCCACCCAAATAAGCATTTGCATCCATCACATTTCGGTATCGTCCTTCGGGCAACAGACCAATCAGACGTTTGTAGTACGACACACGTTCCTTCCATACCTGGCATGATGAAAACCATCAGTAATACTAGCAGCTTTTTGATATATATATTTGAAATTTGATCGGATAGATTATGATTCTGTTTCTGTTTACCTGGTTATCCTCATTGAATTTCTCTATTGTAATGCCTGGTACTGAGCCACTACTGATCCTAGGAGGAATGGCGAATGCTCGTTCTGGCCATTTTTCTAATGCACCACCCGCGACTTCATTTGAGTTGGTTACTTCTGGCAACGGAGTGATACAAGCTTCCATGTCTTGGTACCTTAATTAATTAACGAGTATATATATACACGTCAATTTATATACACGTATTTTTTATGAGTTGACAGTAATTTACGTACCACGCTGCATCAGCATTGTCGCGTGACTTGCAGATGTGTTTGATGCATGTGTTGTGGTTTAGAGGCTTTTGCCATACAGATAGATCACCCTTCTCGATCACTTTTCTCCAGCAGAGTTGCCTAGCTGCTTCTTCGATAGAATCTTGCTCTTTCTTCAAATCTGCTTGGGTTCGTTCCCAACCTCTCCAATACGTCTTCCAACGGATAGGAGGACCTGAAAGTATCCAATAACCCCCTGGCCGCAGAACTCTGTCTACTTCAGTTAAGTACAATCCATCTGTACGTATAAGAAAAATGTCATGATCGCGACTAGCTAGCTTACTATATATGTGAATGTCTATCGATGTATCTTACCATACTTGCTCCATGGTATTAAGCAACGAGAACAGTGAGCCATATCAAATGCCCTCGCGGGATATGGAAGTCTCTGAGAACCCATAACACCAATCATGGCGGGAACTCCTCTTTCAAGTGCAAACCAAACCTGTGCTTCATGTGTATCCCTCGGAGCAAATGACATGGCGATTATATCTCTCTTGAGAAGGTAAGCACCCCAACTAGCAACCTTTTAAGATCAAATGAATCATATATTAACTAGTGATCTCCGTTTTAACAAATTATAATGAACAAATGAATGAACATCTTACACCACAGCCAGTATCAATTGCTGTGCGAATAGCTCCACTTGTAAGTGGAATGAGCTCACTTATATCATCGATATAAGCATCAGCTCCATTTGGAAACATCGTTCCACCTCCTGGAAATCTCAAACGATCACCCTCGACTTGGACCCAATTCTGAACAGCTTTCTCAATGCTAAGCTCCTTATGTGGGATATTAGCAAACCAAGCATAGTCTCTGCTCTGAGGCCATTTAAAAGGGATTTTGTAGTTTGGCGGAGCAGGTATGAGACAACGAAACGCCTCTTTCTCTTCCTTGTTCGGGCAATGCCTCTCTCTGTATTTCAACATATTGCGATCAAATCTTCTACCCCTTTGTGGCTCTTGACATGGCGTGTATTCGCTATACATCATGTCACAGGGTAAAAACTTTTCTGATGACTTTGTATCGTTGACAACTAATTGATGATGGCTCTCGAAATCCATACGGTCTGATAGTATTTCTGATGATGATGTTCTGTCATGATCACATCGGACTCGCGTGTACACTTCACCAGATGGCATAGGTCGTCTTCCATTCTGCCAAGCTCCGAGAATGTAGAACAAGATGCACAGACCACTAACACCAACGATCCAAGTCACACGCTTTCTCTTCGATTCAAGCTGGTGTAATTTTGGAGATCCGCTATGGTCTTTTGCCATTGCATAAACGTGATTGATTGTAGCTGATGAATAACAAGCTTATAATAAGTCTATGTACTTGTTCCAACCCGTAACATATGCCTCAAATGACTCCTCACCTGAAAATACATTTTTGTGCCTAGCTATTTTTGTATCTCTATCCTAATATGGATCTTGAACCAAAAATAAAAACTAGTATTGATCTTGTGTAAGTTGTTATTATTATTTATTATTAAGGCAAGAATCGCAGATGGACCCACAAAATTTGAGGCCACATGGAGTTGGTCATGCATGCCAGTAATATTTAACTCGCCCAATCCATTGAAGCTCCAACCCATTTAAAATTAGGTTGATATTTAATCTGAATTGACTCGACAGAAATCTTATCAAAATATTTTTAAAACACCTTTTGTTTGATTTAATATGCTTTATATAGCTCAAATAAAGAAAAATATAATGTAATTAAGTACAAAAATATTGAAAAAGAACAAATAAAGTAAGTAAAACTTAGTTAAAGTTGCACCGGATTGGGTCTTGACTGGCTCCATAACCCATTACTCAACCCGTTTTGACCCAAGCCAATTTGGGTTGGGTTGGGTTGGGGTCTTGACCCATTTATTGTCTTGACTCATTATAACTCGCTCAAATTTGACCTAACCCGACCAATTGCCACCGTTGCCATTAGATACATTTAAAACAAACTTGCTTACATGATGGTTAGAGAATAAACACATTGTTTACTTAGACAAGAAGAACTACTACTAACTCCTAGGATACTGACAAGTGCAATGCAAGCCTTGTTTATCAGCTCAATCCAGTTTCAAACATAAAGTAACAGATGTTGAGTATGTCGCGATTGGTACAAACAATAGTGGCTCAAGGTTATCCATAAGGAAAGATAACTGAAGCTTGCGGAGAGGATCTTGGAAAGCTCCGGAGCTCCTGTTCTATTTTGACATAATCCAGAGACACACCACTCCTTTTGCGTCTGGCAACAATGACAAACTTTTCTAGCACAATTGCACGCTTGAGCAAATATTTTACTAACAGCAGCAAAGACTTAGAAAAGTTAAGCATCTTGATGGTCTTCAGATGTGGAAATGAGCCGTTTAAATTATGTGTCTCGAACCTCTTGATCTGTTCATCCTCATTTGTGTATGTTAACAGCTGGTCCTGTAGGAAAGAATCCGCTATATTAACATAATTGTGGATAAAATAAAGAAGTGATGGATTTTTAATGTCAAGGAGCATCTCAGTGCTTAGCAAATGTTGGTACATGCAAAAAGCAAAAAGATGCTCAAAGTGAACATCCTACTTTATATTGGCTTATAAATGGTGTCTTGAACATCGTACTAGAAGCATTTGGGTGGAAGCCGACTCCTTATTGTGAATGTTGTCAAGAGAGTTGCAAAGCCTTATTGGCAATATGGACCAATTATTGAAAAGATTAATGAGTTGATTCATTAGTCGAGGTGACACACTTTTGCGGAGAAGCCAATGGAGTGGCTGATTCTTTAGTTGGATACAATCACCTATTGGACACAAAGAAGGGTTTACAAACGGCAGCTCCCTTCCTGATTAGATCTTTTTGTGAGCTTACATGTTACTTGATAAAACTCCTCACTTTTTCTCCTTTTTCAAGTTCTTATGGAGCAAGAAGTCTCCACAAATTAGAAGCTTTTTTATAGTTCACCAAGTACATACAAATCTTCTCCTGTTAGCATTATCTGTGAAGTATACCGTGAAGGTGACTTTTCATTAAGTTCTGTGATTTCTTCCCTAGTGTATGGATACCAGAAAGATGTGGATATATATTGTCATCTTCTTCCACTAATAGTTGTTTGATTATTAATAACATGAAGTAACAAAAATAAAGGTTCAAAGGAAACTTACTCTTGATTCTTTGTACCCGTCAATGACTAAAGTCTCAAGATCCGATGAACTCAGTAGAAAACTGCAAATTCCAGGAAAATCCAATTGTTCCAAGGTTGTGCTAAGTTGTAAGGATTTCCAGCTTGATAGTGGAGGCTGCCACCCTTCCAATTCCAGTATGGACAGGTACTTACAAACCACAGAGAAACCATAATATGTCAAAACAAGGAACACTGTTGTCAAAGACGCACTTAATCCCTGAAACAAGGCTCAAAACGTGTTGAACACTTCGCCTCGCTTAATGTGCACTTCAGTGTCATCATCAAGGTTCTAAGACCTACTTTTCCTTGCCGGTGAATCTCTTCTAAAGAGGTGAAAAACAATTGTTATTTTACTTTATCATAATTAGTTTTCAATTTCTTTGTTCATAAATTTGTCATTCATGCTTGTAAATTTATTCTCCCTTAGTGCCTTTCGTCATTAAAGCCCATGCTTTATTTGCGCTCTGCACTTAAAGCCCCAACAGACCTTAGAGCTTTTTTGTGCTTTTGCTTTTGTAACAGTGACAAAGAAATGCGCATACTTGATAATGACATGCAAATTGTTAGCAAGTGTGCACCGTTAAACACTTTGAAAAACCATTGACATGACTATTAGATTATTGACAATGTAAACAAACAACAACAACATACCCAATGAAATACTACAAGTGGGGTCTGGGGAGGGTAAAATGTATGCAGACCTTACCACTACCTCATAGAAATAGAGAGGCTATTTCCGGAAGACGCTCGACTCAAATATATTGCCCTAAAAGCAAAAAAGTTACTAGATATAGAATAAAGACTAAAATGAAAAGCAATTGATAATTTTATAAATACAATAGAAGTAGCAAAACAAATTACGAGCAGAAACAACAAAATATATAAAGATGCATTAATCCTACTAACCTACTAAATCACAAGGCAAGACAACATTCTACCCTTACTAGCCTATCAACCTTCTATCCTAATAAGCAACCTCCATTCCTTTCTATCTGAGTCATATCCTTGGTGATATGAAGTTGCGCCATGTCTTGTCTAATCACTTCCCCCCAATACGTTTTCGGTCTACCTCTACCCCTCAGCATAACCCCTAAATCTAACCTCATTTACCTCCTAACAGGAGCGTCGGCACTCCTCTACTGCACATGCCCAAACCATCTCAATTTCACTTCTCTCATCTTGTCTGCCACAGAGGTCACCCCTACTTTCTCCCTAATGACCTCATTCCTAATCTTATCACACCTAGTATGTGCACACATCCATCTCTGTAACGTGCATCTCCTGAACATGCGAGTTTAAATGAATCTAAATTTACAAAATATTCATTCTCAGTGTTCTGTCCATTGCAAACTAATTGTTCTCAATGTTCATCATCAAAAATGTCCAAAGAGACTTGTTGCAATCACCGGCCACTTTGCAACTAGATCGGTACAAGAATGAAATTATTTAGTACTTACCAAATTGGTTATAAGATTATCTAAATGCTGTTACTACTAATGTTAATAAACTAATGAATTTAATTGCAGATAAGAAGTCACAGAGTGGGAAAAAAGAAATTGTGAATTTTGGATAGTGAAGAGTTATGTTGCTAGGATGCTCCAATAATGTTGCTGAACCTGTGTTAGATCCTTCAAAAATGTATTGCTTTTGAAGGATCCGACATGCATCTATCAACATGTTTGAAGACTCAAAGCAACGTAGTGAAGAGTATGAATAAACCTCGAATGCACCAGGGCCCTAATTCATGCTTCTCGACATGGACAATGCTGTGAAAAAGTTCCTTCAAACAAGTAGACTCCTTATCCTGCAATGGGTCTTCCACTTAAATCAAAATCAAAATCAAAATTAAGGACAGCAGTGACCAGCGAAGCCACATTTCTCACGCGTATCCCATGGCAAGACCCCAAAATTTCCAAAGTTTGAATATATGGGGCTGTTATTTCAAGCCATATGTCACAACCATCATGTTTTCTAAGTTTTCTATGATCAATTTTCTTGACTTCATATTGCTGATTTCCAAACGATGAAATCCAAAACACTGTAGAATTTCAAGCACTCCAAGTTAGGGCAACCAGATAATATCTTTTCCATGACATGATCCGTCAAATCCATCAACCTAAATGAAAGAGAAACAATACCACTCTATTTCACATTAGCTAAAGGGCTCACTGTACAGTCCTGTATAACCAAACTTTCTCCAGGACGTATTCTTATATGCCAACTGAGGAAACTCAAATCCAGATTCACATTTAAGTTCAAAATGTTCAACATTTGCTATTTCAGCTGCAAAATATACCCATAAATCGACATCTTTAGCAAACCTATTCGCGTAAGGAAAATCAGCAATATTTGCTGATTTTCTGGCAAGACCTCCAATAATGAAGCTGTCTATGGGTGGAGATTATGAAATCATGAATACCATTTTTCGGACATCTGGAATAGTTGAAATTGGTGGAGAACCTGAAATCGAGTGACACTGAAACAGACTTCCAAAGAGACCACCATCGTGTAGATAATATGCTGGTTCCACAACTTTTTTACTGTATTCACTGTTTTCACACAACAAAGACAGAATGTGAATTAGGATTGAGTCCGGCAAATCGCTGAGTCGGTCTTCTTTCGCCTTCATTTTCTTCGCCATTTTTTTTTTTTGGCTTCGCCATTGAAGAACTAATTTGGGGGTTAGGGCTTATAGTTAGGTTATCATATTAGGGCGGGCCAAATTTAAATGGAGAGGAAGGGCATTTTGGTCATTTCGTGTGATTTCTTTGTTTTATATATTTATTAGAAGGAAGAAGGCTCGAAAATACTCGTGAACTATTTTGAAATTGAGCGGTAATACTTCTCCATTATATTTTAGTTCAAAAATATCATTTGGTTATATTTTTGGCTCAAAAATACCTTTCGTTCTAACAGAATTAGAAAAGGGCCAAAAATAAATTTTAACTATTAGAAATTGAACAAAAATATTCTTCGTTAATTTTTAATTAAAAAATACCCATCCATTAAAATTTTAAAGTTATTATTTAAAATATGCTTCTTCTATCAAGAATTCAACCTCAACCCATTTTCAAAACAATTTTTATCAGATTTTGAGTAGTTCAAATTCTTATATATGAAAAAAAAAACTTTTATTTATAGTTGCAACTTAATTATCTCTTGAGAACGATAAATTATATTAATTGTGTTCACAACAATTTTTCCACAAATTTCGTAAGTTAAAAAAATTTAAAGAATTAGATCCTATTGAACTCAAAAAACTAATTAAGGACGAACAACAATTATAACAAGGATGAATAAATATTATCATTCAAAGATCGACTTTTTGAGACGTTTGCAAATGAAATAATAGTTTCTTTTAACAAGAAAGACTAGTCTCATACCTAATATCCAAGGTCCCTAAATGAGGCTTCACGTGGACTAATTACCTAACGCTTTTTGTCCACATAACATGCATCATTTCATTATGTATTTTTTTTTTGTAAAATTTAAGAAAGGGATATTTTTGAACCAAAATCTAACCAAGGAGTATTTTGCTCCACTTTTGATAGTTCGGGTTATTCTTAACCCTTTTTTATTTCTGTCAGAGAAGGATATTTTTTAGCCAAAAATTTAATTGAGGGGTATTTTTGAGCTAAAATGTAACGGAGAAGTATTTTTGCTCCATTTTAAACAGGTCAGGAATATTTTTAATCATTTTTCCTATTTAAAAATTACATAAAAATACTAAAAGTTACGGTGATTAACAATTTAATATATTAAAAAGGCATATAAAAATTTTGATTTTTTACTCTTGTAATTTCATTAGAGCCATATAAATTGGAATAAGGGAAATAATACATACTAGAAGTATTATCTAACAATAACGTAAAAAGTACTACAAATGACAATCATTAACAATTTGAAATATTTAAAATACAGATAAAAAAATTGATTGGCTCTGATATTATTCCCTAAGTAAATTACAAATGATCCTACAGAATATGGGATCAAAAATTTTTGGGCGATCATACAACAATATACCCAATGGAATTCCATAAGTGAGATTTAAGAAAGGTAAAATGTACGCAAACCCTACCATTATATCATAGAGATAAGGAGACTGTTTCCAGAAGACCCTCATTGGAAAAAACTAAAAAACTAACACACCCCAAAAACTAAAACAAAATACTGGATTCATGCTTTGACCCCTGAACAGTAAAAAAAGTGGCCTGGCTCCTACAAATATAATTCACTAGGTAATTATGGATGGTCCTACAAAATAACGACATCAAAAAGATTTGAAGAGTCATACTTAACAAAATATTCATAGACTAGTGCTCACAAAACCATCACACATTATTTACAAACACACAAGGCCTGAGAATTCTTGCCAGCTCCAAAGTGTGTACTAACCTTACTATCAGCTAGAAACAATAAGAAAATACAACTGAAACATGCGGAGAAGATCTTGGAAAACTCAAGAGCTCCTGTTTCATATTAATACAATCCTGAGACACAGGATCCTCTCTTGATCTGGTAAGAATGGTGAACTTTTCTAGCACCGTTGCAATCTTGAACAAATATTTATTCAATGGAAGTAAAAACGCATATTCACTTTCTGCTTTATAGAAGTTAATCAACTTGATGGTCTTCAGATGTCGTAATGAGCAGTTACAATTATGTCTCAAACCTTTTGCTCTGTTCATCCTTATTGATGTATTCTTGACAGCAGGTGCTGCAGGAAAGGATCCACTAAGATTAGACAGTCATGCTCTCCTTAGATGGAAGTAGAAAGCCAAGGGAGTTGACTGTGGATAAAATAAAAAAAAGGTGATAAAATTTGACTGCTTAGTGAATGTTACAATACTTCAAAGCTTTCATCGAAGTTGGTATGTTATCGCCTCACATAAACATCTTTTACATACAACTAGGAAACAGAAGTTGATTGTAGAATTAATTAGCTTACTCATTTTGTCAGTGACAACATGAAATTTCTGTCAAAGCAACTCAAGTTGGACTGTTTTCTTGAGATAAATTGAGAGAACAATCCTCTTAACGTTTTGCAAGAAAAGAGAAGGAAAAAAAAAGGTGGGTGGTGGTGGGGTAGCGCGGGTGGAATAATAAGCATGCTGATTCAACAAAGAGAAACCATTAACCTTCAAGATGAAAGCATATTCTGAAATCCTTGCAAAGCAGAATTCAAATTAAATTACCAGAATCTAAACTGCACATCCGGGAGAAACATCTGTAAACACATTGAAAAATACTCACATCGATGGACAAGCACTGTTGTAGAATCATCCATACCAGATCTAGGATGGGCAAAACTAAAGGATGGAAGTTGAAGACAAGGACAATGTAGACCAGGTGGCATAGTGAGGAAATGCATATTCTTCCGAGTCTTCGTAATCGTAAAATATAAGAGTAAAACCTTCAACATGAGCATTGTTAGTTGCGAAATGAACAAATAAATCAACGTCTTTAAGAAGATTCTTCCTGTACCCAAATAAAGTGACCTTAAATGTTTTGATTTTCTCGAAATACCTCCAGTAATGAAGGTCTCTATCGGTGGAAGCTAAATAAACGTTCTCACCTCGGCAGGATAACTTGATTTCTAGTGATACTGGAACGGATTTCCAAAGAGATTGCCATCTTGTAGACAGTACGCTGGTTCGCACAACTTCTTTACTGTCCGATAACTTAGAGAGGATGTGAGCTAGAACTGAATCAGGCAAATCACTGAGTCGATCTCCGATCACCAAGATTTTCCTCTGCATTTCCATGGAATACAGTTGAGGAGGTAACAGTTCATCTTAGGGTTTTTCTCAACTCATTTTCTCCGTGAGGAGGGAACAGCTAATTTGAGCGGGTTAATCTAATTTGAGCTGAGCTGGATCAAAATAATAAACGGGCTAGGATTCAATAAGATTCAATTTTTATTAAGTTTTATTTATTTTATTTATTTTCTCCGTGAGGAGGGAACAGCTAATTTGAGCGGGTTAATCTAATTTGAGCTGAGCTGGATCAAAATAATAAAC
>JAPFFP010000103.1:3166526-3188092 GCA_026153255.1 Solanum medicagineum
AATTCACCTCCTTAGGGACATTATAAATAGGAGAGGCTAGTCATTCTATGTATCCATCATCCTTCACCAAAGGAGAGATTAAGAGAGCTAAAGTGAGAGAGAAAGAGAGAGAAAAAAAGGTGAAGCTAGAAAGATGATTTTAGCAATTTTGTGAGTTGTAATTTTCTCTTATGTTATTAATATAAAGTGTGTTTAGAGAGTATTTTCTACTTCCTAAATTCTTTCGAGATATCCAACATTTGGTATCAGAGCGGAAAGATCGAGGGGTCAGCATATTGGAGGAAGGTGCACAATCTGGGATTGTGATGTTGTTGTCAGGGACAAAACTTACTTGGTTTTTGTTGATATTACCAAGTCACTATGGCGGATCTAGCAAGTTCGTCTACCTCAATTGAAAAGCTCAATCACAGTAATTCTAGCAACTGCAGTACTCGTGTCCAGTATTATTTGCTGGGGAAGGATTTATGGAGTATCGTTGGAGGTAGTGAAACCACACCACCAACTGATCCAGAAGAACTTAGAAAATACAAAATCAGGAGTGGCAAGGTCATGTACACACTTTCAGTAACAATTGAGGATGATCTTCTGCAGCATATAAAAGAAGCTAAAACACCAAAAGGGGCGTGGGATACATTAGGTTCTTTTTTTACAAAAACAAATGAAGCAAAGCTGCAGCGACTCGACAATGAGTTGAGGACACTCTCACAGCGTGATATGACGGTCAGTCAATATATTACCAAAATAAAAGCAATATGTTAAGAAATCTCCAAGATGGATCCAAAAAATGCAATCTCTACAACACGGATGAGGAGAATTATCATCTATGGTCTACGAACAGAATACACTGCTATCGTGACTGCTATACTTGGATGGGCTAAAGAACCAACTTTTTCAAAGTTGGAAAATTTGCTAGCTAATCAAGAAGCACTAGCTAAACAAATGGCTGGAGATACAGTCAAAGATGAAGAAAAAGTCTTTTCTCTAATAAGAAAAATTTTAGAAAAAGAAATGAGAAAAAGCCTGGAGGATGGAAAAAACATCACCAAAAGAAAAGCTTCCAACCTGGGAGAGCGAAATGAGAGTATCATAACAACAATAAAGGAGACAAGAGGAATCAACGACAGAATGGTGAATGCTATAACTGTAGAAAGAAAGGTTACTTTGCTCGGGATTGCTGGACCAAAAGAGTCGAAAAGCAATAATGTTGAATCAACTTCAAGAGAAGCAGAATGGGATTTCAAAGCTTCTTTGCAATTGAAGAAGAAGTTGATTTTCATCAGCATGATGAAGAAATGACTTTGGCTACTATGTGCAACATTGTTGATCATGAAAATGATTAGATCATCGATTCAGAATGTTCTAATCATATAACAGGAGATAAAGATAAGTTATCAAACTTGACCAAGTTTGAAGGAAATAGAGTCGTGGTGATTGCAGATAATTCAAAATTGCCAATTGCTCATATAGACAATACAATTGTGGTACCTCGATTCAATTCACATGAAGTACAATTACAAAAGGTACTTCATGTCCCTGGCATGGAGAAGAATCTTCTATCAGTTGCACAACTCACAAATTCAGGAAATTTTATGGTGTTCAGTCCAAATGATGTCAAAGTATATAAACATATCAGACCCACATGCAAGCCAATTATGGAAGGAAGAATGCTTGAGTCTGTTTACATGATGAATTCACAAACAGCATATGTAGAGAAGACAAGGAAGAATGAGACAACAGATTTATGGCATAATAGATTGGGACATGTCAGCTATCATAAATTGAAAGTAATGATGAAGAAGTCAATGCTTAAAGGACTTCCCCAACTTGATGTAGGAGAAGATACAAATTGTGTTGGTTGTCAATATGGTAAAGCACATCAACTTCCATTTGAAGAATCTAGATTTGAAGCTAAAAGTACACTTGAACTAGTTCATTCAGATGTCTTTGGCCCAGTCAAGTAAGCATCGGTGAGTGGTTATCGCTACATGATAACTTTTATTGATGATTTTTCAAGATATGTCCGGACAGATTTTATGAAGAAAAGTCAGAAGCTCTTGAAAAATTCAAATCATTTAAGATGTCAGTTGAGAATGAACTAGATTCAAAAGTAAGATGCTTATGGACGGACAACGGGAAAGAATACATATTGCAAAATTTCAAGAATTGGCAAAGCAAAATCAAAAGCGGTAAGGTTTGCGTACAATCTACCCTCCCCAGACCCCACTTGTGGGATTTCACTGGGTATGTTGTTGTTGTTGTTGGCAAAGCAAAATCAAAAGGCAATTGACTTATCCGGGAACTCCTCAACAGAATGGCATTGCTGAAAGAAAGAATCGTCACCTGGCAGAACTTTGCAGAAGTATGCTACATGCAAAGAATATTCCACCTCGATTTTGGGCTGAATGTATGAAAATAACAGCTCATATAATAAATTGATTGCCTCAAGTAAATTTGGGATTTGCTTCTCTATTTGAGAAATTATGGAGGTTCAAACTAGCTGTTGGTCACTTTTGCCTATTTGGGTGTGTATGTTATGTGTTCATACCTGATCATCTACGTGGAAAGTTTGATAAAAAGGCGATTCGTTGCATCTTTGTGGGTTATGATTATCAACGAAAAGGATGGAGATATTGTGATCCAACAACAGGGAAATGTTATGTTTCTTGAAATGTGGTGTTTGATGAAGCATCATCTCGATGGTCTCCTCAATCAGTTTTGTTGCCAGAGTCGAAAGAGATTGAAGAGAAATTACAACAAAGAGTTGAAGATTCGACTAAAATAATGAAAGTTCAGTCAAATAAAGATGTTAGAAATGATAATTCTGAAATTTCCTCAATTGTCAAAGATAATGATGTGGCTGACTCAAAATCACGAAAGAGTCCATGGAAAACTGGAATACATGAAGCAATCTTTGAAGAAGAGATAAGTCAACTAGAAGATGGAGATAAAGAAGAAAATATTCAACCATCTTTAAGAAGATTAACTAGACAGAGAAAGCCAAATCCAAGGTATGCTAATGCTGCTCTAGTTGAAAATTCAAAAGATATGCAAGAACCAGCTTCATTTGAGGAAGCATCTAAACAGAGAGAATGGAGGTTGGCCATGCAAGAGGAGATTCAAGCGTTGAATCAAAATGAGACTTGAGAACTGGTGACAAAACCCAAGGATGTAAAACCCATCTCATGTAAATGGGTTAACAAAGTGAAGACTAAACCAGATGATTCGATCGAGAGATATAAGGCTAGATTAGTAGCTCGAGGATTCTCACAATAATATGGACTAGATTATGATGAAACATTTAGTCCGGTAGCAAAGATTGCAATAGTACATGTTCTGTTGGCTCTTGCAGCAATCAACTCATGAAGTTTGTCTCAGATGGATGTGAATAATGCCTTTCTGAATGGAGAACTCGATCAAGAAGTCTATATGGAATAACCATCGAGTTTCAAGGATAAAACTGATCCAGAAGCCATTTGTAAGTTGGAAAAGGCTTTGTATGGGTTAAAGCAAGCACCCAGAGCTTGGTATGGAAAGATTGCTAAGTTTCTTATCTTAAGTAGATATTCAGTCTCAGCAGCAGATTCAAGTTTGTTTATCAAAATTCAAGAAGGAAAGAAATTAATTTTGGTGTATGTGGATGATCTAATCATTACTGGAGATGATAAAGAAGAAACTAATCAAATCAAAGAAAACCTCTCAGTTCGTTTCCAAATGAAGGAACTTGGATAATTGAGTCACTTCTTGGCACTGGAGATAGACCGCACGAAGGAAGGAATATTTCTGTGTCAATAGAAGTATGCTAAAGATTTGTTGCAAAAATATGGTATGCTTGATTGCAAACCCATTTCTTTACCAGTTGAAATGAATTCAAAAATGAGTGCAGTAGAAGGGAAGGATTTAGAAGATCCAACAATGTACCGACAAATAGTTGGTAGCTTGATCTACTTCACTTTGACAAGGCCAAACATTGCTTATGCAGTTGGAATAGTAAGTAGATTTATACAAGATCCAAAGCGCACTCATTTGGAATTTGTTCGAAGAATACTTAGGTATGTTAAAGAAACAGTTGATTTCGGCTTACTATATAAGTATAAT
The DNA here is from genome assembly GCA_026153255.1 of Solanum medicagineum. Taxonomy (NCBI): domain Eukaryota; kingdom Viridiplantae; phylum Streptophyta; class Magnoliopsida; order Solanales; family Solanaceae; genus Solanum; species Solanum medicagineum. The sequence continues at coordinate 3,170,622 of JAPFFP010000103.1, forward strand.
ATAGAAAGCAGTCTGAGGGGTTATTGTGATGCTGATTATGCTGGAGATGTTGATACTCGAAGGTCCACAACTGGGTATGCCTTCGATCTTGGATCTGGAGTTATAACCTGGTGTAGTAAAAGACAACAAACAGTGTCACTTTCAACAACTGAAGCGGAATATCTTGCAGCAACAATGGCAGCACAAGAAAGCACGTGACTAGTCCGATGGTTAAAGGATTTACAACAACCAGTAGACTATGCAGTTCCTTTATGTTGTGATAATGAATCAACAATTAGCTTGGTGGAAAATCCCACATTTGATGCAAGAACAAAGCATGTAGAGGTTCAATATCACTTCATTCGGGAAAAAGTGTTGAAAGGAGAAATTCAGATGATAAAGGTGAAATCAGAAGATCAAGTAACTGATATCTTTACCAAAGGACTCAACAAGGGAAAATTTGAAAGATTTCGAAAGCAGCTTGGAATGATATCAAGAGAAATAACAAGAAGATGATTTATGTTGAGGGGGAGTGTTAAAATTCAACATAAATCATAAATAGATATTAAGGTTTTATTTTCTCAATTATTATGATCACTTAATATCTAAGATGGTCAATGGTAGAATTCAAATTGGATTTGGCAACCTAAAAAAGTTGAAAGCAAGTTGAATTTGCGTATTCAATGGTAGAAGACAATTTGAATTTGATGACTTTAAAACAAGTTAGACTTGCTTACTTGGAGCCTAAGGAAAACAACTCAACTACAACTCATGCTTAGCTAGAATGCTTATCCATAATGAGTTGTAAAGTTGCAAGTGACAACTTGTAATTCACCTCCTTAGGGACATTATAAATAGGAGAGGCTAGTCATTCTATGTATCCATCATCCTTCACCAAAGGAGAGCTAAAGAGAGCTAAAGTGAGAGAGAAAGAGAGAGAAAAAGAGAAAGAAAAAAAAAGGTGAAGCTAGAAAGACGATTCTAGCAATTTTGTGAGTTGTAATTTTCTCTTATGTTATTAATATAAAGTGTGTTTAAAGAGTATTTTCTACTTCCTAAATTCTTTCGAGATATCCAACACTCAGATGTCACCAGAATGATCCAAGACATGTTCATTTGCAATTATAAACTGAAGAACATGATCGAATGATTCCAGATCAACTGAGCTCGGTTAATGCAACTACCTCTCATCATGATATTGGCTTCACTTTCACCCATTTCATGCACTGCCTACAGTTGCCAAACGTCCCGTCTAGACGGATAAATGTCAATTACCTAGTATCAGGCCTACTCAAAGAGTTATATGTTGAGGTAAGGCCTACTCAAAGTGTTAACACTAAGCTGGAGGTTTGGAGCTCAGACGTTGGAGGCTAAAGTATTCAAGTTGAGTAGAACCAAATCAGAATACTTGGAGTATAAGTTTAGTAACGTGAAGGGTTGATAATAGTGCCAATACACCCTTGATTCCATTTGTTAGGATTTTAGTGACAATCTTGTAGAATGTAGTGCAACATGCCAGAGGTGTATAGTCTTTGACTTGAGTATATTCATGTCACCGATCATCAAGAATCCTCATGAAGCGTCCACAACCTAGATCTTCTAGGTGATGAATCGTTGTGGTGGTGATTTTAACTATGCATCAAAATATGACGATTCATAATATGGCTATATATTAAAACGGATAATTCATTTTAATATTTTTAATTTCAATCCAACCCGTTCGTTTGACACCCCTAAACCTGCCTCAATTTTTATTTCCAATGCATAGTAAATATATAAGACATAGATTTGACCCTTTCTAAAACACAAGACATAACAAGTGCTTAGATAATAGATTTTCTACATTAAAATTAATTTTATTGACACAAACCTGAATTTAATTTCTGCCAACAAATTCCAAATGATTAAATGAAGGGGTGTTTGGCCATTAAAAAAAAAAACATATTTAGCCGTAAAATTTCGATATTCAGCTTCAAGAAATAAAAACCAACAAAAACGTATTTGTCACTTTTTTTTACTCCAAATTACTCACAAAAAGGAGGAAAAAAAATAACTCCAATTTGTTTTCATGGATAAACACAACTCCAATTTTCAAATATTATTTTGACAATTTAAAAACAAAAATTATTTTAGAGAGCAATTTATTTGCGTTACTTAATTGACATTCATAAAAAAGCATCTAATGAATTATGGGTTCAATCAATCCTATTTAGCAGATATTCTTTGCTCTTTATCAGACAATCAATTATTCACAAATTTGTGAAAATAATTTCCATTTCTCATCTATGAAATCCTTTTTTCTCCATTTAGCCTTACTTTCCTTTTTTTTTTTTAAAAAAAAAAACTTTACAATAAAACATGCTCCTTCTATTTTAGAAAGAATGAGCTAGTTTGACTTGACAAAGAATTTAAGAAAATAAAAAAGATTTTTTGATTTTGTGATTTTAAATTAAAGCTATGTCAAATTAACCAGAACGTGGACCGATTGAACTACAATCCCAAGAAAATTAGGTGTACAACCTAAAATCAATATAGTTTCAACGTGTTGTAAGAAAGAGACGAATGACATACTTTATTATTATTAAACTCTAATTATATATAATTATGGGAAAAAACTCAAATATGCCATCGAACTTTGAGAAAAGGTTCAATTATGCCATCCGTTAAAAGCTTAACTCATTTATGTCATTACCGTTTGAGAAAAGCTCATGTATGTCATTATTTTTAACTTCAGTTGTGCAGAATCACTTAAACAACTTTAAACACTTTTAAATTAGACTTTTGGATCAAATATAGTCTTTTTGGTCATTCTTCTTCAAGAATACCAATAACACATGAAGAACACCAAGAACTCCCAAATTTTTAACTTCTTCAAATATTCACGGAATCACCCCAAATTTCAAGAATAGCATTCGTCCGAGCTAAATAGCAAAACTCAATATTTTTTGAGCTCGAATTCAACCTAACTCGACATGACCTACTTGAAATTTCTCTTCAAAGTTTCACAACACTAGGTGAACAAATATTTTTTTTTAAAAAAAAGAGGAATCAGTCCCAAAATTTTAAAAATTTGATTTGATTCGTGCTTTTATTGTTGTTCTTTTTATACTAGACCCTTATTCCTTAATATTTTTAGAGTCTATGTTCAAAATTTAAATTAATGTAGAGTTAAGGAGAAAATTTTACCATTAAAGAAGGTTAAAGTTTTGAAACAAAAATTTCAAGTGGGTCTTGTTGAGTTAGTTTGAATTCGAGCTCAAAAAGTATTGAGTTTTGCTATTTAGCTCGGAGGAATGCTACTCTTGAAATTTGGGATGATTCCGTGAATATTTGAAGAAGTTAAAATTCTGGGAGTTTTTGGTGTTTTTCATGTGTTCTGGAAAAAGAATGACCAAAAAAACTATATTTGATCCAAAAGTCTAATTTAAAAGTGTTTAAAGTTGTTTAAGTGGTTTTACAAAATTAGAGTTATAATGTCGTAGATGAGCCTTTTCTCAAACGGTAATGACGTAAATGAGTCATACTTTTAACGAATAACATAAATAAGTCTTTTCTCAAAATTACATATTTGAGTCTTTTCCCAATAATTACTATGAAAAAAAAAGGTAATAGACTCATAGTCGGCTAATTCATGAACTGAATCAAATGGGGCCTTTTCATTTTCCAAATTGAAACTTAATTAAACTAAAGAGTCACGCTCCTTAAATGCCCTATAAGAAGAAAAAGGTTTAAGTCATCGCTTTCAATCCGATAACTTTAATCTTATGACTTTTAACATGTCATGTTAAATGTTAAAATTAAATATTACTAAAAAAGAAAAAGATCATTATTTTGAAACGGAATATAATCAACAGCTGTTAAAAACAAATAGGGTAGAGAATATTCTTACACTTCTTAGCCAAAAGTGAGTTGGATTCCCAGGACACAAACAACAGAACCACACACACCTCACCAGCATAGCACATCCCTTAATAAACAAAATCCTGTAAATCAAGAAAATCATCATTTCACAAAAAGTGGCCCCAAAAAAAAAAGTTTAGATTTTTGAGCCATTTGCAATTTCAATTTCATCATATCTGGAAAAAAAAAAACTATATGACCCGTCTGCTTTCTATTTGCAATGTTCCTTCTTATGTACTACCAACCAACAACAAACAGTTTTACTCAACAAAAAATATTTCCAAGATTGCTACAGTAGTTCCTCAGATGTCCTTGTCTTCATCAACTTCTAGTCGACACAAAAGGTAATATTTGTATTTCTTTTTTTGTTTTTGTTTTTTGGGGTTTTGTTGAATTGTATTATCACTCTGACTAAAAGCTTAATTTGTTAGAAATGCACATTTTTGTATGCTTAATTAGGGATGAAGATTGTTGGAATTCTCTTCTTTAATGGGTAGTGAGGTCCGAGGCGGAGCCATGATTTGTAGTTTATGGGTTCTGAATTCTAATCTTTTTAAGTCAATGGGTTCTTAATTACTCGTCGTGTTAATTTTTGCCGCACCATTTGGCTTGATTCTATTAAATTTTAAAAAATTGAATCTTGTGATTTAAAACAAATCTTAGATATCTGTGTGGACCGTAAAATGAAAGGGTGTGAGGAGAATTTAAAAGGTGAGTTTTTTTCTTTCTTCTAAAAAAGCTACATTCTTTTTTAATAGACTAAAAAGGCAAGGGTACGCATAAATTGGGACAGAGGGAGTGATAATCTGAACATAGGTTCGAGCCAAAGCTACTAATTCGGCCGAAGATACTCTCACTATGCCCCTGAGTGACGTCACAAGTCACACACAGCAATTGTCCAGGGTGAACAAGAATTGGGGATCGGATTTGGGCAAAATATCATCCAATGCCTGAGATGCTCAGTCGACTCCCTCCCTCGTTGTGGGGTCCCATCCCATACGAGTGAGCAAAAAAGGAAGGAGGAAAGAGGCTCTGGTGAACCATTTTAATTAGTGAATGAGTGTAAGCTTTGTTGTCTGAGAGTATGGTGTACTGATGAAACTTAAACCTAGGACCTCTAATTGTTCTGATATAATACATTCAATTATGTTCCCACGTTATCGAAAACGTCAAGACCGTTAGAGAGATTACACCAAGAGAGCTAAAATTTTCGGAACCTATATGCAGTATGATACTGCATATTTTCGATAAATTCTGCAACTTGTGTGTAGTTCTATTCATTGCAATATGTTGTGTCTTACCAAATCGAGTTTGTAGTACGTATCTAGAGAAAGAGGAGTTGCTTCACTTCCTAATTGTGCATTTTCCTTGAAGCAGTAAATGTTCATTGCCAGTTGATGCTCCATTGAAAGCAGTATTATTCGATATTGATGGAACATTATGTGATTCGGATCCTATCCACTACTATGCCTTTCGCGAAATGCTTCAAGAGGTTGTATTGCCTTCTCCTTCTGCTATGATCATATCGAACAATGAATATAGCTTTTCATTGAGATAACTGTCAAAAAAACAGCTGAACTATCTTCCTTTTTTGAGTTTCATAACTAAACTATTGGGAGTGGGAATTTCATACCTAAACTATTGGAAGTGTGAGTTTCACACTTAAACCATCACTTATTGGGAACAACTCTGTCGTTCAGGTGCGTTTTTAATATTATTTCTTTTTCATTTAACTAAACGTTTTCATTTTGAACAGATTGGTTTCAATGGTGGAGCACCTATAAGTGAGGAATTCTTCATAAAGAATATTAGTGGTATGCATAATGATGAACTCTGTCGTGTCCTCGTCCCGGATTGGGATTTCGAGAGAGCTATCAAATTTATGGATGACAAGGAAGAAATGTTCCGAAGGTAAGCTACTGCATCATCAACAAGTTGTATATATATAAAAGAGTAGTCTAGTGCACAAAGCACTTCGCATTGGCAGGGTCCCCAAAAGGGTGCACCCCAAGGGTTCAATGCACCTTAGTGGCTGCTTCCATGTCTTGACCTGTGATCGATTGATTCATGGAGATAGACAACTTCTTCCCTTCAAACTGAATTATATATATGTCAATTAGCATCAGATTTCCCAGTAAATGACTGATATCTTGGCATGTGCCAGGCTGATATCCATGAATTTTTGTTACGTTAAATAAGGTAGATTTGCTTGCTATAATGTTTTGAAACCATATCATGACAACAAGTCCATGAAAATCGACAGAATTGCATCAGAACAGCTAAAGCCACTGAATGGGCTTGACGAGGTATGCAAATGGATTGATGACCACGGTCTGAAGCGAGCAGCTGTTACCAATGCTCCAAGACCGAATGCTGAGCTGATTATCTCAATGCTAGGTCTTTCAGATTTCTTTGAACTACTTATCATCGGAAGTGAATGTGAACGAGCAAAACCTTTTCCAGACCCTTACTTGAAGGCTCTTCAGGAACTTGGAGTATCTCCTAAGCATGCATTTGTTTTTGAGGTTAACGATAAACGTGCATAGATGAAAACTGTTGGAAAACACAACAATATGTTTTAACTTTTCGTTGTTTCTGTTTTTCATGTGAGCAGGATTCGATTTCTGGAATAAAAGCTGGAGTTGCAGCTGGAATGCTGGTTGTAGGCTTAGGTCTAAGGAACCCCGAAAAGTTACTATCAGAGGCTGGGGCAACGTTTGTTATTAAGGATTTCAATGACTCGAAGTTATGGACAGCTCTGGAAGAGTTGGAAACAGAAATTCATACAGGAAAAACCAAAACATGAGTCGGAAGCTGGTGATGTAGGAATCTATCATTGTCTTTAGTACGATCTGGCTTCATAGCTCGTGGTGATTACACCTCTCGACTATCAGAATATCAACCCAATCTTGAAAGCTGAAGTTGGTTTGTTATATCAGCATAAAGGTTATTCTTTTCCTTAAAACTTATTTGATTGAACATATAAACAAACTTCAAAGTGGTTTGTTGTATGACCACTATATATGATCTATCCATATTTATGTGACGCTCTTTCTTTTTAAATTTGATCCAAACAGATCGACACATTTCTATAGTTGGAAACTCTTTATTGGTACTTTTTGTATGTGCCACAAGTCTTTCTTTCCTCTATGCACAATGAAATGTCATAGTAACATATGAAAAATTATTAGGTGTAATACATAAATCGGCATTTGAACTTGGCCTCAACTGACATATAAATATTTCAACTTTGAGCATGCTCATCTAGACACCTCAACTCATCTCCATTATGTAACTGAACACTTCAACTTACAAAATGATCATCTAAACACCACCAAAATATATGTAATGTAGCAGGTGTCCACGAGTATAATAGAGATGAGTTGGAGTATTTTATACAAGTATAAATCCATAATTATGTACACCTAATGTTAGAGGGAATAAATGTCAACTGAAGTCAAGTACACATGTATGTATTATTAAAATATTACATTATGATATTTCGATAATGTATTATCTAGTTTATTATTAAAATGATAATTTCGTATCAAACTTAAAGATATTTTTAATAATTTTTTAACTTTACCGATACAAATCATGTTTCATATTTTCTTTTTTTTTTTAAAGAATGAAATATGTTTCCAAAAACTATGACAAAACACATGTTAAAACTTCAATCCAAACTTCATCTAAATTTAATTTTTCAAAATTATTTGAAAATTTAGGGTCAAATCATTTGACTCAAATGCTAACCTAATGTCCACTTTTAGTCGATGGATAATTTGTTGTTAACTAAAATTAAAAAAATTGTGATGATATTTGATTGTACATAAAATTAAACAATAAGAGAAAATCTTTTGAAATTTTATGGTGTAAAACAAACCATATTATTAAGAATAAAATAAAAAATTTAAAGGTTGGTTGCTTTTTAAAGAAAATATCATCCCTTTTTTAGTTAATTAAAAAGAAAAAAATATTATATATAAATTGGAAAAAATAAATAATATTTAGCTCGAATAGTCAAAAGAAGCCTACATCAAAAAAACATCAATGCGTTTGTCCCATTATTACAAGAAAATATGAAGCTATTAATGACTTTATTGGGAAAAACAAGTCAAAGAAAGAAGAGATATTATAATTGAGAAATAATTTGACAGTTTTCAAAATTAAATTAGATTAAATTGATGTAATATTTTAAAATTATAATTAAAATATTCAAAAAATTATGAAAAAATACTATTGTAAGTTGTAATTCTTCTCATTTTATGATTAAAAATAGTGGCAAAATAAAAAATTTTATTAAGTGTGTTCAAGATTTAATATATCGGAAAAACTATACAAACTAGACCCATTAGGAAAAGTATTACTCAAATTAGATCTACCCTATGATTTATAGCAATATAATTTTAATATATATATATAATTCACTTTTAATATATAATGCAGATTTTTTACCAAAATACAAGTTTAATATATTTTAAGACACTTTTAATATATTTTTTTATACATAGTGTAACTCATTTATATTACATGCATAATTCATTTTTAATATATAGTGTAGTTTTTTAATCAAAATAATTGCAAGACATTTTAAAACATTTATAATACATATATATTACATATATAATTCACTTTTAATACATAATGCAGTAGCTATAAATGGTAAATACTTTTTTAAATATGAAATATCTAGATAATAAATAAACAATGTGCTTAAAAACAATAAACATTTTATAAAAGAGATCCGAAAAAGTTAATTAGTCCATCCAATTTACCCGAGTTGGATCTTAGGTCCAAAGTATTTACCCCAGTGTTCCTTCCCTTGTTTGCATGACTAGGCCCTATCACTGCTATGACACTCCATCATTATATTGATACCATATCGATATTGTATAAGACTGAACTTAAATCTCTGTGCTACTCCATCGATATATTGGTTAGACTCTTTTTTAAAGAAATAAATAAAAACAATTAAAAGAAAGTTATTTTGTTAAAAGTAAAGCAGCTCTTAGATAAGATTGGAGGATTGAAATCTGTCAAAATAATTGGAAGATGAGTATTTCACTTGACAACCACAAACTAAGACTTGTAACAGACGTGTGCTCCCTGGCTTGGTGAGTTCTGCATATTCTCTACGTAATTAATTGCTAAGTTGCTCGGACTTTTCAAACATGTTGCCGCACAGATACTTCCAAAATACACTATTTTTGGAGGATCCCACACGCACCTATCGATATTTTTGAAGAGTCCGAGCATAGATTAATTGCACCTCCTATATATTCAGCATGACATTAAGCAACTCACAACCAAGATCAGCAAATACTAACAATAGTTTGTCAATCACAACTAGAGTTGTTAATGGAGGCCAAGAAAAAAACCATTAGTGTACTCATGTTACCATGGCTAGCCCATGGCCACATAAGTCCATTCTTAGAGCTAGCCAAGAAGATCGCGAATAGAAACTTCCGCATTTACCTGTGTTCCACTCCTGTAAATCTAAGCTCAATCAAGAAAAGAGTTACAGAGGAGTATTCTCAGTCAATAAATTTAGTTGAGTTTCATCTTCCATCATCGCCAAATCTTCCTCCTCATTACCACACTACCAATGGCCTTCCACCCCATCTCATAACAACTCTCAAAAAAACTTTTGACATGAGCACTCCAAACTTTTCTAAGATATTACAAACTCTACATCCAGACTTGGTCATTTATGACTTCAATCTGCCATGGGCTGCAGACTGTGCTGCCTCTGTGAACATTCCGGCTGTGCAGTTTCTCACTTTTAGCGCTGCAGTGATTGCTTTTGGCGTCCACATGTATGATAAGCCAGGAGAAATGTTCCCATTTCCTGAGATTTACCTGCGGGAATACGATATAGTTTCAGTGAAGAATACCGTCACTGGTGGGAAGTTCCCATTTGATGAGGGTCTTAGGCGATCACAGGACATTGTTCTGATGAAAACTTGCAGAGATTTTGAAGGGAAATATATGGATTACCTTTCAAGTTTAGTCTCCAAGAAAATAGTCCCAGTAAGTCCACTAGTTCAAGAATCCACCTACGAAGATGACCATGAGGAGATCGTGCAATGGCTTGACAAGAAACATAAAGGTTCGACGGTGTTTGTTTCATTTGGGAGTGAGTATTTTCTTTCAAAGGAAGAAATCCATGAAGTAGCTCAAGGAATAGAGCTTAGCAAAGTGAACTTCATTTGGGTCATCAGGTTTCCACAAGGTGAAAGAATAAACATTCGAGATGCATTACCAGAAGGATTTCTTGAACGAGTAGGAAAAAGAGGAATAATTATGGAAGGATGGGCTCCTCAAGCAACAATCCTTCAACACACAAGCATTGGAGGGTTCGTGAGTCACTGTGGATGGAATTCTTTCATGGAAAGTATGAAATATGGTGTGCCCATAATTGCCATGCCTATGCTGACCGACCAACCATTGAACGCTAAGCTTGTGGAATATCTTGGGATGGGAATGGAGGCAGTGAGAGACGAGAACGGAAATCTACAAAGTGAAGAGATTGCAAAGGCGATAAGAAAGGTAGTAGTGGAGAAAAGTGGGGAAGCGGTGAGGAAGAAAGCTAAGGAACTGAGCGAGAATATGAACGCAAAAGGGGATGAAGAGATAGATAGTGTGGTGGAAGAGCTGGTGGCATTTTGCAACAACAAATGATCAGATATAGAATTTAAGAGTTATGCATAACTCCATAAATGTAATTTAACTGGTTGTGTTTAAAAATCATTTATCCTCTTTTCTGTGTTATCATGGTTTTCTCCATAATGCATCGTACTATTATGGGGTCATTTGGTGTGATGGATAAAATAAGTTAATCCCGGGATAACTTTTGAGTGTCCTTTACTCCGTTGTTTGATTGCAAAAGCTGGAATAACTTATTGTTGGAAGTTTAGTCGTAGTTTTTTTGTTATCAGTTGACCTAGTCTTTAGGAGTTTTAATTTTTTTAATTACAGCAGTTTGCAGGTTAATTTGATTTTTAGGATTTAGTGGAGTAAAGAGTTATGCTTGTTTTAGGAGTCATATGCTCTATTTTTTTGGAGTAGGTTGATAATAGTCATGTGCTCCATTTTTTTTGGAGTAGGTTGATAATAGGACTGATATGTGTCCTATTTAAAAGGACCACGTCTTTCCTCTTACGTATTCTTTGTTTCTTTCCTTCTAACGTTTCCATCACTTATTTCAGGATTAACAATTAGTACTTGGATAAGTTACTTTTTGAAATTATTGGAATGAATATAATTTTGAATATGACAAACCAAACAAACAATTAAAACTACTCTCAGTATAACTTATCCCAACATAACTTGTATCCAAACCAAACGACCCCTAAGAGTATACCTATAAGTTCCATGTGGCCCATTACAACAATCCACAATTCTCCTTAAACTAAGATCACATGGCCCATTACCACAATTGATGGGTCAACTTTTAGGATTCGCTATGTGCTGCCCACATGCCTGACCATTTATGGTCACCAAAGCCCCGAACCAGGTTCTACTTGTGCGCATGTGTCTCAAAGCTACCTTTGGCATGGTAAATTTAATAAATCGAGCCCCATGGAGTCACTCCACCATCTCCGTACTCAATATCATCAAATCATTGTTTCTGATACTAGTTATTGGACTAAACTAGCTCAAAGATATTCTTAACGTGGTGCTATATTGTCAGCTTCAGGCCAAGCCCACACGATTTTCTCCCAAAGGTTTCACACTAGAAAGAGTACATCTACACCTTATATGTACCTTCCCAATCTTTTCAACTACTAATCGCCCATTCAACAACCAGGTTTATATAAACCCTTTTACTTCTTAGATGGATAAACAACTTGTTAGTAAGAATAAAGACTGAAATGCCATTGTTGCATTTAGTTGCCCTCAAAATGACAATAGCAAAATTTGGAAATTTAACACATGGAAGGATAAATTACCTTATGGATCGATGCATAAGGAGCTTTCACCACCTAGATGATAACACCCCACTTCTTCTTGCATCCCAGAAATTTGGTCTTTAGTAATGCAACCTAGAACAACAGAAGTACTTCCATTAGACAAAACTCCTGTTGGAACCAGATCTCTCATTTGTCCAATCCATACATCAGTCTTTGTTGTGAATAAAATGATGCAAGTACTACCATTGACCTGTCGGAAATGTCCACTGCTTGTCCCATGAGGATAGACTTCACTTGGCCTTATCAAAGTTATAGTTACCACACAAGAAATCATTTTGCTCACAAAGCACAATGCTTTCTCATCTAAGACTCTGATCCATCAAGAAATTTATATGAACTGGCCCAGAATCGAAACTTCAGTGTTTTTTCCTGGTGACAATATTTTTTCACAAGTGATGACATGCTTGGCATTCTCGTGCTGGGACTTTTCTGGTCTCCAAGCCATTTTTAACCTCTCAAAATTGCCACCTTGATATTATCTGATCAACATAAGTACAGTGTGCAAAGATGACAAATGTGCCCAAGGAATCATAATTTGATATTCTTAGCTGTTGTAACAGAATCGAGTAAGCTGCATTTCCCTATCCAACAAAGCCAATATTGTACTTATTTCCCCTGTGTGTGGATGCCATCTGTCTCCTGAAACAAATGTGTGAAATTCTGTTCCGATCTGAATCCAACTGCATCCAGGTCTCTTCCTAAGACCCTTTTTCTTCATCAAATCCCTCAGTTTTGAGACTTCATCCCATCTTCCAGTTGTTGCATATGCATTTGAAAGTGACACATAGTGTCCTGAATTATCTGGTTCCATCTTAATTAAGCAATTAGCTATATGTTTCTCGAGTTCTGTCTCTCTGAGTTCTCTACAAGTGACAAGCAGTGATTCGAAAACATTAGCATCAGGTTTGAAAGGCATACTCTGAATGAGCTGCATAGCTTCGTCAAGGTCACCACACCTAGAGAGAAGAGTGATCATACAACCATAATGCTCCATTCTTGGCTGCATATGATACACAGAGAGCATGTCATAAAAAACATCTAAGCCTTCTTTTACCAGCCCAGCATGACAACACGAGGATAGCACGCTGGTGAAGGTTATGCTGTCTGGTTCCACGCCTTCCTTGCACAGACGTTTGAACAATGCAAGTGCTTCTATAGCACAGCCATGTAAAGCATAACCAGATATCATAGCATTATACAATGCCAACTCCTTTTCTGGAATCAAATCAAAAACGCATTTTGCACAATTTAGACTTCCACATTTGGTATACATATCAACTAATGAAGTTGCCACTGGAAGAGATAATGGAATCTTTTGCCTTAAAATGTATCCATGAATGGCTCTTCCGTCGTGCAGTGATGCCATATTTGTAGATGCTGAGAGAGCGGCAACAATAGTTGCACTATTTGGTCGATAGCCTGCTTGAAGCAGTTGTTTAAAATATGTAAGTGCCTCACTGTTGTGACCATTTTGAGATAGACCACTGATAAGAGTAGTATAAGTAACCTTGCTAGGGTCGAAACCAACAGTTTTCATTTGTGTAAACATGTCTATGGCCTCATTTATTTGTCCGTTTCTGAAGAATCCAAGAATTACAGAATTCCAAGATATGGTATTTTGTTGTAAACCATAAAGCTGCATCTGGTAAAATAATCTTAATGACTCACTACTCAAACCCACTTCTGCATAAGCAGCCAATAATGTATTCCACAAGACTAGATCTCTCTCCGCTGTGTAGTCAAAAACCCGTCTTGCATCTGGAATTTTCTCACATTTGGCATACATATTTATAATACCACTTGCTACAACTATGTCACTCTCAAAATTGTTTCTGATACAAAAACAATGCCCTTCTCTGCCAAGTTTCAAATCCCTTAATTCTGCCGAGGCAGATAATAATGTTGATAGTGTCACAGAGTCAAACCTAAAACCTTTTAATCTCATCGAACGAGACAAGTTGAGAGCCTTATCAATCTTACCAGATTGTACATAACAAGACATTAACAAGTTCCATGTTACAACATCTTTTTCAATCAGCTTGTCAAATATTAGCTCAGCATCCTTAACCAAACCAACTTTAGCATAAAAATTTATTAGCGAGCTCCCCAATATGTTATCCAATTCTAATCCACTCAAAATAGATATAGCATGACCTTGCTTTCCTTCATGTACAGCACATAAATTGGCTGAAGCAGAAAGAAAACTCGACAGAGTTACACGAGTTGGTTCAATTTCTTTAGTTCTCATATCATAGAAGACTCCAATAGCTTCCTCATTGAATCCATTTTGCATATAACTCACGATTAGCGAGTTCCACGCGACTACATTTCTTTCAGACATACAATCAAACACCTTTTGTGCATCATCCAAAACCCCACATTTCCCATACATGTCAATAAGACTACTAGACACAAATACACAATCTTCATAACTTAATTTTAAGACATGCCCATGAACACATTTCCCAAATTCAACAAAATTTAAAGCACCACAAGCTTTCAATACATTTGGGAGGACAAAATTGTCACCAAGAATCCCATTTTCTAGCATTTCAATGTATTTCAACAAAGCTTCTTCAGACAAATTCATCCTACAAAGTAGTCCAATCAAAGCAGCCCAAGAAAACACATTTTGTTTCCTCAGTCTGCAAAACAAATTGTTGGAAACATCAAAAACATCACATTTTGCATAAAAAATCACAAGCTTTGTCTCAATATACTCATTCTTGGCAAAAAAATCACCACTTTTTAGAATCTTGGCATGAATTTGCTGACCCAATTTCAGGTTTCTCTCATAGACACAGCCTTGAAGAATTTCACCATAGAACTCAGGTCCAACATATAAGTTCTCACACTCCATTTCTTTAAGAAAGTCCACAGCTTCTTGAAGTTTACCCTCTTTACACAGAGGCCCAAGGAGTTTGAAGTAGTAAGATTTTTTTTGGTTTGTGTCATCTTCTTGGTGTGTTATGAAATGGGTCTGTGGGAATTTCTGCAATGATTTGGGTTTATAGGTCCCAGGGCCAGGGGTGTGAGGGTTGAAAGTTGGGTTAATGGGCAGTGAAGCCATGCTTAATTGTGTAGCAGTTTGAAAGAAGAGTAATAACGTACAAGTAGAAGATATGGGGTGATCATTTTGGCCATACAAACCAGCTTGGGGTGTTTTTGTCATTGTACTAATTACAAATTTATTCTTTTCCTGTTCACTTTTATCCTTTGTTATTTAAAAAATGAAAAATAGTCAAAAATATTTCTAAACTATTTGAAATAGAAAAAAAATACTTCCGTAATTGGTTCAAAAATACCCCTCAATTACATTTTTGACTCAACCTCCCCTCTAGCATAAATAAAAAAAAGATTAAAAATACTCCGGACCGATCAGAAATGGAACAAAAATACCACTTGGTAAGATTTGGATTCAAAAATTACCTCTCCCTTAAAATTTTGCAAAAGAAAAAAAGAAAAAACCCTCTCTAAAGGAGAAAACACCATGCATATTATGTGGCAAAAAAAAACATCACATGATCAGTTCATGTGAAACTCCATTTAGGGATCCAAGCGGTTTTATTCTCGGATATTAGTTCCAAGACTAGCTTTTTTATGTCAAAAGGGACTGTTATTTCACTTGTAAACGTCTCAAAAAATCAATCTCTAAATGATAACATTGATTCATCCTCGTTATAATTGTTGTCTCTCCTTTCAATTAGTTTCTCGAGTTCAAAAAGATTCCAATTCTTCAAATTTTCTGTACCTACGAAGCTTGTATAGAAATTGTTATGTTCATATTACCAATGTAACACAATTAATATAAGTTGTCATTTTCAAGAGATAATTCATTTGCAAATTGCAACTACAAATAATGTTTTTTAATGGGTGATTTTTTAAGTATACAAAATTTACATATGAAATTACAAAGGCTACAGACTTTTTAATATTTACACCAATATGTCAATTTTAATTATAAAATAAGTACAAGTGGTTAGATGATACTCATTAATTGTGATAACAAGTTGATGTGATTGGTGTTGGAAAAGAAAAATTTAAATAAATAAAACAACATTTTAACTACACAAAAAAGAATGAATTTTTTTAAGGTTAGTCATCCTTACCCATTGTAATAGAATGTACTTCCTTTCTAATTTTTTTAAAAAATTTTAACAAGGTTTTTCTGTTACCAAAAGCCATCAAATGAATTTAATTGATTTGACTGCACATTGACAATCTTTTTTTGGCATGCATGTAAAGGAATAAGACAGTCTTACATTTGTACATTGTACATATGAAAAAAAAGTCTTCCTTGTTGAAAAAGTTGATAGTAAAGGGAAAAAGTTGAGTGTAGTTACAAAGTTTACATATAAATTCTTTGACTCACACATTAATAGTATTAGTGATATTCAAAATAAATCGGGGGGAGAGGGGGGAGGGGGGGTATAAGGAAGGTGTTTATCCTGATAAAATCCATGGATAATGATAAATTTGTGTCGATTTTGATACAATATGATGGAAAATGGGACTAGAAAAAATATTTTTTTTAATTTGTTGGAAATATTAAAGATTTATGATAATTTCAATTTCTATTTGATTAGATTCAACCTTGTTTATGTTGTTGGTTTATTTCTGTTTTTTTGGAAAAAAAAAAAAACACCAACTAATGAAAGTACCATATAGTATACGAAAGAATCATCTTGATGAATATCAAGAAGAATATCATTGAATGGAGAAACTATCAATAACATTAAGAAAAAATTTAACCCAACCACCAACTGTTATACCAAAAAAAGATAGGCTTCAGAACCAAATTGTCTATCATATGTAAAATGGTATTGGCATGCTGAACATTGTGTTTTTTATGTCATAGCTAACCAACCATACCAACAAAAGTTAACCCACCACCACTAATATCAAATAAAGGTATCCTCTATAAAGAAATAAATTATGCACCAATAATGAAACTCGCAAGCTGTTGACACCCAATTTTTACCCTCCACGGTGTCAAATTATTCATG
Organism: Solanum medicagineum; assembly: GCA_026153255.1. Classification (NCBI taxonomy): domain Eukaryota; kingdom Viridiplantae; phylum Streptophyta; class Magnoliopsida; order Solanales; family Solanaceae; genus Solanum; species Solanum medicagineum. Next base: position 3,187,480 of record JAPFFP010000103.1, read on the forward strand.
GGGATCTATTTTTATTTCTAACATTTTTTAAACAAATTATTAAAAAAAAAAAAAAACTATAATAAAAAAAAAAATTAAAAAAATACCTAATATCAAAACCCCAACTCCCTTCTTCCCATTCATTCTTTCCCCAAAATCAAAACAACAGCCAGAAACCCTAAGGTCGACAGCGGCGCCGCGACCATTCCGTCGACCGGCGCCACCATCGTTTCCTCACCCTCATCCCCCCTCCATGCTCTTCCCACTTCCCTATACACCTCCTCCTTCGTCAAAACACCCACGCTCCCCGACAAGCCGAACCTCGAATCCTCTGTCAAAGTCAACATACCCCAACGTTCTTGTCCCTCACGCGTGCTCTTCAAAAGTCGTAGATTGGGGCGCATCAATGGGACCCGCGGTTGATTTCCCCCATTTTGAAACCCTAATCGCCCCTATATAATCCCTCATCTTCTCCATTTTCAGGGGCGGCGGATTGATAGTGGAGAACCCGAGAAAACCCAGCTAATTCTTGAGCATTTGTTGATACAGATAAACCCACAAAAGATTTTCAAACAAAACACAAATTTTTCTACTTAAGAAAACAGTTTCCAGAAACTAATTCGATCTTATCGTA
>JAPFFP010000103.1:3195088-3211185 GCA_026153255.1 Solanum medicagineum
AGGTTTGCGTACATTTTACCCTCCCCAGACCCCACTTGTGGGATTACACTGGGTATGTTGTTGTTGTTGTTGTTGTTGGAACCAGCCACCTTAGTCTGATTGATTCAGAAAAAGGGAAGAAAAAAACCTCGATACTACAGTTGATATCACAAAGCATACTATAAAACTTGGTTTTCACTCTGGTAGGTTCCTCCTACAACATAAACTTTGATGGCACTATCTATTTCATCCAACTTCAATCAGTAGGGCAAAAAAATTCTCAATGTTCATTTAAACACTTGTTATTGAACACTGCTGAAATAGTGTTGATCATCAGGTCTTGTAAATAGCTATGCCCTTTCCATATAGTCCCATCTCCTTCAGCCCAAACTGAGTCTATCATTCAAACACATTAAAACAGTAGCCACCCACACCCATGGTCTTGTCGTGTCAACATCGGTGCCATCATAAAAGATGCCAATACTGGCTTATCACAGATAAAATAATTAGGATCTTATAATTTATTTAGGTCACTTAATTCTCCACATTCAGAAAGAAGAAATATGTACAGAAAAGCAAAAACTTGGATTAAAGCAGAGGAGGGGAGACGAGAAGAAAGATCTGACCTATTCTGCTCATACTACAAATGTCGCAAGAAGAGCATGCAAAACAACCCAATAGATGATCACACTAAGCCGTAGAACAGGCTGTCGCATTAGTGTCCGATCACAGGATACCCTAGTAGTGTTCAAACACAATAATGCTTTAGTTAGATAACAAATTTCAGATGCATTCGAAAAAAGAAAGCAGGAGATGAAATTAGTCTACCATAGACCATCTATCATGTCAGTTATGGGTCTTGTAAACCGTGGGACAATTCTTGATGTCGTCATTGACTTGAAACCATGAGCTGAGAGGAAACAAAGGTGTTATCAGCAGTTCGAAGATGTAAATACCAACCAAACCACAAGGAGAAGACAAGAAGACTACGTAAATGAATGTAGGAAGACAAAAAACATGTCACTTAACAGAAAGCTCCACAACTGCATACAACCAACCACACCATAAGGAGAAGACAAGCAGACTACGTAACTGAATGTAGTAAGACACAAAACATGTCACTAACAGAAAGATCCACAACTGCATACCTAGCTCAAAAAATGACCTCAAAACAAATGTAGGGAAAAAAAATATCCTTCCTCTTCCTACACCCTTTGCCCTACCACCAGAATAGAGAGAAAAGCAAAGGAGGAAGAAAGGGCTTCATATTTCCAAAACCAACCATTGGAGTGCCTTCCTAAAACCATAATTTCTTTCTAAGATTATTTATCATCAGGCAAGCACAATCTACCATCCAGCACGAATGAGTATAAACCAAAAGGAGAAAAAGGGAAAAAAAAGACAATCCTGACAAGACATGAAACACCTCAAGGTTAAAAAAGAAGTGAAGACACTACCGAGGTTATTTTTTTACCGTTGAAACTATCGAGGTTATAGAAGAGAGGGAAAATGTTATCAGAAATATGATGTTTGAAGACCTTCATGCATAATGTTACAGCCCCAACAAAGCCACATCCACAATCACGGTGAAAGGAAGCTCAATCTCAAACCATTTGACATTATTATAAACACTGGACTCTAGTTGCAATATATGACAGGAAAACAAGACAATAAAATACATTAAACATGCTTAACAATCAGAAAGATTCAAAATGAACTAGCAATAGGAAGTCGTTACCCTTATCATCATCTTCATCATCTAGTTTCCCACTATCAGGATCCACATCTATAGCAACAGCTACTTGGTCACTGTTAGTTTTTCGCAAACTGCGAACTTGAGATGCAATAGTTCCAGGCACTGCCCTTTTGTTGGCCTGCATGTACAATCAGAAGAAAATAATGCCAAGAATTATAACCCCAGGAACATGAGGCTCAGTCGGGAAATACTGAAGATATTTCAGAGATGAAAATACAAAATCTTTCGTTGCAAATTCATAGCATGTAGTTATCATATTCCAATACAGTCTTATTCTTACTGAAGGTCTATAGCTTGGTGATATTTACTAATTATACAACATCCTAAATCTGAAAATTTTTAACTCTCTACCGTTGTTATTTTTCAAATTACATTTCCACTCCCCTTTTTCTCCGATATTATATTGACAAAAGAGATTATCAGGAAACTCTTAAAATATAGAACTTCAGTTTTAGTGCTCTCTCTCAATCATCAAATCTCAAAAAAGAAAGCAAACAGAATTTTTTGGTGTCCTTGAAGATTAGAGAAAACAAGAGAATATAAAAGAGAAATCAAAATGAGGGTCTTCTGTGTAGTTAAATCATGCTAGCAATCTAGAGATGCACAAAACTACCAAAGCAGACAAGCGAGACAACAAATGATTCTGAGAAACCATCGGTAGAGATTCTTGGAGCTTTATTGATAAGTTGAAAGATTTGGCAACTTGGAATGAGTCGTCAAAGGTTGGCAATGCCAGGTTCAGTTCTAGCAACTTAGTTAGTTACAGTAGGTGTTATAGATTCTGGAATTGGTTGTCAGGAATGGTTTGTGTCTTTATATAATCTTGGAGGATCCTCACCTCATGAGCTAGCATTTGAAGTTGAGCCCCAGATCAATTTTCTTAACATGGTATCAAGACCAGACTCATCCCTACTCTATTTCGTTCCACAATGTTAGGATTCCATATTATGTTGCTGGCACACTAAATGTCCAGTCTTGGTCATGTGGGGGCAGGAAGGTTGCTAAGAGTGTCCCGAATTATTGAGCAAATGCATTATCATTTCTTTATATAGTTTTGGACAAACTTCGCCTCATGAACTAGTTTTTAGAAGTATGGTAGGCTGAAGATTGTTTTCTTAAATGTTGAGTTTTTGGTAAGTTGCTGAGTTGTAGATCATAGTAACCCAAATTTCCTTTTTTGAGAAAGGTAATGTTCTATTCCTCAGCATTAAGGATATGCTGGAGACCTCCAAAAACTGGTTCCAACAAGAGAAAAAACAAAAAAACAACAAAAAAGCTAATAGATTACATAGAGCCTATAAAATCTAAAATTTGTGCAGCTTCTTCTATCCCTTCTTCTTTACACCAAAAATAAAAAGTAGTCAAGCAGTTCCACTTGACCTTCTCAATTGAATTAGCCTGGTTTTGAAAGCATCTGCTATTTCTTTCTTTCCAGATAGACCACCAAATGCATGATGGTATCATACTCCACCATGTTTTCTTACATTTTCTCCCCCGTCTACTGATCCAGCAACTAAGCAGATCTGCTGTATGCTCAGGCATAATCCATTCTGTCTTAGTTAGCCCCAGAAAAAGGTTCCACAATTGTGTTGTCACTCTACAATGGAGGAATAGATGGTTGTTGGTTTCCTCAGCAACATTGCAGAGAGAGCACCAAGAGGCGATATGGAAACCCCTCCTTTTCAATTTCTCATGTGTGGAGCAAGCTCTTCTGGCAACCAACCAAGAGAAACACCTTATCTTCGTTGGCACCTTGTTCCTCCAAATCTGTTTCCAGGGGCCGAGCTGGTAACTTAGATACTCCTTCACCTCCTTAATATATAGCTTGTTAACGGAAGGCTTCCATCTCTAGAGTGTTTCCATCTGAAAGAATCCTTTTCTGCCGATAACCCATTGAAGCCATTCAGAACTTGTAGTAGCTCAGCCACTCTCCCAATCTCCCAATCATTTAAATGCCTTCTGAATACAATATTCCATCCATGAGTAGACCATACCTCAGCCACTGTTTCTTCCGGATTGGTGCACAAAGAAAATAGGTCTGGAAATAAGACCATCAGTGTCTCATTTCCATTCCAATTGTCCTTCCAGAATAGGATCTTAGTCCCATTTCCCACCTTGTAGACTATGTTTCTACTTAGATCATCCCACAAGTTTCTTATTGTTCTCCAAACTGACACCCCATAAGTGCCATTCACCATCTTAGAGACCATTACATGTTTAATTGTTAGTCATGCATTGTACAATACTAAATGCACACTTGATTTCACACTTAAATGTGACTATGACACATGAATTATCCGTATCGGTTATGATATAGCACGTGAGCTGTCCGTGAAGCGTGTACAGGCAGGATTATTGTGCTGCATCACTTGGGCAGCAACACAGCGTACACACAGGATTATTGCACTGGGAGCAACAGTGTTGAGTAAAGGTCCAATCTTTATCATACATCCGTGATTTCCAACTCATGTATCTGTGCATATCTTAGTATGCTACATCTGAGCATATATTAAGACGTTATACTCATGGATACTTATTATGATGTTATGTGCTCTACTGCTGTTCAGATTATACTATTATTGCAGGTTATTTAAGTAGGTACTTTTAGACAAACTCTCCTCATTACCTTGTTGGGGCAGCCGGTGATACTTAGGGGTAAGAGTTTGCGTACTCATGCTCCATTTATTGCACTTTTGGTTGCAGATTCTGACTCTATTACCATCGGAGCTCAGAAGCGGGTCCAATAGTACTTGGAGACTATTGTGGAGAGCTGTTAGGCCTGTTCCACAGCATCTTGGAGTATTCACCTGTCTTGTTTCATTATTGTTTTCCTTCAGACAGTATTTGTAATTTGACTCCGATTATATTACCATTAGACACTATGAAATGTGACACCAGTCTTTGGGGGTTAGACATTTCCACACAGCATTGGTTTTAAACTTACGTCCTTATGCTAATTTCCTGCTTTCAAACATAATTATGCCATTTTGGGTAATATTTAGGAGTTGCATGACTATCGGGTTGGCCTTACAGGTATGGTTTAAGTACCATCATGGAAGGCAAATCAGGTCATGACAATCCAATTTTAATTTTGCATGTTAAATCTCCATCTATCATTGTCACAGCAACAGGAAAAATGAACTTAGATGTCCCATTGCCTGAATTATGCACCACAATCTCGTTTCACATTCATTCTTCATAGGCCCTCAGTCTTATTGGAGCTTAAGTTGCAATATATTCTGTCTTGATTCTAGCTTATTACAAAATCCTTTATGCCTCCAGTGGGCACAAATTTAGTCAACCCTCTTGCTTAGTTCCATCAATTATAACAAATGCAAATAGCACATATTTCATCCTATATGCTATTGATTAGCTCATCCAATAACCGGGTTTAACTAATTACGTAGTCCAAAAACGTCACCAGTGCAAAGACACAGCTATTGGAACTCCTTTGCATCTCAAAGGTAACTAGTACATAAAAAGATCCATAAAGTAAAAATACCTCATCAAGTTTCCGTAACTCTCGGCTGTCCATTTCTCGGTATCCTTCTGCCAGATCCTCTTCTATAGCTTCTTTCACGACAGCTGCAGCTACCTCTTTTGTTATATCACGTATGCTGTGATGCAAATAGATCATTCACTATGTTAGCGACAATGTAAATCTGAAGCGTATAGAACAATTACATCTTTGTGGCATTTCAAAAATGTAAAATGATTCTAAAGACGCAGAGCACTAGATTTAAGAAGATTGAGGAAATCTGGAGCTTTGTATGACACTATTACTTATATCACGAGGGTTCACTGGGGATTTTTACCAGACCTTCAGAGCTGGTCCCAACTTGAGAAAAGTTTCTTATCGGTCTCTAACTAAAGAAATTCAGGTGCATTGTCTCAGAAATTGAATTTTCATATTTTTCTGAAATTCTATTTCTGTACGTTACATTGAAAGCAAATTCTGAGTCAAACTGAGAAAATTTATATTCCTTATCTATTTTCAGACAGCATTAAATATGACATATGAATTTATCTGAGAATTCCCTGCAGGAAATGTTTAATTTTGCTGCTAGGCACTGGTTGAGATAGAAATACAAACAGCAGAAGCAAAACATATGAGTAGATTCGTGCTCACGCATCTTTTTTTAATATAAATGACATTCCACAACTTATGTTCCAACAGTTTGATAAAAGGCGAGGGCCTGAGGCATTTTGTCCACTACAGACGAGATGTAAGACCACTGATATAAGCCCAAGGTGTTGGCATAAATCCCATGAATTTTGTTTTTTAGAAGTTTTTAGTTGAACAAAGAAATAACCACATTGACTAACATTATATATAATTTTTCTAATAAAAGTTCATCCCATTTTTTGTTCGACTTAAACTCAACAATTTCTTTTACTAGTCTCACATTTCCACTTAGTAGATCAAAGAAGCCACCCCTAACCCCACACAAATCTCTTTTTTTCCGAGTAAGCAGGTTGTCTTCCTGTAAACCTGTAACATAAAGTTCTCCACTACTCCTAAAGCATTACCTGGATATAGAAGGATATATAATCCCCTTGAGAACCTCCTCCTCTGTCATATATGAAGCCAAGCTGTAAAATCATCACTGTAGTTAGAAAACAGAACTAGAAGCTACATGTGCTATAGATCAATAGACTTAGAAACTATTCTAAAGCATCAAAAGAGGGAAGGTACCGCTCAGCTGCAGCCTGTAACATGCCATCTGAAACAATTCTAGATCCAGACAGAAGAGTACCAAGTCCTATTCTGAAGCATGTACGGAAAATATTCTTAGGAGGAAAGAAAGTCAACAGCAAAGAGTATATAGAAAAGCCTAGACAAGTTATAAAAAACTTAGGACATTTTGGAGTCTAACCCAGGAAAAAGGAACATGTTGTTTGCTTGGTTGCAGTGTCCAACATGACCATTTCCTGCAAAATTCATATGCAGATAAAACATTGTTAGCCCAAATATGGATCAATATATTATCATCGAATATCAATTTATCCTGTATGCCTTTATGTATACCAAAATCAAGTTTTCCAGATTTTTCTTTCTATTTTTGGTTAGCCACACATGATATGGAGACCATGATTCTTTTTTTTTTCTTGTCAAAAAGTAAGAAGAAATGATCTAAAAGTTACACAAAGTAACAACAACAACAACAACAACATACCCCGGTGCCTCAAAAGGCTCCCGCTCATTGCAGGGATATGAGATCTACCAAATCAATACTCTCCTCTATCAAACTACCTTTACACCAAAAAAAACATAAGACTTAAACAATTCATCTTGATTCCCCATAAGCTTGATTTGTGGACCTCAAAACATCTTGAGTTCCTTTCTTTCCATAGAGTCCACTAGATGCAAGCAGGGATGGTTTTCCACCAAAGGTCTACTTTTTTCCTGCACCCAATCCCTCTCCAGTTACTTAGTAGTTCCTTTGTTGTAGCAGGCATCACCCAGTTCACTCCCAGCATAGCCAGGAACATGCTCCATACATTTCTAGCTATTTTGCAGATGAACATTGACTTCAGCATCCTGTTCACAGATGACACACCTTGAGCATATCTGCCACCCCTTTTTCTGTAACACTTCTTGAGTTAAGCAAGCCCTTTTACAAACCAGCCAAGCAAAACAAGAAACCTTTGGTGGACTTTTAGTTTTCCAATTTAGTTTCCAAGGCCACCTCTCATGTACAGACTGCATATAATTGAGATTCCAATAGCAGGATTTAACTGTGAACATCCCTTTGTCTTGGATTTTCCATCTCACTCCATCAGGTCTCATAGATAAGCCTGGGTGTGAGTGAAGTGTTTCCAGTAACCTAGCAAATTCCCCAATCTCCCAATCATTAAGAGCTCTTCTAAAGATCAAATCCCAGCCTTGTGGACTCCAGACTTGAGCAACACTAGCCTCTTTTTGCAAATTTACAGTATATAGTTGAGGGAAGGAAACTCTAAAACTATCTTCACCAGACCATATCTCATTCCAAATATCAGTCTTCAAACCATTGCCTACACTGATTGTAATGTTCTTGTTGAAACTGTCCCATAATCTCCTTATGGTTTTCCAAACACTGCATCCAAAAGTGCCCTGAACTTCCATAGTAGTCCACCGAGAAAGTAGACCATATTTCCCCTCAATGTATCTTCTCCAGATAGCTGTACAGAATCTCCAAAGCCACTTTTGCAAAAGTGAGATATTCTGCTTGCTCAGGTTCCTCAGATTGAGACCCCCTTGTTGAATACTGAGGGTTAGAAAATCCCACTTGACTAGGTTATATCTTTTCTTCTCCTTGTTACCTTGCCATAGAAAGGATTTCCTTACCCTGTTTTGTTTTTTCTCAATACTCTTTGGTATAGGGAAGAGACTCATCATGTAAGTTGGTATACCATCAAGAACTGATTTGGTAAGGGTCAATCTTCCTCCTAAAGAGAGATACTGACATTTCCACCTGGAAAGTTTCTTTTCACACCTTTCCAGAACCCCATTCCAAACTTCTAATTCCTTATTTTTAGCACCCAGTGGAAGTCCTAAATATTTAGTTGGTAAAAAGTCCAACTAGCAACCCAAGACCCCAGCTAATTCCTGTAGATCCCAACTTGGTTGATAGGAAATATATGGCTTTTTTCCCAGTTCACATGAAGCCCTGAGATCCCTTCAAAGATTATTAAGATGGCTCTTAAGTGTCTCACCTGACTGCTTTCTGCATCACAAAAGATTAGTGCATCATTTGCATAAAACAAATGAGACACTTCAGGGTCCTCCCCTTTGCCTGTTTGTGCACTGAAACCTCTCACCCATCTGTTAGCCTTTGCTGTCTTGAGCATATGGTTTAAACCCTCCATAACCAGAAGAAACAGAAAAGGTGACAGAGGATCACCTTGTCTGAGTCCCCTGTAGGATTGAAAAAAGCCTTCTGTGTTGCCATTAGTTATTAGGGAGAATCTTACACTTGATATAAAGAAGCTAATCCACTTAATCCATTTACTACCAAATCTCATGTCCCTTGGAATTTTAAGAAGGAAATTCCAATTGGCATGATCATAGGCTTTTGCAATATGTAGCTTGCATAAAATCTCTGGTTTCTTATGCTTATTCCTTGAGTTTACCAATTCATTAGCCAGTAGGGAGGCCATTTGATGCTCATCCACCAGCTTCCCAATTACTGACTTCAACCTTTCAGTTAGGAGCTTAGAAATGATCTTTTAGACCCCTCGAATCAAACTTATAGGTCTGAAGTCCTTAATTTCAACAACACCTGGCTTCTTTGGGAGTAATGCCACAAAAGTGGCATTGAAAGCCTTTTCAAAAATTCCCCTTTGGTGAAAGTTATGAACAGTCTGCATCAAATCTTCCTTCAAGGTTTCCCAGCAAACTTTGTAGAATTGCATAGAGAAACCATCAGGAACAGGAGCTTTGTCCCCATCACAACTCTGAATAACTTGCGCAGCACCTCTATCTCTGTGAATGGTCTTTGCAACCATTCTCCTCATTAGTGATTGTAGGGCAGCCGCCAAGTGTAAATAAGGGTCTCCATGTTTCAGTCTCAATATACAGCTTAGAGTAAAAATCTAGTAGAGCACTCTGATATCCTCAGCTTCTTGGATCTCTTCTCCCCCTACAACCAGCCTATCAATAGTGTTGTGTCTTCTATGGGCTGTGGCTAGCCTCTGGAAGAACTTGGTGTTCTTATCCTCTTCCTTCAACCAGAGGGCTCGACTTTTGCCTCTAGTTCTCTTCCTCTTGCTTTGCCAAAGTTTCAACTTCCACCAGAATTGTTGCCCTGACCATCAATTCTTCCTCAGATAATTCTTTGTCTTCCTGAGCTTTATCTATGTCTGACAACTCTTCCAACAATTTACTTTTCCTAGCAGACATCTCAGCAAAATTCACTTTTCTCCAGCTTTTCAAGTTTTGTTTTAGTAGTCTCAATTTGATGCATAGCTTGTAATCCCTCTACTTTAAACCCATTCCACCATTCTTGTACCATCTCCTTGAAACCCCCAATCTTGATCCACCAGTTTTCAAATTTAAAATATGATTGCCTATTTTCCCACTCACCGCACTCCAACATTATTGGGTTGTGGTCAGAGGTTATTCTAGGCAAAATTCTTTGTCTAATCTTCTTGAAACTCTCCTCCCATTCTGATGAGAATAAAAATCTATCCAATCTAGCATTGTTTGAGTGGTTTGTCCCTCTAACCCAAGTATACTTGCCCCCAACTAGAATAGGGTCATGTAGCTCAAGTTCCTCAATCCACCTAGAGAAATCAGTCATGATATTGGTGGTTCTCGAGCAGCCTCTTCTTTCCCCCATTCTCCTGACTGTGTTAAAGTCTCCCCTATCACCCATAAACCCCCGCACAAGCCCCTCATAGCTGCCAGCTCCTCCCAACATTCAAGCTTCTCCTTCCTGGTATGTGGAGCATAAACCCCAGCGAAGGACCAGCTAAGAGAATCTTGTGTTCCTTCAAAGTTATAGGTAATAGAATAGTTCCCTTCTTCAACCATGGTACCCCTCTAAACCCTGCTGTCCCACATTAGTAGAATTCCTCCTTTACTACTATCTGCATCTTTGGATCCACATCTCATCCATCTGCTGGGCCAAATAGTTGAAGCCATCTTCTCTGCTTCTTTATTCAATTTTGTTTTCTGTAAACATACCACATCAGCTTTCCACTTTAGTAGGCTAGTTTTGACTAGATTCCTTGATTCCACATTGTTGAGCCCCCTGACATTCCATGACACAATTTTGACTTTCATTTAAAAGTCAAATAGAGATTTTTCCCCTGCTTCTTGTCCCTTCCACTTCCTTGTTCAGACTAGATTGAAGATTTTTTAACTCATTTTTGCCTATACCTCTGTTTTTTGGAGTTATGGTGCCTTTCTATTTCTTCTTTTCCAAATCCGATTTCCGCTCGTTGATTCTCATAAGGAGTTCCAAAGTTTCTTCTTCAAAACCATCAAAAGCTACCCCATAGGTGTTGCTTAACTCCAAAATATGGGAATTCACCCAACTTGGAGCCTCAGTTACCCTATCCTATTAGCATTTTTCTCATATGAGAAAGAGAATAAGAGAGACACCACACCGAAACCCTAAGCTAAGATCAAGCTAATCGTAGAGGATTAGTCTTCCAAATATATTGCAATTTTATCGTATCTCTCAACTCAAGTTCAGGAAGTCCCTGTCTTAAATGTTGAACAATGTTATGACAACACTTGATTATACTCCAATTTAGCCTTGGCATAAGCATGCTTAGATTTCAAAGACTTAGAGAACATATATATTGAAATCCTATGCAGTTAAATAAAATATTTATTTCATTAATTAGGCATGACTAAACTAAAGTAGTATGTGTTATAAACAAGATATCAGATCAAATTCAAAAATATTAAACTCACAAATAAATAGAATTAATCATATAATTATATGCATGACAGATAACATAGTAGCATGAATATTTTTTATACGCGATCACGACTCCCTCTTTCTATATTATGTCGACTATTTCATTATTAGTATGTCCAAAAAGATAGGCACCTTTTCTATACTTGAAATGATTTAAGCTTGAAATACCCTCTCCTTATGACTTGTTGGAACCCACAAGATAAAAAGCTACTTTTTTTTAGGAGAAAGAATAAGTGTTAGGTGGAACACTTGCCAACTGTCATTTAAACTGTTGGTAGTTGGGGAAATTTTCATATTTTGCATATGTTTAGCTTATATGTCAAAAGTCTTTGTTTATAAACTATCCACCCAGTCAAAAATAATCACATAAAATGGAACAAGGGGCTATTACCGATTACACACTCTTACTATTTTTGTCATTGCTATTATGTATAGGACTTGCATGCAAACCAGCACTCCAAATGTTACTAACCAAAAATAGAAAGTATGAAAAATCCATCAAGACAGAGTAACCCAAAAGAATGATCTAAGCTTTTAGAACTAATTATTACTAGACATACCAAGATCCACATCCTTGAATGGGCTTCCACTTGCAAAAATAATGTTGTCACCAAGAATAGAAAATGCTTCCTCAGGGGTGCATTCAGCTATTAATGAAGAAAACAGTGAATGAGAATGTTATCAACCTCAAAACCTTATATGCTCTCAGTTAGTATATACCATTTCTCGTTGGGTTTGACATTGGAAAAATTGCAGGCCGGGTTGAAGTTGAATCCTTAAGGGCTTCCAGTACCTGAAATATTAACAATTTCTCAAAACCTTGTATGTTTTCAATTAGTATATACCATTCTCTTTTTTTCCCCTTTGTAAGTCATGGTTAAAGCAGTTCTCATTTTCTCCAGTGTACAGATGCCAATCTACAAGCCAACTTGAATGTCTTCTCACATCTTTTAAGCGGCCACTAATACTTAGAAAGATATGGGAGGGAAACATTGTGCTACAGTTGTTTCTATGTTGAACTTTTAAAGCAGATGGTGAAGGAAGCTATTAATCCGAAATGGAAAATGAGAATCCTTAAACTGGCCTTGTCCTGTTCTTTATATGTTAGCATGCAGATGCAAGTCTGCTACACTGAATTTCACTGAAGCACTAACACAAAAATTCAAACCCCATGAAATCAATGTTGGTAGACAATTCCAGAACTGACATATTCATTACTGGGAAGAAGCATGGAGATTTCACATTGTATGACAAGAAAAATACTCTGTTTTCTAGTTTCCAGTTGTCAGCCAAGAAACAGAGAGGTAGAATTCAGCTAGAGATACACGGAGTGTTTGATGATCATAAAAAAAGTTATTAACAATGTTAAGGTGCAATTTTGTTAAGTAAATTTGGACAAACAAGATAAGTGAATTTGGAGAAGCATGTTGGTACTTACCAATATTAGAATGCTGTCTTAAATCTCACAAAAATTTATTACGCAAGGTTTTCTGTTCTTGTCAGCCACAAATAAAAGGAAATGTATGTTTATGTAGCTACAAGATATTCAAGTTATCAATTTCTATATGCTATACCTCTTTTGAAAACAAGCCTCCACAAGCAGATAAACCAAGAAGTACATCTGGCTTCACTTTTTGTACCTGATTGAAATCAATACATTGTAATTTGTGTCATACTAACAGTACATGGCAAAGAACATACAGTATATTTTCACTCATGAATAAATGCATTTCTCGCTATAGAAGCTTCTTCCTCTGGGATATTTCACTCATGAATCAATGCATTTCTTGGTATATAAGCTTCTATCTCTATACTCTCCATTTAGTACCTAACTTTCTTTCTTCAGCTCTGCTATGGCTTCTCATAATGGAAAAGACAAGCCATACGAGTTCAGAAAACAGTTGATTGGCAATGTGATTCAAAACTAAGTCACAACCTCACGATTACCCACATTTGCTGTATTTTGTAGAATGCTTTCTCACTTTTAGTTTATGGAAGATTTTATTGCATCAAAATCCATGTTCTGTTCATGTTGCAACAAGTAAGTTCACAGCACCACAATTCAGGTAAACTGTCAAATCTAAAGATCCAATATATCTTGGCTGGCCTTATCAGAGTTGAGCAATCATCATATTATTTACACTCATCTGTCCAATTAGTTTCTATTTTCCCACTAACATAATTAGTTGCATTTGAACTCAACTGCAATTTCTTACTTTTTCCTCGGTCAAAATTTCCTTTAGATCTCAAATGTTTATCTGATGAATGAAAAAGTCATCATGTGAACATTCCTTTCATATAAATTTACGTAACCTATATTTACAGCAAGTAATCAAGAAATTAAGAGATCTTCGAGTCCAATACTAAGATGAGACAGAGTGACAGACCATAAAGCTCCGTTTTGATAAAAAAATGAGAATATAAGTTTTCACTCATTAAAGGATAAAGGTTAATTACCACTTCTGCAAGAGGTGCACCTTCATTTAGTCCTTGACGTTCAATCTCTTTGATCTTTCTGGCAAATGGGCGAGCATCAGGATCAACATTTTCACGTGCCTCAGTGATTAGTCCCTAAATACATTGTAAACACCCATCAATAATTATGCCATAGTTAAACCCACCTAATACATTTCACTTCCCCAAATAGTTTCATATCCACATAGGAATATAGAAAAGCAAAAGAAGTCCAAACAAACATTTACAATATCATCATACTGTAGCCATTGTATCAGGCTACTTCGACAATCTAAGCTAGAGAAGGGAAAGAAACACATTAAATGCATTTAACAACAACCAAAGTCTAAATTGAGAACTGCTCACAGGCAACAAGCATGGCAAAAGTTTTCAGGACCTTGCTTGTTGTGTTGACCCTTATAATTATTCCCAAAAGAGGCTGATACTAAATATACGAATTGTATATAACCCAATAATTACTCACTAGTCTGTCAAATTTCTACCTGATACTCCATACTCTTGCTTTTAGTGTACTTTCTTTCCCATCTTTCTATGCAATACCCTGTCACACCCTCAAAACAATCTAACTCAGCCCAGAAAGCCCACGAAGAAATCTGGTTTCTGCAGAAATTTGACATCTACAACTTGTAAAATCATTTATAGACCGTAGATGGAGTTCGTGGAATTGAGGTCCTGCAATGGCACGTTCCAGTCTATTCTACGAAATGGGTCACGACCCGTGGAACTTTCTATGGACCGTGGAAAGGTCCCGTAGTTCCCAACTATTGAGAACATAGTCTCAGTACTTTTCCCACAATTGAACAGGACAGGCCGTGATGGGCTTTTATAGATCCAAGCCTTGAGATCTTAGTACCCCATCCACAAGCTGGGTCTATGATCTATAGTCCGATTCATGACCCTTAGATAGTCAAGTCCTGAAAACCAAGTCTCAGTACTTTTCCTACAAACATGTAGGATGACCAGTAGAAGGGTCTATGACCCGTAAAGGGGCGTCCATAGAACCAAGTTCAGAGACCCCAATTCCAGTCAGATTCCATGAGGTGTCTTCAACGACTAGTAGAAGCATCTACGGGCCATAGATGCCTTTCGTGGATCGACCCGTTAGCTTTTAATAAGGGGTGTTTTCCCCTTTTCCCACCCTTCCCCAATCAATCCTTGACGTTTTGGGACTAAAATAATCCCCTTAGCAGTATCCAATGTACAAATACTCTTATTAACACTTAAATTATTTGAGAGCAAGATTGGAGAGGAAAAGAGCTAAGTTTCCAAGAGCGTTCATTGAGTTCTCAAAGTTCTTCAAGAATCTAAATTTTCCATGTATGTAAAGCAATTCATAGCATTGGATTGAATTTGTCCACACACCCAATGTATAAATTTCTTTCTTCTATGAGTTTGAATTGAGTTTTAACACTAGTTTCTTTGAACTCTGAATGAGTTAGTCCTTTATTTTATTGAGTTTTATACAATTATGCATTGAGATACCGAACATCAGTCGAGTTGATGATCATTGCTTTATTATGCATCTAATTTGAGTTATAACTAGGATGGTTTTCACATTGAATAAAGTATGATTTTCAAATTGATTCTATGCATATTTTATTGAGTTTAAATAAGCATTAGCATTGAGTTTAAATGGGGTTTTGAAAAAAGAGTTTTGAAGAGATACGAGTAACTCTAAAAGCATGTTTTCATAAAGAGCATTATGAGATGAGAATCAGAGATGAGATGAGTTTGAACTTTTTGAGTTAAAGTCTAATGAGATGAAATGAGATGATTTTTGAGTAAATTACGCACTTGAGTTATATGAGCATAATAATTTGATTTTGGGAGTAGTATTGAGCATCAATTTGGGTAAGAGTAGAGGCAACTCAAATCCCATCAACCATGTAGCCAATGTAGGATAGGATCGTGCCATTGGTTCCGACAACTCCTCACTTGTCCCAAAAGGACTTTTATTTTGGATCCATTAAGGTGATCGTCCCATACCTTGGCAAAGTATGGGGCAGCTGTTGCAACGATAGTGCAATCGTTGTATCATCACTAGCTCATAGGTGATGGTTGTCAGTTAGAGAAACTCTCCAAGAGTAAATAATATTATTTTACTAAGATTGCATTTATTCAAGTCTTGAGGCGTCATATATTCTTAAATTTGCATGCTTTATTTTGAGTTGAGTTTCGTGTCATTGTATATATTTCCTTTTAACTATTTTACATACTGTACATTCCACGCACTGATGTCTTTCCATGCTGCATCGTCTTATGATGCAGATACAGGTGCTAGAAATCCTCAACAGGTGTTTCATTGAAGATCCAGTTCATCCCAACTTTTGGTGAGACCTCCTTGCTTCGAAGGGAATTTAGAGCAATAAAAGGACTTTTATTTTGGATCCATTGAGGTGATCGTCCCATACCTTGGCAAAGTATGGGGCAGCTGTTGCAACGATAGTGCAATCGTTGTATCATCACTAGCT
>JAPFFP010000103.1:3211285-3233248 GCA_026153255.1 Solanum medicagineum
TAGAAATCCTCAACAGGTGTTTCATTGAAGATCCAGTTCATCCCAACTTTTGGTGAGACCTCCTTGCTTCGAAGGGATCTTTTGTTTCATATTTACTCTTCCTATTTAGTAGTTCTTTGAGATAGCCATGGGCCTATCCTGATACCTTCCCGTGAGTAGATAGAGACTTCATAGGCTGAGTCAGTCAGAGTTAGAGTAGAGTCAAACGTTTCTTTGTGAATTTGTTTCGAAAACTATCATCTTGTTATTGAGCTTATGGCATTGTGCATCTTATGAGTTGATTATTTCAAATCTATTATCCATATTAATTCTTTGAGGATTGAGAAGCCCACTTGAGTTAGCATTTGTTTTGCTTTGAGTCTTTCATTGAGTTAGCCAAGTCAAGGGTTCAGTTAGGAGCAACAACAGTTTCCCGAGCCGGCAACGCCTAGGGTATATGCTCGGGGTGTGACATACCCAAACCACCACCAAATTTTTTACTCGTTCACCGGCTTATGCTCTTACTTAAATCTATATGCATTGGGCTTTGGATCAACATTGGCAAAGGTGTGCATAGAAAGGCACCAAGGATTGATAAGGTTTAAGCGTAAGGCATAATTCAAGCCCGACCACATAGTGAAACACGACATTGATGAAGAAACAAATGGAAATTATTTGATGATTCAAAAAAAGTTGTCATAAATACATGAAACAACTATATGGATATTTGGATTGAAAAAAGGTACCATTGAGTGAAATATATTAAGTAAAATAATATAAACACGCCCAAAATCATTTTAAACTTCTGATTCAAACACAAAGATGAAATCTTAAGTTCATAATAGAGGATAAATGCTAGTTTTCTTATACTCTCATTGTTTCTTACTTTCTATTGTAGTCTGTTTTAAAACATTGCCATATTCTATGTTTTGTGACCATTTAATTCTAACATCTCACATGGCATGTTAAGACCACATATTTAAAGAGCATTTTGGTACATTATACACATCGTTAATTTAAAGACCACAAGATTTGAAAGTCTCATTTACTTTCCTAAATTCCGTGCCTAGTCAAACTAAAACTACAAAGGGAGTAGTAACTTCATAATTTTGATTTATAGTCAGTAGCAAGTTCATTCATTACCTATGCTAACAAAGTATGTCCCTTTGTTGACAGTATTCATTGTTTAATAAAATCATCTTTCAAGATAGAGCTTATGGGTGATAAGACATCTCAAAGAAGCTTGGTGTCTGTATGCCAGCACTGAAACACCACCTATACTAAGCAAAAGCATCCACCAAGTGCTGCACCTGCCTTCAAGACCTAGGCACTAGTTTTAACACTGCAGTGGATGGGACTTATATAACAAAAAATACAAGCAATAGTTTCTGCTATAACCTTTTCAATGGTTGACAACATTTTCAAAAGTTAAATGCACTTCAAAAGAACAACAAAGTGAACTATCATTTCTAATATTGGTAAAAAAAGAAGATGACGAAAAGAGATAAAGGAAAAGGTAAATATTCTTTAAGATAATTATGAACAGGTTGTAACCCGGCAATAGAAAAAAAAACAAGTAGTATGTCATTTAAACAAGGAAGAAAAAATAACAAAAGAATGTTATATTGCTCAATTGAAGCTTAACAGAAAGTTTTGAGTCAAAAAGGAACATATGAGGAGATGCTTACGTTGGCATCAACCACCCAGAACTGGCTCCTTGCACTTTCAAAAGCAATTTCAGTATTCCCTAGCATTCTTGCCATTGTCTTCCTAGCAGCATTAAGAACCCCTATTCCTGCACTGCACTATCAAAAGCTTTAGAATACAGAAACCTGAAAGATTTACCATAATGTAAAAGGCTCCTATGCCTACTACCTGTGAGTTGATGCTACACACAAATTTTTTATAACTCAAAAAGTCTCTCATGCAGATAGCAGGAAATTCAAGATTTAAAAATAAGGGAAACAGGTCAAAATGTTCCAACTTCACTGTTCACTCTGCATGATAAAGTATGTCCCAATAAAATGGTACTTTTTGCAGCCTACTACTAGGCAACGCTTAAGGCTGAGTATGATAAAAAGGACTGAAATTGAAGAGCAGGACTACGAAATAATTTATTGAAGATGGTCCATTAATATCTCATAATTAATTACTTTTAGTTTTCAGTGTGTTCAGTCAATCTACGTAAAGTGAATCGGTCCCTAAAGAACCCCCAAACAACAGTCATCCAAGTAACGACCCTGGTCCAACTTAACTGTTAAGGTATTGTCCGCTTTGGGTATAAGCCCATACGGATTTTTCCTATGGTTTTTAACACAAAAGACGCCTCAAAAGCAGTTTTTAAACTTATTCTTTTACCCTCTGTTTGGATGGTGGTTTAGCATGGTTTCATAATATATGGTACTTGGTATGGTATGGTACGGTAGTGTACAGTACAATATTGTACAATGATTAGATAGACTGCATGGGTTGCTACTACTTAATGATAATTTGTTGTTTGATTTGACTATATGGTATTGTATCAACAACAACATACCCAGTGGAATCCCACAAGTGGAGTCTGGGGAGGGTAGAATGTACACAGACCTTACCACTACCTCATAGAAGTAGAGAGGTTGTTTCCTGGGGACCCTCGTCTCAAAAACCCATAAGCAGAATAAACTAGATGTGACAAAAAGGGAAGGAAGAGAATAGAAAGGGCGACTAAAAACGAAAAGCACAGTATGTAAATACGATAAATTTAACACGCATACGAAAGATAATGACAAACATGATATACAACATGACTGCTCTTGCTACCCCACTATATCCCAAGGCCAAACATGATATACAACATGATTACTCTTGCTACCCCACTATATCCTAAGGCCAGACATCCACCTAACTTACCAACCAATTAGCCTGCTACTCTAAATTTGCGACCTCCAATGCTTTCTATCTAAGGTCATGTCCTCAGTGAGATCAAGTTTCGCCATGTCTGATCACCTCTACCCAATACTTCTTCGGTCTACCTCTACCCCTCCGTGTAGCTCCCAGAACCAACCTCTCGTACCTCCTAATAGGAGCATCGGTACTCCTTCTTTGTACATGTCCAAACCATCGCAGTCTCGCTTCCCTCATCTTATCAGCCACCGGGGCCACCTCTAGCTTCTCCCGAATGGTTTCATTCCTAATCTTATCACTCCTAGTGTGGCCACACATCCACCTCAACATCCTCATCTCTGTGACATACATCTTCTGAACATATGCATTTTTATTGGCCAACACTCCACCCCATACAGCAGAGATGGTCTAACCACCATTTCGTAAAACTTACCTTTGAGTTTAGGTGGTATCTTCTTGTCACACAATACTCCCGAGGCAAGCCTCCATTTAGTCCATGCTGCCCCAATACGATGTGTGACATCATCGTCGATCTCGCCAATACTCTGGATGATGGACCCCAGAGACTTAAAGTTTTCCCTCTTGGGGGTAGGATGAGTGGCAAGCCTCACGTAAATGTCTGGTTCATCCCTAGCAACACTAAATTTGCACTCCAAGTATTCTGTTTTGGTCCTGCTTAGTTTGAATCCTTTGGACTCCAAGGCGTGTCTCCAAGCTTCCAATATATCATTAACTTTAGTCCGAGTCTCATCAATTAGTACTATGTCATCTGCAAATAACATACACCATGGAACCTCCTCCTGGATAGATCGCGTCAACTCATCTATCAGCAAGGCAAACAGGAAAGGGCTCAACACAGATCCTTGATGGAGTCCCATCTCAACAGGAAAATACTTAGTCTACTGCTACCGCTCTTACCCGAGTTTTGGCTCCGCCATACATATCCTTTATCGCCCTAATATATGCGATAGGGACACCTTTCACCTCTAAACACCTCCCCAGGACATCCCTTGGAACCTTTTCATAGGCTTTCTCCAGATCAATGAACACCATATGAAGGTCCTTCTTTCTTTCCCTATATTTCTCCACTAATCTCCGAACAAGATGAATAGCTTCAGTAGTCGGCCGTCCCGGCATGAATCCAAACTGATTCTCCAAAATAGACACTACTTTTCTCACCCTCATCTTCACCACTCTCTCCCAAACCTTCATAGTGTGACTTAGTAACTTGATACCCTTGTAATTGTTATAGTTTTGAATATCCCCCTTGTTCTTATAAAAAGGAACCATTATACTCCTCCGTTCATCCGGCATCTTGGCCGTCTTCATACTAGCATTGAAAAGTCTAGTCAACCACTCTATGCCATCCTTAACAATGTTCTTCTAAAAATAATTGATCATAACTGATAAATTTTTACCAAAATATCCTTAATTATTATAAATATTAAATTTATTAATATTTTTTTATAGCACCCCATGAAATTTTTGAAATACCCCTAGAATGGAATCGTGCGCATAACGCGTCTTCCCAAGCTCTAATGGAAAATTCGAGACCGAATTTGCATTCAGCACGAAAAAATGAGTGGGAAAATGGTCTCATTCGAATTTAGAGCAATTGGATCGAAAATAATTTTTCGATCCAAAACGAAAAATAGTAGTTGTGCGCGCCCAAGGCGTGACGCGCCTGGGACGCGGACATGCCTTGTATTTTTTAAAAAATTTTCATTTTTCTTTGAGGGGCCTTCCGATCAATTCTCAACCCCTCCTAAGTTCAATAAACGGATATAAGGGATCGTTTACATCAAGCAAAGTCCAAATAAATTTCTACCAACTAAGTTTTCGTATGAGTAGATAGAAGGGTCAACTTCAAACAACCATATCTCCTAAAGTATAATGAGTTAGGTGACCCATAATATATCAAATGGAAGATATTTGAATTAGCTTTCCAACTCATCCAATTTTGCCTTGATCAGAGTTCGGAGTAGAAAGTTATGACCATTTTAGTGAAGGAGTGCAGAGCTGTTTGCACGGACCAAACGCGGACCCTTACTAGATAAGCAATGACATTTTTTTTTCTTTTTATTTTGAGGGTACTTTTATCCTAAAATCTTTTGGGGTCTATTTAAGGTCCCGCAACGCATAAAACGTCAGTTTTCATAATCAAAGCTCTCTCCCTTCACTCCTAAACATAAACGCTCAAGAATCATCAAGAAAGTCATCAAGTTAGGATTAGCTTTCAAGATTCATCTTCAAAGTAAGTTGTTATTCATAAATTTCAATCTACCAACCCAACTTTCTTTATCTATTCATGAATCTCTAATAGAATCTTACATCATAACCTAGGGTTCCAAGAAGACGAATTCAAGAATCCCAAGAAAGGATTTTTTGATTCTTCTTTTTTAAGAATGTAGGGTTCTTCATCAAGAACTCTAAAAAATTCTAAGTCAATAATTTAAGAATCAAGGAGAAGCCCTTTTAATAATGTCTTTTCAAGTTCTTCCTCTCTAAAGGAACTACCGAGATCGAGGATTTTCTCCATGAAAGCTATTATTCATCAAATTTCGATTGTAATATCAACTTTCCAGGTATGTAAGGCTAAACTAAAAGCATGGGATTGCCCTCCCATGTGCCCCATAGGTGGTTTTAGATGAGAGTTGAAGGTTCGTGAGTCTACATGCATGATTCTTGATTATTTTCTTGAAAAATTGTATTTACTACTTGTATTTTCACATGTTAATGATCATCATAAAACTTGTTTTCTTGAATTGAATGTTTAACATGAATTATTGCATAAACCCTACTTATTATTTCATAAAGATTGCATGAATGAAGATAGGGATTAAGTCTAGAGCCTTGATTGAGAATTTGGTAAAGATTGTGATTGTGAGTATGAGAATGATGATAAATTGAAAGAACTTGATAGTCCTTTCAGTCTCCATAAATGAACTCTAACGATTTGTCTATTTGATTGTACCCTAATGATTGTTCCAAGCCCTGAGTTGTTAAATGAGATGTTGATTGATGAGATGATGAGAGTCCCTAAGAGACTGATTGGATGCTAAGTGCCTGCATGAGGCTAATTTGAGATGAGATGATAGATGATGATTGGATGAGATTGATTGTCTTATGAGCATTGAGTCCTGGGAGGAGTATCAAACACCGAAATGAGTAAGAGTGAGTCCCACTCGCACTCATAACTATGTAGCTCGCGTAGGAGATGATTGGACCGTGAGAAACAGATGATTCCTTAGTCCTAAAAGAGGACTTGATGTTATGATGGACCCTTAGATGCACGCCCTTTATCCCGGCAAGGTATTGGGCGGATGTGGCAACGACATCGGTTCGTTGTACCATCACCGACTCATAGGTGATGGGTGTAGGTCCGAGAAACTCCCAGAAAGTTCCTAAACTAAGTAATCTGAGTCGAGATGAGATGAGATAAAGATGAGATGTGATGAGATCAGTTGAATTGAGTTCCCTTGAGATAAGTCCCTCTGAGATGAGTCTAATTTGATTAATGAGTTGTTTGGTTGATAGGTCACTTGTCTACTCTTATTCTTGCTTTAGATAGACATTTGACATGTTGATTGTTACTTTTTTTTTTTTGATTTGCACCGGGTGTCCGAGTCTCTTAGAGCCCCGACTAATCCCGGGGGTGCACAGGCCCTCGGCAAGGGGTTTCCCGCAAGTGCACCACGGTTAATTCAGGTTTTACCCAGTCCGATGGCCCACAAACATTTGACATCTTGATTGTTACTATCCTTGATATTGATTGTTGTTTCTACATTATTCTTTTTCAGTTCTACTCAGCTATTTTACATACCAGTACATTCCACATACTAACGTCCCCCTCTGGGACTGCATTGTTTCATGATGTAGATACAAGATCTGGAGATCGTCAACAGGTGCATCACTGAGGATTTGAGACGTTCAGCTGATCGGTGAGCCTCCCCTACTTTGGAGGATTCATCATATTTATTTCATCTTGCTTTACAGTTAGACACTTATTAGCTTTATTTTGATTGAGGTAGTCATGGGTTTGTCATTGGCACCACCTGATAGTGATAGAGGCTTCATAGACTAGAGTCAAATGTTGATGTAAGATTGTGAGCTAGTTCTTCCTACTAGCCTTTTATTATAATGTTATTTTGAAACTAGATGACGATGTGTCCATTTACTTCCTTATGTCTTCCGTTGATTAGTACAACGTATGAATGAATGAATGTGATGCGCCCAAGTGGTTCACTTGGGGACTAGCAATAGTTTCTGAGTGCCGGTTGTTGACATCCAATTTTTACCCTCCATGGTATAAATCAATTATCGAGCTTTTAATTTTAACAATTTGAAATAATTAGTTTTCGAAAATGCAAAAAATATTTTCTCAAATAAATTTCTTTTTATTTTAGGAATTATTATTCTTAATTATTTCAGGTTGATAATATTAAAAGCTCTTTAATTAATTTGTATAATTCGTAGAGTAGACAAATTAGTCGATCGGATTCAATTTGATTACTTTTAATTGGTTGAACTCGCAATCGAAATGGCTAAGTTTTAAATCAAAATACCCCTATCCCTTGAACCCATTTTCAGTTTTGTGGACCAAACTCCGGCCCAAATCACTTGGACCAAATTCTGGCCCAAACCAAATCCAGCCCAAACGTCCCTACCCGGCCCAAATCCCATTTTGCATCAGCCAATATACATATATCGCGCGTGGGGGCCACGCGCCTCCAATTCCCTTTCTTTCCTTCTTCTTCTTTCTCCTTCACGCTCCCACACCCTCACCATTTCTTCTTCTTCCTCGTCGGACAAAACTCAAAACCAGACAAAAAAAAAATAGTGGACCAAACCAAATAAACGTTGAAAAAACTACTTCTCCCAACGTTCACCTCCTCCTCTATACATACACGTCGCCTATCCCCTCACCTTAGTAAAAGAGTCGTTGTGAGTAGCGTAGGTGTTCTCATCCCGAAGTTGTCGATACCCCTTCGATCCGGATTTAACGGATAAAGAGTTGAGACATAATGATTTCCAAGATTGGAAATTCAACTTTTGAATTGAAAAAGCCCAAGTCCGACCCCAATTTCCCGACATCAATCCCCAATTTCCCCAATTTGCCCTGCGTTTTCCCTCCCACTCTTGCCCTAATTTTGGGGCTATATAATCCCTTCTTATTCTTCATTTCAGGGCAGTCGTGTTCCTCACAAAAAGAACTCAAAAAGTTCTAGTTAAACTGCCGGTTCTGAATTCGAAACTCTAGCAAAGACTCACTCAATTTTTCATAGCCATTCTTGATTTCCAAAGCTCGATATAGTTCACATATCCTCAAACTAATTTCCCAGAAACTCATTTGGCTTTGAAGGTCTTGAAATTGAGAATTCTGGGTCGAGGAAGGTGTAGACGGAAATCTTTGGTGGTGGAGAAGCTTCGTCAAGTTCGTCGTCTCAGTTTGCTACACAGATACAGGTAATATCTTCATCTGAATTTCTTAGTTTTAATGATGCGTGCACTGTTATGTTTTGGTTGCTATGTAGCTGACTAGACGACGTTGTTATGTCGATATGCTATGGGATTGCTGTGTTTGAGACGAAAGTCAGTTTTTAAGCTCGCATTTATGAGTCGGATTCGCAAACGATAACTGAACTTTGCGAAGTAGTATTGTCTAATTTGAACTGGCTGTTGTTGCATTTACCATGAACGGAACTGAATCTTGTCTTTGTTTTAGTTACCATTCATGGCTTTATTTGCTTCCTTTTCCTTGAGATTCATTGGTTTACAGCTTCACTCAAATTACTGTTGGGTGCTCTGCTTATGGCTGAGGGTATAATCTTTAAGTTTCTTCTTATGTTTCATGTTATAACAACAATTTCCAGTAAGTGTCCTGGGTTGCTGCTGTTAGTTTGTTTAATTTTCTCCTAGCCTTGATCCATTGATCCTAGAATGAGGTTGTGCTCATGTTCTCTTGTTCAATCCCTGTTATGTTGAAGCTTCCTGTCTCTGTTTCAGATTGTCCACTTAGTCTTTGATTTTCTTTATAGACTTAAAACCCAAGTCACGTTATTTTGAACTTGTGACTGCCTTAAACACGACCTGCTGGTTAATGTTTGACGTTTTAGCATGTTATAGCTTACTTTTGAGTGTTAATTTCATATCTTTATGTCCTGTTGTTATAAAATATAATTTGTCAGTATGCTAATTGGGTTATTTGGGGTTATTGTTTGGCATCCCTGTAACTTGCCTTAATGGAGGATTGAAAATCTGGATTTTAAATCAATTCTTTCAGTTTGAAGTATTTATTCTAGTCTCACGTTAAGTATGCATTTGTTTCTTATGCTCGTAGTGTCGATACAGTTTTGGGTTTAGCTTACCTTTGATTCTTTTAATATGTCAAACTGAGAGTCTTGTTGGTATGTTCAACTATTCAACTGTTCGTATATCTTCTTACATGATTGGTGCTTGAAATTAATGTGTTGGAAATCTTTAGCATTGCATAAACTTACAGGGTCGTTATAGATGTTTTTTTGGATTTCAAAGTGTCTAAAATCAGGGTTCAAAGCTGTGTGTGTTGACTCTACTCTCTCTTTTTTATCTAAAACGCTAAAACTATGGTTTTGATTCAAATACACCATAGGTTGAAATCTCGTGATCCCTTTAACCTTCTATTGCATCCTGTTTATCTTGAGTACCTCTGCCCAACTTGTCCTTTTTTTTGCTGCTGGTACAGACTCCATGCTATTACCAGAAGATTAGGAAGATTTGGTTATGATATCGTATATTGCTTTCATCGTTGTCTTGTCTTAAGTTTCTCTCGTCTCACAGCTCTGTTTTGGTCAGTAACGTTGCCTAGTTTGAATCTGCTGTTTGAAGTACATTGTTGGCAGGATATAAAGATTATGTTCCGTTTTAAAGTGATCCCCTAGCTCATCTTTGGCTTTAATTTGTTTATTAGTTTTTGGTATGTTATAGCTTGCTTTGGGTTGTTGATTTCATGCCTTCAAGTCATGTGGCTATATGAATATAACTGTTGGTATGCTATTGCTTCTAGTGGATTGGCCTGGAATCTGAGTTCTTTAGTCATAAAGGATAATACACATGTCTTCATTATGTCGAGATTGTTGAAAAGTGATCTGTTAACATGAATCCTTGTCCTCTGTTGTATTTGATTTGGAAAGTGTCTCTGATCTTCGTTTAACTATGGCATTATTTCGGTTTCCCTATTTTCTGGTTGTCTCTTGGTGTGGTTGTGTGGAGTTTTTTTTTTTTTTCTCCTTTTTCAATAATTGGTCTCATTTATGGTTATTTTTATTGATCCTTATTCCAATTTATCTTATTTGATGCATTTAAACCTTTCCCGCGCCTACTGGGCTTCGTTCGCATCCATATTGGGCCACTGGGGTCCAATTCCTTGCATTCAATAGCCTTGTGGCGTTATCGAGTCAAATGGAAAGCAATACACAGTCACAAGACAAAAATGAGTGGATGTATACACCAATATACATAATGTATACACTGGTATACACTCAAAATATGCAGCAGAGAGGGAATAGGACCAAGCCCACTAGACAGCAGCCTGACGGATTTTGATGGGCCTAGCAGGCCCAAAATCTAAAATTAAGACAAGTTGAAGAAGAATTGGGCCTGCCAAAGCCCAATTTATTTTTTATTGTCTATTATTATTTGTTACTAACACTAACATTAATTCACTTTTTATGTTATTATTCGCTTTTAATCTAATTGTTTTCCCCAACATTGCCTCCATTTATGTTAATTTTCGTTATCAATAATTTTCTGAAGTGTTGAAATCATTCGTACAATTATTTTTTGGTTTGAAGTGTTGGCTAATTTTTAAACTTAGCCAATTTTTGCAAAAATTAGTCCATTATTTCAAAATTAATACATCTTTCAGATTTTAGTCAAATTCTTTCAAATTTAGCCGATTCTTTTAAAATTAGTCAACTTTTAAGCTAATCAACTTTTTTCAAAGTCAATGAAATCTTTTAAAAGTTAGTCAACTTCCTAATCGTCGGTTAACCGTAAGTTAGCAGCCATTTTGAGCGATTAATTTCTTCTCAAAGTGAAAAATGAACCCTTACCCGCTTCTCTGAAATTTTAGAACTTTTTCTGTTAGGGTCTTAAAATCATTTTAAGTTTTTCTTAATTTCTTAAAAAAAAAAAAATTTCTTAAAAAACAATTAAGTGGCGACTGTGTTGTTTTTTTTTTTTTTGTAAAAAGAAAATCGATTTTCTCTTAAATTAATTAAGTTCTAAACCGGTTTGATTTTCGAATTTTTCTTTAAAAAAGCCGTATTTCGGACTAATAGAAATGGCGACTCTGCTGGGAAAGTCAATTAGGTTCTAACCACTAGATTAGTTTGTTTGACGAACTATTCGATTTGTTTAGTTATGTTTCCTTATTTGCTTTATTTGTTTAAATTCGATATTTAATTGTCATTTGCATTTCATGGCACTTTCTGTTATATCTCGTGTATTGGGGAGGATGGTTTTGCGAACCCGCAGGTTATCATGATTTTCAGCTTAGATTGTCCGCCTGGGTTCCCGGTCCATTCAAAACCCACTCTTAGACACCTAGGATAGAGCGAAGCCAGATCCCTACTTCTAAGCATTGGCCTAAGATGACCCAGCACGTAAGGCGTGTTGGGCCCATTAGAAAGACCACCCTGAGTCTATTTGGCCCACGACCAATAAGACGATCATACTTATGTGTTTTAATTGAAGGATGTGTAGTAATTTAAACAACTCATTATCACCGGGGCGGGGGGAAACTTAACTTATTGGTTTTCTTGCAGGATGGCTCAGGTGTATGAACCCTTCAAGACTAGAATGATGACTCAACCTCATCCCTTTCTCAAAGTATGGTGGCAAGAATGAATGAGTGCGACAAAAGAGAGGTTCTAAAGCACATAGGCTATCTCCCCTCTCTAATGGAAATGGAAACTTGGCTGGATTTAATTGGTGCAATGATTAAGTTTTGGGATAGCGAGTGTATGGTATTCCGTTTTGGAGATTAACTCCTACGCTAGAGGAAGGGTTGGCAAGTTACGAAAGTGTAGGCATGTGCAAAAAGAGAAAGTCTAAGCCAAATGACGACATTCTAATTCCCAAGGTGTTGGGTCCAAAGGAGATTAAGGAAGCACTCTCGTCAGTCGATATCGAATGGATAAAAGGACCAAACATCCCGCTCCAAAAGTTGTACTACCGATTCGGACGCGTTAATGGCTACAAAAAGTTTAAAGGGGAATTTACATGCGAACAGGCTTGGCAAAAGAAGCGGCCTTTTGTTTTCGCGGTATGCTTGTTGGGGACCATGGTTTTTCCCCAAAATCTGGGGTACGCCATTCATCCGAGCATGATAATGGTTACTCATGCCATCTTCAATGGGATTAAATATGGAACGTCGACCAAGTATTACACCTTAGCACCTATGATCCTCGCTGATATTTACAGGGCTTTGGATAAATGTCAGAATGGGAGCCGATTCTTTCGAGGTTGCAACCTGATACTTCAGTGGTGGATGATGAAGCACTTACTCAAAGCCCAGTACCCCACTGAACCGGATCCAAAATGTCGAAATGATCAATTCACTTCTCACAGTTGGTGGTTACACCTCAATCACTTCAAAGCAGGGGATGGACAACAATTCTGGATGCCAATACTGAGTGGATTGCGAGAAGATGTTCAGTGGTCCATTGATGATGTTGTTATGGAGTGACACCGTAATTCGGAGTAAAGAACTTCCTTTCTTGGTATTGGCCGGACTTAGGGGCACCCGACCATATGCTCCCGGTCGAGTTCTCAAGCAGTTAGGCTGTAAGCAAGTCGTTCCTCAGATAGGGGATATGAAGAAATTCGCGACAGACCACAAAGACGGGCAAGTATCCTTCGCTAGGATGATGATTCGAGAATGGAAAACTCGGAGTGTGGCGGGAGATAAGGTTCCCAACAGGTTTAATGCTGAGCGTAGTGGTACGTATAAGGAGTGGTTTTAGAAGAATCTTGCTGGAACAATCAAGCCTGGCCAGAATGTACCCGGTTATGTCAAGAATGTTGAAGCCGAAAGTCAAGAGAAGTACCAGGAAAATCATTTGGCCCATCAGCGTCGACACTTGGAGGATGCTAAAGTCATAAAGCAGCTTAGGTAGGAGCTCGGTAGAGCGAGACAATGCATAATTGGGCTGGATAATCGCATGGAGCAACAAATTCAGATTATGGGGGAAACCAGTCACGAAGAGGGAGCTCAGTCGGCAAGGGACTATTTGTGGGAAGACAGGTACTTCATGTGGCATGAGGTTGAGATAGCTAAAAGGGCAAGGGTCAGCAAAAAAGCCGAAGCAGTCTAGAGTCATCTGTTGTTCCCCGCATGGGATTGCTTTTATTTCTGTACTTTCTTTTTAAAGTTTGGGATGTATATGTTTTGATGTATTTTTTCAATATATCTTGTAAGCTTTTTTATTTTTGCAAAAGAAAGTACGTTGGGGATAATGAACTGCCTTTAAATTAATACGCATCCTTCAATTCGATAGGCCTACCCCTAGCATAAAAAGGGTCACCTGCATTTAGGATACGCAATAATTGTTTCTATGATATTTGTATGATTGTGTTGCTTTATTTGGGTAAATGCTAGCCCACTCCTTTTTGAAATTTTTCTAGAGCCACCTAGGCATAAATCCCAGTCACTATCAAATATGCGACCAAATGATTCTTCGAGTCCCAAGTTTCTCATCAAAGTCCGAATTCCTTGAACTTTCATTCTTCCATCTCAGGAAAGTTGGATTTGCAATTAGAATGGAGAAAAGCCGAAACGTTAAGGGTGCTGAAGGCATATTGACACAGGACCTTTTAATCTTTTTCTCCAAGCACCACCCCCTCTCCAGAACCCAAATATTGCCCAAGCCTGCAGCTCCTCTCAAATTGCCCACGCTACCTACCCCCAGACTAATACAACCCACCTGCCACCCAAATTATGCCTCCTAAAATCCCTTTCCATATCTCAATCCTTACCAATTCACAAGTTCCTCACGCCACTTAACACAAAATGTCTCTACTGAAACTTCTCCTGCAAATTTGTTGATTTCCTTCTTCATGCTTTGACTTGAACCACTCTTTTTAGGGATGTCAACCTCAACTTCCTTGCTCGGTCCTAGGAGGGTACAATGGGGCTTCTTTTGCTTCAGCTTGGCTATCTCCTCTAGGGTGGCCTCAAGCCCTACCTCTACCTCCGTGTTTCGAGCTATTATGTTCCCAAGATATCTCTCCAGAGTAAATGAATATTCTTCGAGTATTTGACTTGCCTTACTCAGGCTTGGCCTTCTATCCTCGGCATTTCTCAATTCTTCGTCGTCCTCAACTATTTTAGCAAGCATCGTTTTGGTAGCCTTATTCATTTCTCCATCTTCCAGGACCTTTTGGGTGACCGTGCCTAGCATCCTCGTCAATATGCCTTCAGCACCCTTAACGTTTCGGCTTCTCTCCATCCTAATTGCAAATCCAACTTTCCTGAGATGGAAGAATGAAAGTTCAAGGAATTTGGACTTTGATGAGAAACCTGGGACTCGAAGAATCATTTGGTCGCATATTTGATAGTGACTGGGATTTATGCCTAGGTGGCTCTAGAAAAATTTCAAAAAGGAGTGGGCTAGCATTTTACCCAAATAAAGCAACACAATCATACAAACAGTTATAACAAATAGCATAGAAACAATTATTGCGTATCCTAAATGCAGGTGACCCTTTTTATGCCAGGGGTAGGCCTATCGAATTGAAGGATGCGTATTAATTTAAAGGCAATTCATTATCCCCAACGTACTTTCTTTTGCAAAAATAAAAACGCTTACAAGATATATTGAAAAAATACATCAAATCATAAAGATACATCCCAAACTTTAAAAAAAAAGTACAGGAATAAAAGCAATCCCACGCGGGGAACAACAGATGACTTTAGATTGCTCGGCTTTTTCGCTGACCCTTGCCCTTTTAGCTATCTCAACCTCATGCCACATGAAGTACCTGTCTTCCCACAAATAACCCCTTGCCGACTGAGCTCCCTCTTCGTGACTGGTTTCCCCCATAGTCTGAATTTGTTGCTCCATGCGATCATCCAGCCCAATTATGCATTGTCTCGCTCTACCGAGCTCCTGCCTAAGCTGTTCTATGACTTTAGCATCCTCCAAGTGTCGACGCTGATGGGCCAAATGATTTTCCTGGTACTTCTCTTGACTTTCGGCTTCAACATTCTTGACATAACCGGGTACATTCGGGCCTGGCTTGATTGTTCTAGCAAGATTCTTCTAAAACCACTCCTTATACGTACCATTACACTCGGCATTAAACCTGTTGGGAACCTTATCTCCCGCCACCACTCCGAGTTTTCCATTCTCGAATCATCATCCTAACGAAGGATACCTGCCCGTCTTTGTGGTCTGTCGCGAATTTCATCATATCCCCTATCTGAGGAACGACTTGCTTACGGCCTAACTGCCTGAGAACTCGACCGGGAGCATATGGTCGGGTGCCCCTAAGTCCGGCCAATACCAAGAAAGGAAGTTCTTTACTCCGAATTACGGTGTCACTCATAACAACATCATCAATGCACCACTGAACATCTTCTTCTCGCAATCCACTCAGTATTGGCATTCAGAATTGTTGTCCATCCCCTGCTTTGAAGTGATTGAGGTGTAACCACCAACTATGAGAAGTGAATTGATCATTTCGACATTTTGGATCCGGTTCAGTGGAGTACTGGGCTTTGAGTAAGTGCTTCATCATCCACCACTGAAGTATCAAGTTGCAACCTCGAAAGAATCGGCTCCCATTCTGACATTTATCCAAAGCCCTGTAAATATCAGCGAGGATCATAGGTGCTAAGGTGTAATACTTGGTCGACGTTCCATATTTAATCCCATTGAAGATGGCATGAGTAACCATTATCATGCTCAGATGAATGGCGTACCCCAGATTTTGGGGAAAAACCATGGTCCCCAACAAGCATACCACGAAAACAAAAGGCCGCTTCTTTTCCCAAGCCTGTTCGCAAGTAAATTCCCCTTTAAACTTTTTGTAGCCATTAACGCGTCCGAATCGGTAGTACAACTTTCGGAGCGGGATGTTTGGTCCTTTTATCCATTCGATATCGACTGACGAGAGTGCTTCCTTAATCTCCTTTGGACCCAACACCTTGGGAATTAGAATGTCGTCATTTGGCTTAGACTTTCTCTTTTTGCACATGCCTACACTTTCGTAACTTGCCAACCCTTCCTCTAGCGTAGGAGTTAATCTCCAAAACGGAATACCACACACTCGCTATCCCAAAACTTAATCATTGCACCAATTAAATCCAGCCAAGCTTCCATTTCCATTAGAGAGGGGAGATAGCCTATGTGCTTTTAAACCTCTCTTTTATCGCACTCATTCATTCTTGCTCACCATACTTTGAGAAAGGGATGAGGTTGAGTCGCCATTCTAGTCTTTAAGGGTTCATACACCTGAGCCATCCTGCAAGAAAACTTATAAGTTAAGTTTCCGCCCCACCCCGATGATAATGAGTTGTTTAAATTACTACACATCCTTCAATTAAAACACATAAATATGATCGTCTTATTGGTCGTGGGCCAAATAGACTCAGGGTGGTCTTTCTAATGGGCCCAACACGCCTTACGTGCTGGGTCATCTTAGGCCAATGCTTAGAAGTAGGGATCTGGCTTCGCTCTATCCTAGGTGTCTAAGAGTGGGTTTTGAATGGACCGGGAACCCAGGCGGACAATCTGCGCTGGAAATCATGACAATCATTGGCCGCATTACGAACCAATAAATTGTCACTTATTCCGAAAAAGGGTTAAGTATTTGGAAATTCGGCTGCGGGTTCGCAAAACCATCCTCCCTAATACACGAGATATAACAGAAAGTGCCATGAAATGCAAATGACAATTTAATATCGAATTTAAACAAATAAAGCAAATAAGAAAACATAACTATACAAATCGAATAGTTCGTCAAACAACCTAATCTAGTGGTTAGAACCTAATTGACTTTCCCAGCATAGTCGCCATTTCTGTTAACCCGAAAAACGACTTTTTTAAAGAAAAATTCGAAAATCAAACCGGTTTAAAACTTAATTAATTCAAGAGAAAATCGATGTTTTTTCCCAAAAAAAGAAAAAACAATAAAGTCGCCACTTAATTTTTTTTAAGAAATTAAGAAAAACTTAAAATGATTTTAAGACCCTAACAGAAAAAGTCCTAAAATTTCAGAGAAGCGGGTAAGGGTTCAATTTCTACTTTGAGAAGAAATTAATCGCTAAAATGGCTGCTAGCTTGCGGTTAACCGACGATTAGGAAGTTGACTAACTTTTAAAGATTTCATTGACTTTGAAAAAAGTTGACTAGTTTAAAAGTTGACTAATTTGAAAGAATCAGCTAAATTTGAAAGAACCGGAAAGAATTTGACAAAAACTTGACAAAATCTGAAAGATGTATTAATTTTGAAATAATGGACTAATTTTTGCAAAAATTGGCTAAGTTGAAAATTTGCTAACACTTCAAACCAAAATATAATTGTACGAATGATTTCAACACTTAAGAAAATTATTGATAACGAAAATTAACATAAATGGAGGCAATGTTGGGGAAAACAATTAGATTAATAGCGAATAATAACATAAACAGTGAATTAATGTCACTGTTAGCAACAAATAACACAACAAATAATAATAGACAATAATAAAATAAATTGGGCTTTGGCAGGCCCAATTCTTCTTCAACGTGTCCTAATTCTAGATTTTGGGCCTGCTAGGCCCATCAAAATCCGTTCAGGCTGCTATCTAGTGGGCTTGGCCCTATTCCCTCTCTGTTGCATATTTTGAGTGTATACCACTGTATACATTATGTATATTGGTGTATACATCCACTCATTTTGTCTTGTGACATCTGCATTACTTTCCATTTGACTTGATAACGCCACGAGGCTATTGAATGCAAGGAATTGGACCCTAGTGGCCCAATATGGATGCGAACTGGAGCCCAGTAGACTCAGGAAAGGTTTACATGCATCAAATAAGATAAATTGGAATAAGGATCAATAAAAA
This sequence comes from Solanum medicagineum, assembly GCA_026153255.1. Classification (NCBI taxonomy): domain Eukaryota; kingdom Viridiplantae; phylum Streptophyta; class Magnoliopsida; order Solanales; family Solanaceae; genus Solanum; species Solanum medicagineum. The sequence goes on from JAPFFP010000103.1 coordinate 3,229,245, forward strand.
TAACCATTAATTCATTGTTTATATTATTATTCGTTATTAATCTAATTGTTTTCCCCAATATTGCCTCCATTTATGTTAATTTTCGTTATCAATAATTTTCTTAAGTGTTGAAATCATTCGTACAATTATTTTTTGGTTTGAAGTGTTAGCTAATTTTTAAACTTAGCCCATTTTTGCAAAAATTAGTCCATTCTTTCAAAATTAATACATCTTTCCAATTTAGTCAAGTTTTTGTCAAATTCTTTCAAGTTCTTTCAAATTTAGCTGATTCTTTCAAAATTAGTCAACTTTTAAACTAGTCAACTTTTTTCAAAGTCAATCAAATCTTTTAAAAGTTAGTCAACTTCCTAATCGTCGGTTAACCGCAAGTTAGCGGTCTTTTTGAGCGATTAATTTCTTCTCAAAGTGGAAATTGAAGCCTTACCCGCTTCTCTGAAATTTTAGGACTTTTTCTGCTAGGGTCTTAAAATTATTTTAAGTTTTTCTTAATTTCTTTAAAAAAAATTAAGTGGCGACTCTGTTGTTGTTTTTTATTCTGTAAAAAAAAAAAATTGATTTTCTCTTAAATTAATTAAGTTTAAAACCGATTTGATTTTCGAATTTTTCTTTACAAAAGCCGTTTTTCGGATTAACACCGGTTACATCTAGGGTACCCCTCCCAAGGCATGATATTTTTAAAAAAAATAAATACGTAGAATCAAGTAGGAAAACATACAAGCTAATATATCTCCATTACATACAAACAACCCAAGAAGATAAAAAAGTAAGAACTTTTAAGAACCTTAAAAAATAGATTGAAATATGAAAGAAAAGGCGGGAGGCAGAAGAGAAGTTTCAAAAGTTGATGCGGAGGAAATAAATAATACAAACGCAGTATATATATTAGGGTAAAGTTTAATAAAGAATAAATAATAAATTAGTATTATTTAAATTTAAGCAAGGGTACAATTGGAAAAAAAATAAGAGAACCATAGGATACCACCAAATTGGTGGTTTCAAAAAATGAGGGTTTTCAAGATTAGAAAACCATGAAACCAGACCATACTATATCGTATAATTAATGAAACAATCAAAACAAACATGGTTCATTAACTAACCATACCATACTATACCACGAAAAACCACCAGCCAAACAAGCTGTTAAGGTTCCCAACTTTTTCCACTCATTCTATTATTCTAATATAGGATTCGCCTAAGGTGTACTGTACACCTAAATTTCAGAGACTTTCCCTTCGTCATGGGCAATTTGCTTTGACTATAGAACCATGTTGATCTGTTGGAGCGAAATAGATGTTTGGGCCTAGTATGTAGTTTATAGACTCGCAAAAAGTTACTAACTTTCTAATGCCAAACCAATCATATTTCAGATTCATTAATTAAGAGCTACCATTAGGTTAGTATATAGTCCACAATGATATGTCAGCAAGGCAGGCAACAGTCTCTGTTTATTCATTGCGAAGAAAATGGACTCCAGTAAAATTGGAGGCAGTGCAAACCCAAGAATGCTAGCCAGCACTTCAACAATTCTGACATCAAATAGCAGGATAATGTAAGTCTCAACCTGGATTTCCACCTAAAGGGTTCATCTAGCGGTAATATAATTCGGATCAACTTAAAAACTCTAAGAAAAGGAAGAAAGGATAAGATGTTTCAAATGTTCCAACTAGTATTTTGGCTGCATAAAAGAACTCCTCAGTTCAGATTCCCACCAGGAGACAAGGCACCTTAGCAAGCACTAAGAGAACAGGAGGAAAGTTCAGCGCACCAAATGTCTCAGATAGTATTCTACTTATCTATTAGAGTGTTTCAGATTAATTGAATGAATGTGGTCTCCTTGTATGGTCTTGGACAATCTTCATTTCATGAGCTACTTATTTTTTTATTTTTTTTTTTCGTAGAGACCATTTCATAAGCTAGTTATGGTGGCTATGTTAGGCCCAATGTCTATCTTTTTATTTATTTAATTTTTTTTTGAGGCGGGTAACTTTAGTCTATAAGTATCCACAGGTATAGTACAACCAAAAGTGTAGTTCCCCTCCAAAAGAGTATTACATCTTACAAAAGCTTTGAGCTTAATCAAACTGGTGCCTATAGACAATCTAGTACATCAAAGATGTCTTCTGTTCTAGCTAAAATATCTTGTTTACACCAAAAAAAGAAAAGAGCTAAGCAATTCATTCTAATCTTCTGAAGACTGTTCTGCACATTATCAAAGCTCATATTGTTTGTCTCTTCCCAAATTGTCCACCAAATGCATGCTGGGACAATCTTTCATCTCTCCTCCTTAGAAGCATTGCCATCCCTATTCCAGCTACTTAGAACTCCTTTGATGCTTCCTGGTTTCACCCGCATAATTCCCTTCAGATAAATGAACATTCTCCATAGCTACTCAGTCCACTTACAATGCAAAAAAGATAGTTAATTGTCACTGCTTGTTCTGCACACAGAGTACATCTAGAGGCAAACTGATATCTGCTTTTCTTTAGATTTTCATGGATCAGAACTGCTTCTTTTGACAGCAAGCACCAAAAAAGCAGTTTACTTTGTAGGGCACCTTTGGTTTCCAGATCATCCTCCATGGCCAGTCTGTCTCTTGGTCTGCAGTCTTGTTAAGTACCTTATGCTGAATTTATTGAGAATTTGCCATGAATGTCACTCTGCCAAACCAGTGAGTCCTTTCCCCTAGTAAAATTGCTGCAATTATCTACTGAGTTCCGGAGTGCAATTCCCTTCTCTATCTTCTTTCACATGGTATCAGAGCAAGCCTCACCCCTATTATTAGCTGACAGTTGACACAATATTGAGCATGTTCTGTTGTCCACATAAATGTCCAGCTCTTGGTGTAAAGGTGGTGTTAATTTTTCCACTTGATTGTGAGAATGGTGGTTGTCACCTTACATCAACTTCAGAATTCCTTACAAGGGTTCGTTTGGTTGGGAACAAGTTATCTCGGGAATAGTTATCCCAGGATTGTTGTCCCACACTCAATACAAACAACAACATACCCAGTGGAATCCCACAAGTGGGGTCTGGGGAGGGTAGAATGTACACAGACCTTACCACTACCTCCCAGAAGTAGAGAGGTGGTTTCCTGAAAACCCTCGTCTCAAAAACCCATAAGCAGAACAAACTAGATATGACGAAAAGGAAAGGAAAGGGAATAGCAAGGGCGACTAATAACGGAAAGCACATAACAATATGTAAATACGATAAATTTAACACCCATGCAACTGATAATGACAGACATCCTACCATGCCCCACGGCCAGACATCCACCTAACCCGACCAACTAATTAGCCTACTACTCTAATTCGCGACCTCCACTCCTTTCTAGCCAAGGTCATGTCCTCAGTGAGATCAAGTTTCGCCAAATCCTTTTTGCATCACCTCCCCCCGATACTTCTTCGGTCTACCTCTACCCCTCCGTGTGTCTCCCAAAACCAATCTCTCACACCTCCTAACAGGAGCATCGGTACTCCTTCTCTGCACATGTCCAAATCATCGCAGTCTTGCTTCCCTCATTTCATCAGCCACAGGGGCCACCTCTAGCTTCTCTTGAATGGTCTCACTCCTAATCTTATCACTCCTGGTGTGGCCACACATCCATCTCAACATCCTCATCTCGGTGACGTGCATCTTCTGAACATGTGCATTTTTTATTGGCCAACACTCTACCCTATACAACAAAGATGGTCTAACCACCATTCCGTAAAACTTACCTTTGAGTTTACCAGAGTTTTGGCTCCGTCGTACATGTCCTTAATTGCCCTGATATATGCTATTGGGACACCTTTAACCTCTAAGCACCTCCATAGGATATCCTTTGGAACCTTGTCATAAGCCTTCTCGAGATCAATGAACACTATATGAAGGTCCTTCTTTCTTTCTCTATATTTCTCCACTAATCTTCGAACAAGATGAATTGCTTCCGTAGTCGACCCCCCCCTCCCCCCCCCCCGCCTCCCCCCCCGCCTCCCCCACCCTCCCCCCTCCCCCCCCCCGCC
>JAPFFP010000103.1:3246463-3258066 GCA_026153255.1 Solanum medicagineum
TCAATGTTGGACCCCCGTGTTATGCCATCCAATCTTCAGATGTACGATCCTAGCGTGCAAGGGAAGGGAGAGGATGGGAGTTAAGCCTCGCATTGGTTGGGACAATGGGTCATTGGGTTGTGGTCTCCTTATATTGTCTTCAACAGTATACCCTCAAGAGCTAGCTTTGGGGATTGAGTTAAGCACAAGGTCCAATTTTTTCACATAGTTTAATTTAAAACTACAAAACTTGGAATGCATTTTGTTGGTACTGAAGAAAAAAACGCAGAAGTTTTTCACAATATGGACTACTAATTGAGGATTGGATATCACTCTCAGCAAATACAGATAGATAAATTTTATTCCTTGTTGAAATAGTGTACTTTCAGTTCAATAGTCGAAAGTCAATAAGCTACTACCACTGTCCCTGCCCTGACATGAATACATTTCACAAAATAAACACCAGTGAAAAGGGGCAGCTGGAATTATCTAACTATTGGTTCTTGCTTCATCATTTTCATATTGATTTCAGGATTTAATTTGATTATAATTAACCTAAAGTGGACCTCACGCTCCTAAATTTCCATTCACCAGAAACTTAGTGCATAGAGTAATTCCACTCTGCAATGCACAACTATAACTAACAGTTTCCAAGTCCCAACTGCAACACTCAGCATGTGATCATCTAGTCAAACCTTGGTGGACAAAATTGCTCAGTGCATATGCTTCTATGTTGAAGCAAGTTGCCTGATAGATAGCATAGATGCACACAAACTACCTCATCATAAACGAACAATAAAACTCTACCGATCATAAGACTTCAATAACAAATAAATTCGATTATCAAACGAGGTTCCAAATTTACAATAACAAAAAAACACTTTCTTATTAAAGTTGAGTAGTAGGGGGAGTAAATTGGGGGGAGGGGAGGGGGGGATATCAACCTCACCAACAAGCTGAATGTTTGGTAAAATTTCGACTACCAACCAACTGAGATACTAAGATTTGCACAATAACAATAAAAAGAATTCAACTAGCCAACAGCACCACTAGGTGATTCTTCCCATCTATCCTACCTTATTGGACATAGTTACCAATACATGTTGCTGGTGGGGAGATAGTAGGTATCACGTGTGGTATTAGGCGCAAAAGTTAACCTCGATACCACGTGGGAAGAATATTTCTACTGATCTTTGAACAACTCATTTTACAAACCAAATAATTATAACAACAATGCATGTCGTACAGCTAAAAAACTCAGAAGTAAAACAGGATCTGGCAAATTCACGTTGAAGAAAACATTAAAGCTAAAAATGAACTTTTTATTACCTTGTTAAACAATGGATCGTGAAGAATATCGAGACTACGCTTATGAACAATGGTAGGACGATGACCTTCCGTTGTAGTAAAATTTCTTGAACAAGTTGAACTGGCAGCAGCAACTCTTTGGTGTAAACGCCTCAGAAGAGTAGAGGAAAGTCGCATTTGATTGGAGAAATTCGCCATTTTTCTGGATCGAAGAAAAGACAGTGGATGAAGATCAAGGAAAAGTGAACTAAAACCCTATAAATAAATAATCACGATTATCGATGTAGTTTTCATAGTGAGAAAAAGGAAGCAAAAGAATAGTCGCTGGAAAGTTTAAACTAACGGTAATTGAAAAGGAAAAAAATTAACGGTAATCGTTATTTACTCCATTTATTAAGCCAATAAGGTGGGACTATCACAGCTTAGAATAGTTGTACACCAAGTTGGTATGAGTTGTACGGTAAGTTGGAGAACATTGTAGTATTGAATAGTTGTACAATATGTTTCATCAAGTTGTACATCAGTTAGGCAGTATTAATTGGGTTGTACCTACACCATTGTGGGGGTTGTACAAAAACGGAAGTTAACTCCTTGACTTAGGTGTTAGTGGGTTGGGTGTTATAGCGGTGCCCCGCTTCATTGGCCACTTATGCGGTTCCTCCCTGTGATAGTGAGATCAACAGGGCTTTATCCTACGGTTTCGCTTGGGCAAAATCCCAGGGAGTTCCTTTCAGAGTTAAATTCGGAATTTGCTCTTCCTCTTCATTGACGGTGGACCTTCAGCATTCAATGTCGACTTAGGCTGCGAAACCATAGAGGTATCCTCTTATTTTAACCTTTTTTCTGATTGATCGGGTATACTATTGGTTCCTTTGTGGTAGCAGTTAAACAGTAAAATTCGGTGTGTCATGCTCGAATTGGCTTCCGACTACTTCCATATGCGGTTTGGCATGTAAGTTTTTTTTGTCCCAATTTGGGGCCCCACCATTCGACGCTGGTAGTTGTGTAGGGGGGCACCTCTGGGAAATTGCTTATCCTTCGATGCACATGCATGTACTTCAGAGTTTTCCTACTACCAATTTGGAATAAATGCGGATAATAAGCATCTGATTAGCGTAGACATTTACGAACCAATTTGACATTTGGTAGGAACTCAGTATAATAAGCGCCTGATTAGTGTAGAGATTTGGGAACAACCGTCATGTAAAAGTTAATAGAAGCACACTTATGATGTTAACATTGCGGTGACCTTCTGAGACATTTTGCTCTTGATTCCTTCATATTTGTTTCCTGTTAAGTTTGTACTTCTTCCATCCTGTTGCATGTAAGGGTACATACTGCTGTGATTTGGAATGTCGGTTGATTTTCCAGTTCCTAATGTATGCTACAGTACATAATGTTGTTTTGCGGATGCTCTCTTCTACTGAAAAGCCCTCTTCCGTAACTCCAAATGTCCTCTTACTTTAGTGATTATTATTAGTTATTGTTTCTGTGATCGATAGTTTCTACGTGCTTTGTTGGTTGCTACTGGCTTTACGTTGTTTGGTGCTTCCTGATTGACCGACGCAATCTCCTTTTTCCCCCATTGATTATTTTTGCGTGTGTATGCCAGATGTTGGAGTGTAATGACTACACTGTTTTGGGCGCCATCGGTAAGGGAACCTCTTTCTTTGACAAAATGTATATGTGTTTTCCTCTCCTTCACTTTTGCTGCTTAATAATGCTACAGGGGTATTGTCAATTTTGGTATGGCGTTAAGGTTGAAGATCAGCGAAATTACACCTGATACTGCTGATTGGACTTGCAAAGTCCAAGTTGTGGATATTAGCCGTCATTGACAAAGTCATGAGGAGAAAATCAAATTCCAAAATCAGATTTTGGAAGATGAGGAGGTAATGCGGGTTCCGTCCCTCCCTTTTCCCTCTATTGCGACTGCTTTTTAAAGTGAAGACGCCCTCTTTTAAAAACTATGGTGCATGAGCTTCACCTTTTCGGCGCAGGAACAACAAATTCATGTCGTTCTATATGGGGATGACCTAGGCTATCATGCGGCCAAATTTACACTATTTTCCACATATTTGATCTCTGGTGCAAGAGTAAAAGTATAAAGGTCGAATGCGGACGCTTGATACATAAATTCTACTGGATTATTGACAAAGAGACCCTACTGGAGCATGTGTCGGCTACTGATACCATTGAGAAAGCGCTACCTACACCCACAAAGCTTAGCATCACGCCTTTCAACTGGATCAGGAAGATCACTCTTGCACCAGGAGCGGAAATCGATAATCTTTCTACGCTAGACATACGTTAATTGAGCTATACAACTGTACATGTACGAACTGTGCAACTTTTTAATGCTCTCATGTGCTAATTTGTTTCGGCTAGATTTTGTAGGTGTCGGTGTGGCCCCTCCAAAAATGCAGGTCGCAGCCAAACTAGGTGCCGTGAATTGACTGTTATAGATGACCAGTAAGTTTGCCGCCTCAGAGCGGTACAGTGTTAGAAGCTACCGGAGGTAACAGACATGACTTTTCCTTTGCACGCAGGCTGAATCATTTCTCGATGACTTTATGGGACGACTTTGAAGTTGAAGGGACAGAACTGGAAGCTAGGCTAAAACGGAATGACGGCTTCCCGGTGATCCTTGGCAAGAACATTGGAATATCCGCGTACCGTGGTATACACCCATTCTAGAGATGTGGGCTGGCTAACATGGTGTGCTATGCACTAACATTAGCCTGTTGTATTGCTGCAGGGTTATCATTGCAGACCCGTTTCAACTCAACAATATCCATCAACTTTACTTACCCATAGTCACTACAACTTTTGAAATGGTATAAATTTGCAATTGTAGGCATTTACGTTCAAAGTTTTTCCTATTAAACATAAACCCACCATTACTCTATTGTTTACAGGGCGATAGCAAACAAAGCCGTGCTTTCAGGTTCGACGTTACAACTCCTTCCAGTGTCATCTGCCACTCTTACTGTGATCCCTCTAGCACATTCGGTTATCTCCATAGCTCAGATTACGGCCCAAACCCATGTTCGTCGTACTTATATTTAAACCCCTCCAAATCCCCTGTGGAATGTATTAACACGCCGAACTTTTCCTTTGCACTCAGGTTGTGCCTTTCTACACGGAGGCAGAAATGTCAATAGCAAATGAGGCGCAAACATTTTGCATTTTAGAATATTCAGGTTGCCAACAAAAAAAGCGCACCCAACGTAGAAGACAGTTTGATTGTCCGAAATGCCAACAGCGGATGACATTAGTGCCTCGGTAATGCATCTCTAATGTTAGCGTCAACTTTAACATTGCTCACCACAGTATACGCAGCAAATATTGCACTAGATAACTTCAAGTTGTTACAGGTGGGCTTTCGAAATTGCTCTTACCGATAAGACTGGGATGACCAATGCTGTCATTTCTGGAAATCTGGGAGAAGAATTGCTCGGTACAAGGGCTGACATCATATTCGAAACAACCTGCATCAAGGTTAACTGACATACAAGCTTCCCTCTTATTGCGCAGTTTAGTTGATATCTAACTTCCGAAAATGGGGTGACATGTTGACAGGGGCAAGTGTTGGCCATTAGTCAGGCGAAAGAAATGTTGTCCGACCGAGTATTCTACGTTCAGCTCCGCAAGTTCGCTTCCAAAGGGCCCACTGCTGCTCAACGAAATCTGCAAATTCTAGGCTACACTGAAAAATAACGTTTCTTCCCGTGAACGGGTAATGAAAAAACAACCCAAGATTCTGCCTCGCAGGGGCGCATTGCCATCCCAACAAAGCTAGGGCTGGCTGCAAATAAACGTCGTAGCAGCTGTTGCTCGAACGAAAGGCTAGCACTACCGTAAATGCTGTAAAAGGTTAGTAATTGTTTCCACCTTGCTTGCTCTTACTACAGGTGCCTCCCTTTGTGCATACATTCAGCGTGTGGCAAACACATATGCATTTCCATTGTATTGGCCCTCACAGTGTGGTGATGAATTGCCGAGCGGCTCGCACCAGACACTTGCTTGGCGCTAATTTAAGGCTATTTTAGGAATCGCTGGCCTTGACAAGAATTGTGCACGCTTCTTGTAGCCCAACTCTTCTTCGAATGAAATAAACCCACCTTCAACGAAAACAACAACAACATACCCCAGTGCCTCCGCAGCCTAACCCCTATGTTTAAAAATATAAAGTGACTCTTTCCAGATGACCCATGAGGAGCGTCGAAAGTTGCATTGATTAACTGCTACTTCACAAATGAAAGAAGCGCAGACAGTTTAAAGAGCCATTTTGCTTTATTCCATCATACTCCAAAGCCAAAAAATAGTCAATCTTTGGCTCCATCCGAAATTGATGGAAAATAAATAAACCCACCTTCAAACTCTAAAATTAGTTCCGCCCGCTGTCCTACACCTGATTTGGCCTTCCGTGGGTGATGGAATCAACAAAATCAACTTTCGATGCGCTGAACTCAAAAACGCCTCCAAAACTCAAAATTCCCTCCAATTTTCAAGAACGACCAGTGCAACTTGGGCCCTAAAATCCCCACTTTGACACCAACTTCAGTTCTGCAAGTACTCGAGTTGGTTTCCTTTTTTGCGAGCTTTTACCACTTAAAGCAGTTCAATTTCCTAGCTCTGTATCTTAGAGTGCACATTTTACTCATTTATTGCAACCTAACCTTGACATTTCTTTCCTTCGGCTTTTATGGTAACAAATGTGGTAAATTAGGAGATCTGTTTTTGGGGGAGATGACAAGATATAGCTGACGCAGTACGTAGACGGCGTAAGCAAGCTATCTTGTTGAATGCATGCTTGAAAGTTGTTTGTTAATTACCTATTCATAAGGAATAATTGAATGCATGATTGAAGTATTCCCCTCAGTTTACTTCCATTAATAAGTAAAGTACTGTTAATAGAGTTGAGTACAATATAGACAACAAGTTTTAGTAAAGCACTACATCACCACTACAATTTCTTTAACTGGAACTCTAATTCTACACTCATCCCCCATTAATATAAAGATTACTTCCCCAAAAATAAGAGGCTCAATTATGCAAATATAGACTGTGAATGAAAAAAGGCAGCTTTGAAACATGTAGCATAGTTTATTTTGCTTTGCATGTAGCCATCACTGCGACAAATACATTATCTACCACTTCTAATTGCATTCTATGTGTTGCATGTGTTGGGACCGCGCATGCCCACGCCCCAACCCCACATTAGTATGATATTGTCCGTTTTGGGCCAAGCCCTCACGGATTTGTTTTTGGGCATCTCCCAAAAGGCCTCATACTAATGTGGGAGGGAAGAGTTTGCACATCCCAACAAACTTCCCCTCAAACTCTGATCACTCCTGCCCGAACCTGGTCACCTTGCCAGCACCTGCCCCCTGGGCACAGGTGGGCAGACCTCCACATTGCTAGGTACTCCGCACACACGATCCATCAACTCCTGCCTGCCGAACTTGGGCTCTGATACCACTTGTTGGGACCGCGCATGCCCACACCCCAACCCCACATTAGTATGATATTGTCCGCTTTGGGCCAAGCCCTCATGGATTTGTTTTTGGGCATCTCCCAAAAGGCCTCATACTAATGGATTGGATTCAACTTATTTAAGTTGGTCATTTTGACCTTCCACCACCAATGTGGGAGGGAAGAGTTTGCACATCCCAACAGCATATACCTACTATTGCAACACTTACTCAACATTGTACCGAACATACTTCATTATATACCAGACTCAAATTAGGTGTTTCCACCGCCTGCACACAGTAACATTATTACCACTATTACTACCAAACGAATGAACCAAGGTGGCCATACCCACAGTTACCCGAATTACACATCACATTGTACAGTCTAAAACTTTAACATTGTTAACTAAGCATATACAACTGAACAATAGAGAGACCTAACAATTCAAGTGCCAATTTTTTACCACATCATCAAAACCAACAATTGCAGAAACCTACCGTTTGCGTGCATGCTATAATCAAAGTTCGCCTTCAGTTAAATTGAATATTCATAGATGTCCGACTTGAATGTATAAGCAAGGGTAAGTTCCTAACCTTGCTACACATAGTATTTTAAAAACGTCTTCGTAGGTGCGATGTACGTGCGACTAAGCATTGACCAAATTACACCGTCTACTCCCTATTGGACCTGTAAAGTGCAAATCATTGATATGAGTCGTGAGCGATAAAGCCAGGATAAGAAAATCAAATTTCAAAATCTATTGCTGGAAGATGAAGAAGTAAGCTTACTGTCAATACAAACATTACAACTTCGTCCTCCAAAATAGAATACTTACGTACATCTTCGAAACTTCAACGTCTTTACGAAGCAACAAATACGCGCAGTGATCTATGGGGATGATATTGGACATTATGCCGGAAAACTACAACTCTTAACATATTTTTGGTCTCCATAGCAAGGGTCAAAGTTTCCTCTAGTACTTATGGTAGACCTATCCATAAGTTCCACTAGGTAATAGACAAGGAAACTATAGTCGAACATATCAGACCTACTGCTCAGCTTGACATAGCACTACCGCCGCCAACAAAACTAAACACCACGCTGTTTGATCAAGTAAGGCGGATGACTCCTTCCACTGGCTTGGAAATAGGTATGCCCTTCAACCAAATCACAGTCCACCTTACATTAACGTACAACCATTTGAATGACTAACAGATACTTACCTTCTCCATTGGCAGATTTTATTGGCATCATACTTGATTGTAGGCCTTCAAAGTATGCTGGTCGTACTCTGAAAAGATGTTGCAAGGTTACTCTGATCGATGAGAGGTAACTACAGTTACTATTGTGCTTACGCTCTTTGGATCGATTAATACTAAAAGCAGGCACTTACTTCCTACTAACAGAGAGAACTAGCTGCTCCTCACCCTATGGGATGATTTCGACGACATTGAAGGAAGTGGAGTGGAGAGTAAACTAAAAGGCACAAACAAGCTGCCCGTGCTCCTTGGGAAAACATAGGTGTTTCGCCATACACCAAGGTATCTTACGCCTACAACATTCCTCCAAAGTACAACTACTACAATATCATTTAATGCCAACTGATTTTATCGCTACAGGATTGACATTGCAGACACGATTTAACTCCACAATATGCCTTAATCCACCTTACCCACAGGCATTACAGCTTATGGACTGGTACAAAGTTCAGCTACTTTTTATGTATATCAATGTACTTGTACCCATCATATTTACTCTGCACTGTCATCTGAATAGGGCCCAAGCAAACGAACAAAGGCTTTCTGCTCGAATCTTGGCCCATGTCCCAACCTTAACCATCGCCGTTGCAACGCCTCCCGATGCCCATTCCGTGATTACCTTAGCATAACTTACTGCAGAAGCTTCGGTGAGTTTCACATATATTGATCCTCAAACAATTTGGTCCCCAAATAGAATAATACATAAGACTACTTTACCGGCTACAGGTTGGCGTGTTCCACATTGAGGTTGAAATGTCCATACCAGATGACCTCCAAAAGTTCTGTGTCCTGGAGTGTTCAGGGTGTAAGCAGAAAAAAGCACCAAAGAATTATGCGAATTTAATTGCCCCAAATTCCAAAAGAAGACCACACTGGTGCCCCGATAATCCTTTATACTCCTTCTGGTTGTACCTTTCGACGCCACCAAATACAATACATACACAGAATATTTCAATAACTAACACTACATTTCTACAAATGTACCTTCCAAGTAGAACTCACTGACAGAAGTTGTTCCACAACTGCCCTCATCTTAGGGGATTTGGCGGAGAAATTGATCGCCAGTAGTGCATATATTCTAAACAACTTGCGGTAAGGTTACCTCTTCAACTGACTTTATTTGCTTTGTCCCTGGGCTTAAGTCTTTTCTAACATGGAATTCAGTAACTAACGCTTGCACAACTACATATCCAAAGTATGCTTTAACTTTTGCAACTGCCCTCCGTTTTGTATAGAGGCAACTCTTGGACATTAAACACGCACAAGACATGCTCGGTGATAAGTTATTCTATGTCCAACTGAGGAAAACAGCTTGGATGAGCTCAAATGTTACTCAGTCAGCCCTGACCATTTTGAACTACATGGAAAAGGAATGTGCATGTCTGCTAAAAGACAATGAAAGAGACCACAAAAAGCCTAAGGCACGGGGGAAGGCTGCAGTGGACAAGGAGGGACAATCAAGCGATAATCAGGAAGACAACAATGTTGGGGCCATTGAACCATCTAACTCAGCCAACATGATGTAACAGCTTTGTCGGGCGCTCATGTTTTATTAGGTAAACAATTTCGAATTTATTTCAAGTACCCCGGGTGAAAAGAGCAATGCCTCTTTGATTTGCAAGTTTTACAACTCAAGTTGCGAATGCTAATTCCCTCATTTCCGATACTACTATGTCATCTCTACAATCTATTACAACTGCACACTATACAGGCTCAACACAGTACGCCTAACTCAGATCTATTGAGTTGGCACTAAATAACATTTGTAGACCTAGAAATTTGAATTTTCTTTTACGCTTACTGAAATGTTCGTTCTACCTGTATTTCATTGTTACTATGCAGGAGGTATCCATTCATTCTGTTCATTCTGCCCTGAAATGATGTGCATTGTCTAATTGCAGGAGGTATGGGGGAATTTGAAGGAGGTACCTTCCCTAGGTTTTGGGGGTTCTAATCACTACAATGGCAACTTCAAAGTTTTTGCAAGCCAATATTATGAAGTAAACTTGGGGTCAATACGGAAGTCGAAGGCCCATCGTACTAACAACTCAGCCAAATCGAAGGGATGCATTAGTTCCAATTTTTGGGGGCCAGTTTCCTGCCGGTCGTACATGCAGCCACCAACTTAAGGAGTCGACAAAACATGCACGCCTAGCGACATTGTGAGTACAAAGGTACCATACCCAAGTTCCCCCGTTAAATGTAGCACGAGTTAGAGATTCATCCTAGCTCCAGTGTAACATTGTTCATTGCCTTCCACTGACAGGTTCTTTGACAGATCACACAACCTTCGGAGCTGACATTTGGCAAGCTGTAAACATGGTGTAAGGCTGGAAATGTGGCACTTCCTTTTGTAAAGTGATATGTACAATCATGCTAGAAAGCCACAAAAAACCAAAAACTTATGCCAAGAATGGATCTAGCACCTTTAGTTGGGTCACATGTTTTTCTATATTGTAAATATTCTACTAATAGTTATAATTCTTTGCTGCCCAACATCTCCTGCAATAATTTCATCCCCCATCGCTCACTACATACTCCCAACTTGGTACAACACACTTCCCGATAATTGTGAACTACTTTATGCAATCGTCCTTCCTACTTAGTCGGCGTTCCGATTGACATATTTCTGCACGGCCAAAACACCTCACTTACACATATTAAGTATCCAATGAAATAAAAATAAGATTGTAACTGTAACATAACTGACAATAATGAACATAGCATTCTACTCGCACCATGCCCAACTATAGCGCCGTTGAACGGGCCTGAACCTTCTAGTCTTTTGTTGTATGATAATTTTGTCGGCTCAATTATTTCATTGACTGATTGGCTATGTGTGTGAAGAGTATAGCTTAGCTAGTCAAGCATCTTCGACCAGGCTCATTTTTAGTTTATTATTAGGATAATTTACGAAAATCCTAGATTGAGGGAAAGAAATTTCAAATATTCCCTACTATTTCTATGAATCTCTAAAATCTCTATTTTTCATTTTTACGCTTGATTCACTTGAATCTTTCTACTCAAAAGAAGAGAGAGAGCTCTTCCCTCAATTTATCCTCTCTCTTTCATCGCTACCATGGACGGAGCCGTCGACACTCAAGTTAACACCGTGGATGACAGTGGTGAGCCAGTCGGAGTTTAGATTCACAGAATATGTATCGCACGTGATTCGTACGTGCTACAAACTTCTCCTTTCACCGATCCATATATCCATTTTTTTAGTCTGAAGACAGAGATCACATTTACACCGCCCGTCCGCCGCCGGTGAAATTCTCCCTTCTATCACCGGTGTATTAGATTTGGTCAGAGATGGAGTCGATACTGGCTAGAGATTTGGAGTACACATTAAAGTACTGGTTAAAGTCATTTACCAGAGATCAGTTCAAATTGCAAGGACGTACCGCCTAGCTTCCCGATTTAGGTTTGATTATGTGTGTAGTATGTATTTTGTATGGTGATTCATTTTAAAACTATGAGTTGTTCACAATTTTTTATAGTGATTCATTTATATATAAAACTGAGAGTATGTATCTTGTATGGTGATTCATTTCAAAACTATGAGTTGTTCACAAC
>JAPFFP010000103.1:3267589-3286528 GCA_026153255.1 Solanum medicagineum
TCCCCCCCCCAAAACAAAAAAGAAAATAAAATGGCACATCCTTAAATTGCTGACAAGTGAAATTCAGAAGTTTAGGAGATATATTTCCTAGTCTTTTGGAACTTTATTTTTTTGGATTTCTTATCTTCTCTTTCCAAAAGTTGATCCTATTTTGCCAGATGTTTATCCTCTATAATTAGTCATCGAGGTGGTTCCTAAAAATTAAGCACATGGAATTTGAGGTAAAGAAGTGGTAACCTTTGATGGATTAGTGTCGTATATGGTCTTGTTAAAATGGTATTATGCGTGATAGTAGATATGACATATAAGAAGGCATCCATTGGGTGGATATTTTCATGTTGTCTTCATGCCAAATACAATTATATACCAGTAAAATCCCACAAAGTGGGGTTTGAGGAGAGTAGAGTGTACGTACACCTTACGTCTACCTCGTGGAGGTAGATACCCTGTTTCAGGAAGACCTTGACTCAAGTGAAGCAAATCAAAATAGTCATGGAAATAAAAACGATAGTATAGAAAAAACATGACAACTAATTACCCTTGTTTGGATGGTTGTTACCTGTTGTATTGTTTTGTATTGTTAGTTTAAATTAATGTTTGTTTTGATTGTTACTTAAATTCTATTGTATCGTATTGTTTAAATCCATCATTAGGTAATGAGGAAAAGACTCATCTTATGTAATGGCCGATTTGTTGTGATTGGGTCATTACCGGAATATTTTCTTCTCATTTTGACTTATTATTTAATAATTATGTTTTATCATTTACCCTACCTTTTCATAGTAGCTTTGCCCTATATACCACAATTTCTTGTAGGTTTATCATTCAAATTATGGACGTGTGACATTATGTAATGATGGAGACCTATACCATCTATTCAAATATTATATTCATTAAATCAATATAATACTATACAATACAATACAACAATACGATATATTATGAAACAATACATAACGCAAAGTGTAAAGGGAAGGAGTGCGGAAATGTACACGAGGTATATGTGCCAAATGAAAAGGATAATCAGTTAGCGACATTATCCCCCTTTATATTAGTGGGTTAACTTTGGATATTTTTTCAAAGCTAGTTGTACCTATGTACCATATCCTCTACAATTACAACAAATAACAAACATGCCCCGGACCAGAACTTGTTAGGCTCAGGTCACGCCAGTACCACACCTTCTAGCATATATCAGCTGTGATTGTGGGCATTCTTTTAAGCTGTTGTCATCTGGGTTGCAGTTTGCCCCCTGGAATTCAAGCCTCCATTAGAAGTGATCAGTGCGTGCAGAAACTTAGCTGCTCCAAGTCCTTCATGTTGTAGCTCATTAAATGCCTATATTGCTGGGATACAGAAGCAGATATTGATTACAAATAGACAAGCAATTATATGTGCTGCAACATTTGGTTTTATGTTACAGAAGGCCGGGGTCATGACAAATGTTTACGAGCTTTGTGATATTGACCTGAAAGACTTCAGTCTCCAGGGTGATTGTTCATTTTTTAATTATGTTTTTCAATTTCTAATTGATTTCTGTTGTTTTTATCTGATGTTTGCTTTCTTTGTGATTGGTGTCTGTTTGCAATGGAGCAGCAAATGGGCAAGAAGGTACTGATTCTCTTTTATCATTTTGTAGTTTTTTCTTTCTCTGATTTGCAGTCAAGAAATATTGATCTGTTTTTCCCCTTTTAGCATAAAATATTGAATTTAATTAATTTCCATACATAGATATTTGGAAAATAAGTTGTTATGGCCCCTAAAAACGGACTGGTGATGCTATCATACATTACTGTGGTTACAACCAATACATAGCTCCTAAAGAACCAAATAAGTTGTTATGGCCCCTAGAAACTGACTGGTTATGCTATCATACATTACTGTGGTTACAACCAATACATAGCTCCTAAAGAACTTGGAACTTCTAGATTTGAATTCAGCAATTGCAGTTTTTGTTACTGTTGCAGGGGTCCCCTTTTCCATCTGCCATAATGTTATTGTGAGAAATATGGGAGAAAAATATTATTGAATTGTTGTCTCTACATAATTCCATTGAGACTCTATTTATAGATACTACATTAGACTCCTTTTCCAACGAGAATACTATAATATAATCTTTTTTCAAGTAGGATTCTATGTACTATTCCTATTCCTATTCTAAATAGGATTGCAGATATTATTCTTGTTCCTATTCCTATTCTAACACTCCCCCTCAAGCTGGTGCATACAAGTCATATGTACCTAGCTTGTTAGAAATGTAATTAATACGAGGACTGACGAGGGGCTTGGTGAGATATCTAGAAGTTGATTACTTGACTTCACAAAATTGACAGTCTATCTCAATGTGCTTCAGCCTTCTCATGAAATACTGAATTTAATGCATAATCTCGATAACACACAGTGATAAATTCCTGAATTGTAGTGTTAACTTTCCAAACCAAGCTTGAGAAGACTATTTCAAACCATAGAGTGACTTACACAATCGACATATAAGCTATCAAGACTCCCCTTAGCAAAAAATTTCGGTGGTTCCTCTGTATGGACTTCTTCCTTGAATCATCATGGAGAAAAACATTCGTAATATTCAACTGATTAAAAAGTTCAATTAAGTATGACAATCTGGATCATATTGAATTGCTCTAAGAAAGTCACTTTAAAATTGGTCGGAACTTGCTCATGTGTCGAATTATTAGTTTTGATTGCTGAAAGTGGTCACAAATTGAAAAATAAAATTAGATGGGTAGGGTCGGAATGATGACATAACCCTATTGAGAAAGAAAATTATGTGGGTAGGGTTGGAATGATGGCACAATCCTATCGGAAAATAGAAATTATGTTGGTAGGGTTGTACTGACGGAACAACCCTACTGGAAAAAGAGAAATTGTATAGATAGGGTCAAAATGATGGCACGACCCAACACTAATAAGAAAGTAGTCACCGGAAAGATGGTACGGTGCTATGCAAATTGAATATAAGAAACAGTTATCGGAAAGATGGCACGGTGCTACACATATTAGATATGAAAAAGTAGTCACTACAAAGATGACACGGTGCTACACAAACACTGACAGATATAGGGTTGACACAAAAAACCCTAGAAAGTCATTTAAAATTGACGCACAGTGACTTGTCTGACTGAGTTTTCTTCCCCTGAACATGGGGTTCATATATCATTGGCCCTACTTTTGTTAACATAACCAATGGCTAGATGGACGACATATATGGATCATAGCCGCTTGCTGGCAACGGAAGCCTTGTTGATTTTCTACCAAGATCGTAGAAGCTCTGATGACATGTGAGAAATATGGGAGAAAAATATTATTGAATTGTCGTCTCTGCATAATTACATTGAGACCTTATCTATAGATACTATATTAGACTCCTTTTCCATCTAGGATATTATAATACAATCTTTTCTTTCAAGTAGGATTTTATGGATTATTTCTATACCTATTCCTATTCTAAGTAGGATTGTAGATATTATTCTGGTTCCTATTCCTATTCTAACATGATAAACATTTTATTCTCCTTCCGTTTGTCATGCCCACCATAGTTATTACCTCTTCCCACAGCCCTGTAATGGTTTTTTCCCTCATATTAGAATACATTTAGTACTGTTGGACTGTAAGTTGAAATGAGTTTTTGCCTCCATTTTCTCATTAAACTGAATCTATACTTTCACACCTTAGTGACAAGAAAATGAATAATTGCTCAATTGTATCGTACTAGTATCATGGGACTTTAGAATAGGTTTCCTACAACTACTTAGTGATCATCACAAGCAGGGGTTAATCCGAGATTTCAAGATGAAGGGTGCTCTATTACGAGTGGTGGATTAAATTTATATTTGACGTGTTCAGCTTGAACCTGTTTCTCTTTTGAACTTATATTACATTTCTGTTTGCAATTCAGTGATTTCTAACATAAATACCTATACCGATGTCAAAAATGTTGGAATTAGTTGAACCTATTGACTATATGATGGATCCTCCACTTCTACAGTAAAAAATAGTAGTTGTAATATCTTTTTAAAACTGATTAATTAACGACCCACCAAGCAAGGATAGAAAGTGGTTTAATTATTTAAGATTTTACTGTGACAAAGGAGAATAGGAATTTCAGTGTGTCAGATGTGGGGATTTTGAAAGGATTAATCAAATAAAGAAGGGAAGGTGAAGGAAAGTACTTGATTAAAACACGAGGGGACACCACATACCCATAAAAGTGGAGATTTGAATCCTAGTTCAATTCCAGAAAGGAAGGATAAAATAACATGATAAATGTGAGATTTGAACCCCAACTTCACTTGTAGAGCGGCACCCACTAACCATTGCATCATAAAACTCTTTGAGCTTGGGTGCACCCATATATTTTTTAAAGTAGTTTTAAAGAAACATAGTTTTGCTATACATAGTGTAGGAAGATGAACATGGTTGCGTGTGACATGCTCCTCCGCATGGATACACCCCCAATCGATACTCCTTGATTCACCTTGTAAACCAGTCAGCTACTTTCCTGTCACAAGTATGTTGAATTATTTGGTTAATCCTATTCCTACTTCACTCGTCCAGAATATGCATACATTTTACTCATGAGAAGTGATCACTTGAAAGGTTATCCTCTAGGTTAGGGATAACTGGAATGTTATGTATACAGCTGTGGTTGTTAGTTAGCAAACTGAAGTTCATCACTGTGTTTGGATGCAAAGCCAATTCTAACTGCATGTTACAATCCTAGTGTGTTGTCAATGTTGCTTTTGGCCAGTTACAGTTGGATAGTAGTATTTGGTGTGGAATGCGTTTTAAGTTTTCTTGGCTTATGTTGTACTGATTAAGTAATTCAAATTAATCATAAGGGTGCTTGCTTCGAAGTTATCCGGCAGATCTGGTGTATGACAATGTAGCAGGTTTCAGTTTTACTTGCGACTTAAATGACAATATTGCTGCTCCATGGCCTTCATCATCAACAGCCACATCCTTGTCTCTTTGCGCTCCTGGTAATTTGACTGAACTTACATTAATTCTAATTCTGTCAAAGTGGAGCTGCTTTTGACATATAGCTCTGTTATACATCGTCTTTGTTTTCATTAATTAAATGTCTTGATGAATCACTTCAATTTGCAGAGATGTCTTTGCCGGCGCTACCAACATCAGAGATAGTGGGAAATTATAGTGAGTGTCTTTCATTTTGAACCTTGTTTTGCTTATTCCTGTGATGCCATTTGTTTGCTTAGGTCATCCTAGTAGGTATATTATTTGCTTTCCTGCTCAAGCTAGAATTTAAGTTACCATCAGGGCTAGGTGTTCGTTACTTCCAGACTTCGGTTCCATGATTTGGTAATCAACAATTGAATTTTGATACCAAATACCAAAATATCAAAGTTCAGTTTGGTATGGTAAATCCAGATATGGAAATTCAGGAGTTACCTTAACTAGACAGTATTCTATATTTGAACTCTTTTTTATGTCTGCTTTTAAATAACTTGTAAGTTGCAAAAATCTTTGATAACCACTGGAAAACACTTTCGAGTCATCCTCTCTGTAATTTACTTTGTTGGTTTTATGTCAAACAAAAATAAATCAAACAAGTCAGAAACTTGATTATAAAGGGAAAAGACCAACTACAATTGATAGCTGACACTATGCATATCCTTCAGAAAAGAGCATATCAAACTTTTTGTCTAGAATACTAATTCTATTTGTACATATATTAAAGCTCATGTTATGTAAGAGCAATAAATGTTATTCATATCACCAGCGCTGTCCACATAATTATATTATTTCTTCGGTAGCTCAGCATTACAACAGGAAAGTAGCTATTTCTGCATATATCGACCTAAGAGTTCTCTTCAGGATAAAATAGAAAGACCACTGATATTATGAAATGCATGCAACAGTTCCACAAATTTCCAAGAGCCTGCAACTAACAAATTTAGAGTGGTCTGAAGCAAAGAAAAAGTCTTGGGGGGGGGGGGGTTGGATTGGTTTCTTGTAGTAATTCATTAAGCTAAAAGCCATAAGTTGGTCATCCCAACTTGTTGCTTTTAGCTTATTTTTGTACTTTTTCAGTCAAAGTATGTGCTTAAAAGCACTTTTTGTCATTCCCAAACATCTCCAAAAACTAAAAAGAGTTGAAAAGCCAAAAGATACTTAAAATAAGCAAATCCGATCAACCTCCAGTCATTCAATTTCAAAACATATCTAATGTTATCGTCTTCTTCAACAGTTGTCTTAAACAAGAAATTATGTTACTATTACAACCAGAATAATATTAAAAGTTCAAAACAATCTATCATCAATTGTGAAGTTCTCTTCATAATAAAACAATCCAGTGACCAACTAAACTAATCCCGTAAGTTCTCTTCAGAAGCAATGTCCTTTTCAGTTGTCAATGAACTTCAAGCTCTGGACTAAATCAAGCACCAGAGCTAACAAAAAAGAAATCAAGAAAAGAATCCTAACTAATGCTTCAACCTACAACAAGTGGAATTTCAGTACAATTACAATTCCGATAACAAAGAATGAATGATGTTTAAAACTTAGCAGAAAGCTAGAAAGGTAACTTGTGGCTAAGAATCAAGAATGAGGGATTTCTTGTGCTCTCTGTCTTATCTTTGGAGAATCTAGGGTGTCATACAATTAAAACTAGGTAGAAAATATCTCATATTGCACTAAAAAGAAACAAAACTCAAAACTATATCAAGTTCAAGTTGCATAAGGTCATCAAAATCTTCTTCAACATTTATGGGAAGATGTTCATTTCGATATAATCTCGAGGACAAGCAAGAGCTTGCACCAATTTTGGAGTCAATGAACTCCTCAATGGATCAAGAATACAGCCCCCGGTGCTGAATGCACATTCCGAGGCCACAGTAGAAATCAGAATTGCTAACATATTACAAGCTATCTGGAAAGAACTTTTCCTCCAGAAGCATCAACTTTCCACCATAGCAAGATATCAAATTCATCACTATTGAGCTCTTGTTCATAGTGATGACTCGATATAAGATATGCTCCTAGAGGTAAAGTTCTTTCCGAGATGGTTATTGAAAATATTTAGTGTCTTCTTGTAGTACACAATTATTTAACAACAGACACAAAAGAGTTAAATATATAGAATTCTGCCTAGTTAAGGTAAATCCCAAATTACCGGGCCGGACTTTGAAAGTTTGGTACTTGATATCTACTTTTAATTATTGATTACTGACCTTTAGAACTAAAAACTGGACGCTCACCCCTAATTGGACGACTATTGAGTCTTATTGGATGAGGCAGTGAAGTAGGTTTCTGTTACAGGCTTACAGCTGCTTATAAAACTCTCTTTTCGTGGAATATTTTGCTTGACTTCTCCTACATTGTTCTTTGACCTTTTCTTTTTTACCCTTTTGGTTGCAAACGTGCGACTGTTATGCCATATTTTATTTCTTTAAAGGGTCTTACTATCACATTACTGTAGGAATTACATTGATTACATATATCAATGCCATGATTGCAGGCTGTCGCCCTGGTGGAGCGGATCTCCTCGTGCCCATTCTTTTGTTTTTAGTCTCTATATTGTTTTGAAGATACTTGCCAGAAGCTGATCCAGTTCGAGTTAGAGCCTATAGGTACAATGAGCGACCATATAATGTGTATATATACTTTCGAATATCCTTCCTCGTATATAGTTGCTATCTTTTTGGTGAGTCAATTCATGGTTTTGCAATATTAGGATATTCTTCGAATTGCTTGCAAGCTTTTTTACTGTACTTCTATTACTTGCTTTGCTATCTTGTCATGCTGGTGCAGGAGAAGTTATACTAGTCCTAGCATTTTAATTTTTTTTAGAAAATAACAAAGAAGGAAATTGCAGCAGCAGTGAAATCCCACAAGTGGGTCTGGAGAGTAAAATGTATATAGATTTTACCACTATCTTACAAAGATAGAGAGGTTTTTAAAAATTTCTCGTCTCAAAAATCAAGCCCATAATCTGCATTCACGAAAAAAATCACAAAAAAAATAGAGCAACAAATGAAGAGGTTTGAATTGTTCTTTTCAGACATTGAAAATGTATGAAGTTTGCCAAATGTGTTGATTTTAACTTTTAAGAACTGTATATTTCAATTTTCAGAGGTGTTACAAGTGGGCCACCAAAAGTTATTTCCTTGTATGAAACTACTCTTGGGCTGAGTGTAACTCTACTCGATGATGAGTCGAGTAATGGTACGATTAAACGCTCACCATTATGTAATTATAGCTGATAGTAAAAATATAATTTTATTTCTTAATTAATTTCATCATGTGTTACATTCGATCATGACTTTGACTTGAGCCATCGCAGTCTCCACATAGGCTTTGCTATAGCCACGATGTTGACATTACTCAACAGTAGATCAGCCACTCTTCCAATGTTGTTAACCTTAATCTATTACTATAATCAACTTTATTGTACAAGTAGACACTAGAACTTTTCTTTAATTACAAACTAAAAAGTAAAGTGGATAATTAGTCACCTTAGTATCGTAAAGATCAAAATAGGCAAATTATGCTACAGTGTCTTATTACTATTAAATTACTAATATTTAATATTTATGAAGGGATAAAATAATAAATTATTACAATCATATAATATTTATGAAGGGATAAAATAATAAATTATTACAATCATATTATTAAGTTATCAGTTTACCCAATAACTAAATAATAAAAATTGACATCGACTCGATAATTCAATAATCTTTTTTTTCAAATCATTAAAAATTCGATAACTTAATAACCCAACAACAATAAATCAGTAATATTTTTATCAATTTAATATATTAATCGATTTAATTTTTGGACACCCTTATTGATGTAGGACAAACAACTACTGTAACAGAGATTTTGACCATAGACCAGGACTTGGGAGAACCAAAGAAGAACATGACGATACATCTCAAGTAAAAGTTAATAACTACTATGACACCAAGAGTTCGTTTAATTTGGATACAAATTATGCTGAGATAAATTATATTAAAACAAATTATGATGAAAAATTATTTATATTGAGAGTGATTTTTATCACTTGTTTGATTTATTATATTCAAAATATTATTTATTAAATAATTTCTAAGAATAAGTTATTTGTTTATAAAAATACTCTCTACCTTATTCAATTTTTTTTAATATTTTCTTTACAAGCTTGACTATTCATTCTTAAAATAAAATTTTCGTCTTATTTAACTTTCATCTTATTTAACGTAAATAATTTTATGTATGCATTTTCATGATTATGTCATGTGTTTTTAAAATTAAACTTTCATCTTATTTAACTTAAAAATAAAATATTCATCTTATTTAACTTTAAGTAAAATTTTCATTAAAAAATAAAACGTTCACCCCATTAACCTTACAAATAAAACTTCCATCTTATTTTAGCTTAGAAATAAAATTTTCTTTTAATTTTATTAAAATAAAAAAAATTATTAAATTTTAAAGTTGTCTACATTTTAATTGATACATTGAATATGATTTTAAGTGAATAATAAACAATTTAATTAAAAATACATAATTTAATATTATAGTGAACATTTTAAGAGAATCAAAATATAAATAAACATAAGTATGAGACAAATAAATTCGACTTACAATACATTCATAAATAGAAACTTCGTATATATAAAATATAATTTTTAATAAAAAAATATATTACCATAAAAATAATAATTAAATAAGGTTGTCAATACTATTAAAAATTATGTTAATATACATAAATATAAAAGTAGTGTATAAAAGAGAATTTAAAGAGGGTATTTTTGGATTTTTACCTACTTTATCTTAGGATAAGTTATCTGAGATTATTATTCCACCCTCAATGAAGGATAACTTATCCCAGTACTAATTGTTAATCCTGAGATAAGTTATCCCAACCTTTACAACCAAATAATAAACTGAGGACCACTTAAAAATTATCCCAAAATTAACTTTCCTTATCCACGGCAACTCAACAGCGACTCAACAAGAGTTAGGGGGAAAGGAACTCCACAGCAACTCAACAGCAAGTCGACAGAGAAAACAGACATAAAAGACTAAAATAGGAACATGCATGGAGGACACAGATTCACTCTGGTTGCACTTATGGAGCTATTTCATAGAGCTACACAAACTAAAAAATACAAAAGAAGACCAGGAATGCAGCAAGCTGGCAACAATTGCAATGAAACATATGATTCTTTGTGGAGGTAGTTGTGGATACAGAGCAACAAGTCACATAGAAACTGTTTTTATAGGAATGTAATAGGTTTACCACTTTGATGCATGCTTAATGTACAGAATCTGAAAGATTGAGGCTTTGAGACAGTATATATCAACCAGTCAACACAATGTTCTTACCTTGGCTAGTGGCCGGATACTTGGAAAGAGATCGGGGGTTTACCAGTAGCGCCCCAAGATACGAGGACTTGGCCTTTTGTATTAATTCCAAGTGGCTTTGGCTTACTGAAAAACTTTTACAGCTTACTTTCACCATTACCTTGCAACATTTACTACATTTTTACCAGTTGAGAGGCAGTTACAACCTAGTGCTTCTAACTGTTGCAACCTTTTCAATCAATCTAACATATACAGTACTTAGATAGCAAATTAAATCTGATCCAGCAATATCGCATATGTGAAGAAGGGCAATGTCACAAGGCTCTTTTGTCGAGTGCGAATCATGACAGGCCTCGAGGAAGGAGGTCTGCTTGACACAAATCCATGTTTCATGGAACTTCCCCCCAGGAATCTTTCACAAAATTTCAAATGACTTTCTTCTACTATGATTAAAATCAATGTATGCTCCAAATCCTCCAAGACTCCTGTTACTGCCAAGACCATACAACACAAGAAGCATTTCGGCTCAGGAAAACTAAGAGCCATTTGTCAGAAAGCAATTACTGCTGCCTGAGCTACCTACATTGCATGACACATCTTGAATGAGAAATTTTACGCTACGGGTTCCAAGAATGTCGAGTATTTCCAAACACTCGTTCAAGTCTGCATCATTTACCAACATCACCCATTCCTCTTCATCATCAAGATATTGGAGCTGGAATGTCCCTGTCTGCAGTTTGAACCTCTTAGCAACCTCTTCATATAGTTGGAAGCACCCTGCTGAAGGATCAAATTTAAATCGGATTTTATCTTCCTTGTAAGTAGCTTTTACGGTAATTGGTGAGCCACCATCCTCAATTCTGGTATTTTTTTTCTCACCAGAACTGCCAGAGCAAGACGAACTTCCATTCATCGTTGAACGGGATGTATTTGACGAATCTGTCGCACCTGAAGAACTCACCTTGTTATGTTCCATAACACTATCGTCTCCATCCGTTTCAATGCTTCCTTTCATCTTCTTCTCAACATCATCAGTATTACGCATGGAATCTGGGCATCGGCTGATGAAATAGCAGCCAGAATTGTCCAACTTTAAGTTGGTTGTGTTAAAGCCACAGCTCCTCCATCCTCCTTTTGTATGGGAGGAGTCCAGTGACACATTGTCAGAACTGTCGCATCGCACCGTATCCAAAACTGCAGTCAAGGGTGACCTTCCATCTAATGCAGCCAATTCGGAGTCATGACAAACTCCAGATAATGAACTATTTGGTTTATCCCCAACCCTGAAAGAGCTAGGACTGAAATGGTTTGACTCTGCTAGTTGGTTTCCATCCACATTCAAGTCTTCTTCCATTTTCACCAGAGAGTCGTGGTTGTCGATGCATGAAGTTTGGAGTGCAGACACAGCATCCTGGAAAAGGAATTTAGGACTTTTTATCGAGACATCTTTGTAGGGAAAGAGGGTACTTCTCTGAGAGTCAAAATCTTGAAGGATGGAGCTTGCTGCAACTAGACTTCCAGTGGCTGTATCAAACTTCAATGCTCCTTCTATCCCTTGGACTGATTTAAGCACAGTCTGTATCTTTACTAAAGAACGATTCACTTTGTTTATCTTTCGGGATGGCCATCTTGAGATTCCATGCTGCCGACATATCCTTTTCAATGTAGTTGGACACACTACAAAAACACATAACAAATGTTATGACCATATTTTACAAGATCATATAATTTTGTGCTTTCATCTTTAAACAGTTCAATTTGTACAACTCTTTTTGAATCCTAAAGAGCCTGCATGTATGGGAATGCCACTTTTCTTTAAGAAATATCAATGAAGAACAGAAATCAAGTTAACCAGTTTTTTCTTCTGTCATCCGTTGGTTTTTAAGCCATCATGTTAAACTCCAGTCACTACTATCGGGTGCATAGAATGAGAAGTAGAACTTGGAGAAAAGGAAAATAGAATATTTTGACTCATCATAAGAGAGTTTGGATGGGCTGGTAAGAGTCCCAAATCATGTTAGAAGGCAAATAAAGAGACAAAAGACAGTATAGAGTACGTGTATATTAGTTCCATTGGGACAACCTCAAAAATCTGATGATGTCCATAAAGTTTTTGCAAGGAATATCTGAATCACAACATAACAACCCAATGGAACATGACAGATACCAACATAACAATGCAACATAACAAAGCAATTGTTTCCACTTGACAATGGTATATATTCTTACCACCAAGGCTTTGTGCAGCATCCTTGAGGCTCCCAGAGAAGTACTGCTGAAGAACACTCAAGCTGACATGTTTCTCTGCTGCACTTCTTTTTTTCTGTGTCTGTCTTCTTGACACATTCGGTGTCTGCAATATGAAATGCAATAACTTCAGTACTGACAAACAAAAATGATGAAATTGAACTTAAAGAAACATAGAAGAAACATAACTTTACATGCTCCGCCTAAATAAGCTAGGGGAACATAGATTAGATAACAGAAGGAAGACAAGTTGAGTGATATACCTGTATGTGAGAACTATTAGTTTCTATTCCAGCTCTCTCTGAATCACATACATCTGTAGGAGCTTTACTCAAACCTAAAGTTCTGTCTAGTAATGATTGCTGAGAACTCCTCCCTGAGAAGTCGATTGGCGGTAAATTCAGAACAGATTCACTCTGTAACCCACACTTATCACCCCCTTGTCCAACTAGTTCTGCATCTGATAGTGTCCTCAGACTTTTACAAATTCTCTGCATGGTGCGTGAGAGGTTATCTAAAAGAAGCTGTTGTTCGTTGCTTCCCTCCATATCAAGAGGAAGAAAAAACTCTAATACGTAATCATCATCGCCGGTGAGTATACTGCGTAATCTGATAGCCACTGCAGCATTTAGACCAAACTTCCGTGCATGATGAACAAGTGGATACTCGCTTATATGGTACTCTTTCACATCAGAGTAGAAGAAGGGGTGGTTGGATTGCAGGGATTTCCCAACAATACCTTGTCCTTCCTCGAGATCATGTCCCATACAAGCATGAAGAAATCCTTTCATCTCCTTGTCACTTACATAACAAGCTGTATTCTCAACACATAATACTTTAGCATCCGCTCTTATGATGTCATCACAGCCTCCTTTACAACTACGGGGAATCCATGTCAAAGCAAGAGGCAGTCTATGAGCATGGCAAACTGCTCGCAGAACATCTTTTATCTCAGCTAAAACAGCTTTTTGATTCTTGGAGAGACTCTGCAAGGAAGCAAATAAGACAAGGAGATATTAGAACGGAATACCATATCAAGACAGTCAGATGACTAGAAATAATTCATAGATCACACATGGGATTAAGATATTAAGTATTACCTGGGAAGAAACTCTAGGAGATGTTGTGCTCCGTAAGTTTACTGCCTGCAAATGACCATACAGTAAAGTTAACCACCTTTTCTTGAGGATAAACTAACATATTAAGAGATGCTCAAAAGGACAAACCACAAACCACAAACAACAGAACTAAGGGGAAAAGAGCACACAGCAACATTCCATTACTTTACCCTTCCATTTAATTCAGATAACCATAAAGTCGAGCCCTCTAAAAGCACTGGCAACCTATATTACTTCTCAAGATTTGAACCCCCTCGGTAGACACTACCATAACCTTTTAACCAGGCCAGCTTACACAAAGATCTACATTTGATCAAACAAACATGTCCATGCACTTGAAAAATGGAACAGTATTAGCACATTTTATAAAACAAACATGTTTCTCTTATAATTGCTCTGTTGGTTTTCCTTTTCTTGCTAATTAAGTTCTATCAGCAGCAGGGAAGGCAACAAGTGGGAGGACAAAATGGATGTGACCCTGCGTCTACCGTGACACACACAAGAGTGATAGATTACCAGGCTACATACCCAAATAAAACATGATACTGAAGGAAGAAACTGACAACATTTTCCCTGATGACAAGAAATAGCTTACTTACACATCACAAACATCACCAGAAAGAAAATTAAAGTGAAACGTTACAATGATGTTTAGTCATACACTACATCGAAAGGCATAACTAAAACAACCAATTGATGCAAAATTATTTTTCTTGTTCTTCACAAAATTCTAGATACCCAATCAAAGACACTTAAAGGCAATATTATGATTTAAAGTTCATCCATCGATATGTGCTACAATCAACACACCTGTTCATCAAGATTTTAAATAGGTACTCAAAAAATATTCTGAGGCAGACGTTATAATATATTCAGTCATCTATTTATGTCCTAATTACACTGAAATAACAATATTCTTTCTCAGTGGTAAAGGTACATATGCAACCAAAGCAGAATAATGGAACTAATAGAATATAAGCAGAAACCTGCAGAGCCTGGCAAAGACGACTTGTTTCCAAATCAAAATTTTGCTTCTCCTTCACAGTGACTAGTTCTAATACAGCACGACACAGTGTATCATGTCCATCATCCTCTAGAACTGGTAAAGCAATCGATCCACGGACTTCATGGTCGACTGCATATTGTACGCGTAAATACTCAGCCTCCTTGTAGTACATAACATTTGATGTCCATTCAGGTATTCTTGAACTAAAAACTCTACCAGGAAGACCTGGACAAGATCCTGGTTTCATTTCCAAATCAAAAGTGAATTTCCTCGATACCTCTCGATATCCAGACAACACCTGATCAAGTAAAAATGGCTGTTCATATGTGCTTAAAATGTAGTGATCACCACGCTTCATTGGAGTCCAAACCTGAGCCAAGATTCCCTCACCAGATGATTTTTTATACAATTCTAATGCCCTAAGCATTCTCTCAGCAAGTGATTGACAAGGTGATTTTGGAATTACACAGTTCTCAACAATATCAGTAACATAATTCTGCTTGCTCGAATTCTCCCCCTTTTTATCAGCCTCTTCACTAGAATCTACCGAGCGAAACTGGTCATCATTCTCCTGATACATCAAATTTTCCCCTTCATAGACAAAAGTTTCAGTATTCTGTTCATCTAATGGTGAATAATTAATGGACATTGGATTAATCGGCGAAAATGCTGGATAAGAAGCAAACATTTGCTCTACCCCAGCATATGTATCAAGATTCATAATCTCCATAGCATTATTAAAGGTGTCATCTGTATATGAACACCTTGGAGATGCCCATAAGCCAATACCATTTTCCATTGTCAATCCAACTAACTAAAATCCCCTAAAACTTTATTGCAACCAAATGTCAAACAACAACCCCAAATACTCCTTAAACCAGTTCAATCTCCCTATAGTTTTACCATACACATATTCCAAGAAGCCAAAATCATAGTATCAAATCTCAGTGGATACTGAGAGCAAGACCACTATGTAACTTATAACCATACACAAGTAGCATATTGAAGTTTCCTATTTAAGAAATCTACTAAAACACCAAGATAACTTAGCAAAAAGCCTAAAGGTGCAAACTTTTATGTCTCAAAAAGGAGTAAAAGAAGCAGTTCTCAAGCACCAGATTCAGGAACTTCACAGTATTCAAGAAAACCCCAAATTTTATGAGAAAACAGAAAGATTTTAGCTGTCAACACCTGAATTTCCAAGAAATTGTAGCAATCAATAAAACCCCGTTTCACATAAGTTAAGAACCCATAACCCTAATCAACTGACAGATTCAAATCAAGATTAGTAACTATAAAAAGTCGCTAAGAAAGGAAAACGCATAAGGGAAAAAGGGTGGAAATTAAAACCAGTATATGGAGGTTTTAGATAATGCAAGGAGAAGGAAAGTTCCTAATAAACAAATTTGATTTGGATTCTTTTCTGTGTGTTACTCGTGACAGCTAGTTTGGATGTGTGAGATCCCAGGTGGAATTGGGAAAGTGGAATACGTGTATAATTGACTGAAGCCATGTGGTATCATAGGAGCCGTCTGATTAGATAAAATAAAGAGCTATATGAGTCTTTCATTTAGCAGATTAACGGTCCAAATAGCTTGGATGGTTAATCAAGGTTCAAAAACAGTTAGAACAATCTCTAGAACTGGATCAGAGACAGATTTGGACCGATAATTTTTTGTTACTTCCTTATTTTTTTTTCTTTTCTTTTTTTTATCTTCTTCTCAACTGTTCATCGATATTGAGCCTTATTTTTCAGGAATGAGGCTTGGAAGCTTATTAATGGAGATTTTTTAGTTTGTAATATTGTAATATTAGTGTGTCCTACTCATTTATCAATAAATTTTTCAATTTCAATCTAATTCCATCTTATACATTCAATTGTATATTACTTTCCATCCAGGGGTATTAAAAGTGGTATCAGAGCAATTCTTGTCACTTTTGGGCAATTAAATACAAAATGACAGTAGTGGAAACAAGGGCTAAAGCAATGGAGGAAAATGTTAAGAAATTAGAATTATAATTGCAGAACTTCATGGTAGAATCAGGCAAGAAGATAGAATCCACAATGACCAAATTAGATAATGTAACTAGAAAATTTGATGTGTTGCTTGAAAAGATGCTACCAACCCAAACGGGAGTTTTTGGAGGCGCACCAAGGCTTAACAACATAACAGAAAGTTCGCACAGCTGGGATCGCGGGGACCATATGACACCCACCATGTCTATGAAGAGAATTCATCACAACTATTTCAATGCAAAAAATCGACTTTTCCTATTTTGACAGCATCATTGTTCATGGTTATGAAGATGTGAGAGGTATTACGACTATATTCTTGCCAAGTCCCGGGAGGGTATCCTAGACGTAACTGGCACTTAGAGACTATTGCTAGCCCCCAAGCGAACCACCTAGTCTCATTGCATTCATTCAATCAACTAATATACGGAAGATAATAAGAGAAAATAGACTATCAGTGGGCTATCACAATCCCTAACATGTAGAGTACGAAAATAAGCAATTCAATTGAAATAAGGAGTGGGAAATAATAGTCAATCCCGACCTGAACTATCAACTGTCTATATCTATGAAGCCTCTATGACTATCATCTAAGGAGGTACCATAACATGCCATGGCTACCACAATCCAGTAAAATAACTCAAGGAAATAAAAGAAATAAATGTGTCCTCCAAAGGCAAGGGAGGACTCACCAAATCTCTATCGAGAATCTGTGAACCCCAACGATGAGCCTGCTGAAGTTTGCTATCTACAGAATCTGCATCATAAAATGATGCAGCGCCAAAGGGGCGTGTTGACACCCAATTTTTACCCTCCACGGTGTCAAATTAGTCATCGAGCTTTGTTTTTATTTTTAACGATTTTTAAACAATTTAAAAAAAAATTAAATTAAGGGCGGGCGCGTGTACCCCACGTGCCCCCAAATCCTTCATTTTCCCCTTTCCTTCTTCTCCATTTAGAAAAATCAGAAAGCCAAAAACGAGAAAGCCAAAAACCAGAGAACCAAAATCAACCCCAAAACGTTCTCCATTCTCTTCTCCCTCTCTGCTTCGTTCTCCTTCTTCACCGTCCCGACTTCTTCTTCTTCTTCGTTGCTTTAACCAGGAAACCCGACCAATCCCACAATCAGTTAATATTTTTTTAGTCAAAAGTTAGTCAAATATTTTAATGGACGGATAACCGCATTTACCGGCTATTTCGAGTGCGTGAAACCTTCTCGAAGTGAAAATGTGAACCCGAACCTGTTTTCTGGATTTTAAAAGATTTTTTCTATTAGATCTTTTAAAATATTTATCGGTTTCCTAATTATCCATAAAATTAGGTGGCGAATATGTTTTTCCTTTCGAATCTCGAGAATTGGTTTTGCTCAAATCAATTGAGTTTTAAATCGATTTTTGATTTTCGAATATTTTTCATTTTCCTTTTTAAAGTCGGTCATTTTCCGGCGTAACAGGGCGTTAGTACGTGAAATATACTGTATGTAAAATAGGCTAAAGTAAATGGAACAAGATAACAATCACTCATCCTCACCCAAGAATAAAGGACAGGACTTTATAACCTTACTATCCATCAAGACATCAACAATCACATCACATCAGAGTTCTATCATCATGAAACCCATCTGGGAGTTTATATAACCGACAACCACTACCTATGAGTCGGTAGTGATACAACGAAGAGATGTAGTTGCCACATCCGTCCAGTACCTTGCCGGGGTAAAGGACGAGTCTGTCAGTGGCTCTGAAATTCTATCAAGTCCTCTTTTGGGACAAAGGAAACATCCGCTTTCACGGTCTAATCCTCCCCTACGATGGCCACGTAGTTAATGAGTACGAGAGGGAATCACTCTTACCCATTTAGGTGCTAATACTCCTCCCAGGACCCAATAACCTCATAAGTCTATCAATCCATCAAGAACTTCCATCACTCAACCCTTACGGGCAAGAACACTCACTTCATCTCGTCATCTATCAACTCAAAGGCCAAGAATATCCTTTCAAGTTAAGAATAATTACTCATTCAACTCTATCAATGTTATTCCTAGCTAATACCATAATCAATACACTCAACTCAGGACTAAAATTCAGTCAAACATCACATTCAGACAATCAAGGCTCTAGACAAAGGAAACATCCGCTTTCACGGTCCAATCCTCCCCTACGATGGCCACGTAGTTAATGAGTACGAGAGGGAATCACTCTTACCCATTTAGGTGCTAATACTCC
>JAPFFP010000103.1:3298428-3312112 GCA_026153255.1 Solanum medicagineum
TAATCATGGCTCCGGAAGATGATGTTGACTCTTCTGTGGTCATTATCACCTTGCAATAGCTTAATTCACCAAAACGAAATTGGGATCTTGAATTATGGAGCTCACCATTACGTCCGAAACGATCAAAAAGGTGGAATTGACACTTCGAGGCCAAAATTCCACTATTGGGGTAGACAACAATTTCAAAAACTTTGGGAACCAATTTGCAATTTTAGAAAGCTCAGGGGTCACACTGCAATTTTAGAAAGATCAGGGGTCAATCTGACAGTTCCTAAAAGTGGAGGGACCAAATTGAAATTTTAAAAAAATGAGGAGTCAATTTGCAATTTTCGAAACTATTGCAGATTCCGGCTCTGAACATGTTTTCAGTCGTCTTCTCTGTCGTTTTCCGGTGAACAGTGTCGTCATCTCCGGCAGAACTTCGGTGAACAGTATCTCTGTCACTGACAAAATTTCGGCAGAGTTGATCGAACTATGACTGCGATTTCTGGGCTCGTTTGAACTCCGATTAGGTCTCCGTTTGGTGCGTTGGACTCCGTTCGATGAGACGAATCCAATGGTGCAGTCAGAATTAGATTTCGAACAAAGCTCAGAAAACCCGGTGAATAGTCTCCGGCAGAACTCCGGTGAACAGTATTCCCGTCACCAAAAAAAAAATTGACCAACGCTTCTAACTTGGCTCTGATATCACTTGTTGTAGCCCAAGAGAATAATTGAGCATTGGTAAACACAAATTTTGAGAGAAATTTTCTTTTTCTATTACTCACAAGAATAGATTACGAAACAACTCTCAAACTCACACTTTTACTACACTCTTATTTTGGAGTTTTTCGTGTATTACAAATGAGAATTTGCACCTCTATTTATAGTAGATTTTAGAGGTGTGAACAAAAAATCCATCTTCAAAAATGGTGGGGACGATGGAGTGGTGGCTTGTTTGGTGGCTACAATATCTTGACCAAGATATGGTCCAAAATGGTGGCTGAACTTGTTCATTGCCTCCATCGTCACCACCACCAACTAGTCAACAACAACAACAATTACATTAACTTCCTCCACCATATGGATCTCCTGATGGGTCTTCTGTATATATTCAAAGAGCCCCGATTGGAATAACCAAACCAATGCAAGAGACAACTTGGTCAACCAACATTTTTGCATGTGGTAGAGACCCCAAAAATTGTATGTACTCTCCGTTATCAATCATTTTACTATTTTCTATTCGAATAGTTTTATGTTGATTTTCAACCAACATTTTTGCATGCGGTAGAGACACTAAAAATTTGTGTGTATTTTTCTTTATCAATCATTTACTATTTTCTATTCTAATAGTTTTATGTTGACTGTCAACTAACAATTTTGCATGTGGTAGAGACCTTAAAACTTTATATGTATTATCTTTATTAATAATGTTACTGCTCTCTATTCCAATAGTTTTGCATTGATCGTCAACCACCATTTTTGCATGTGAGAGAGATCCTAAAAATTTGTATGTATTCTTCTACATAAATTATTTTACTATTCTCTATTGATCAACGTCAACCGATCATTTTTGCATGTGGTAGAAACCATAAAATCTGTATGTATTCTTCTTTATTAATCATTTTTCTATTATTTATTCGAATAGTTTTATGTTGATTGTCAACCAATCACAAGAAGAGGTTATCACATAACCTTTTGATGGGTTCAACATTTAACTTATCTTATCTATGAATTCATTACATTTTTAAATTTGAGGGTTCAGAATTTAACATCCGTCGAAGTTTCGGTAAGTAATTGTTTTAATATATACATATAAATTGTTTTATTGTTATATAGCTCGTCCACCTTTATCTTCTTTAATATTGTTTTGATATGGGCAACGTAAACACACTCACACATGCAAATAAAGTTTTCTCTATTTTTTATGGATAACGACGTATGTTATTATTGTTGTTTATTAATGACCTTATTTTATGCATATGTATATAGATCTTATAACATGTATTTGTCCATGCATAACATCCGGGCAAATTGCAGAAATAGTGAGTGAAGGACGAACGTGTAAGACAAATAATTTATACATGTGATATTATAAGTTTAATTAATTAAACATGATTTATGTTTTAATTATTGTCTAATTATTACTTTTTTCATTTTGGACAGCATGCATGGAAGGAGTGATAATAAACGTGTTGCTCTGTTGCTTATGTTTAACTACACCCCTTTATACTTTTTACAACAGGGTTAAATTAAGAAGAAAATTTAAGTTGGGAGGAAATGATTTTCTTGATTGTCTTACTCATGCATTTTGTTGTTCTTGTGCCTTGTGTCAAGAATATCCTGAACATCATCGACAAGGATTTGACCCTGCACTTGGTAATAATTTCTGCTTATTTCATTTAAAAATTCCCAAAATACCCCTAGCACTACTATAGAATAATAGGGAGAAAAATGAGAATTTTAGAAGCTCAGTTTGGTGTAAAAGTATCTCAAGTTCACATAGTGCCTGGTGAAGGGTTGCACGCACCTCCAAGTGGTGTGAATTTGATAGAGTTTGTTAACGCAAATATTAGTGAGTGCCTCGAACATGTGACCTATAAATGAGATGTTTTAGAGACGCAATCTAGTGCACAAAGCGTTGATCTCAAATTTACATAATGTTTGGTGTGAAGGTTCATGCATGCCGCACCTCAAGTAGTGTGATTTTGTTAGAATACATTAACGTAAGCATTAGTGAGTGGCTCAAACTTGTGATCTATATGCCTCAAAATTTTGATTGAGACTACATTATAGTATGTTTCTATCTATAAGAGTAGGCAATTGAAAAATTGATGCCAGGGACCTGGTCCTAGTGGCAATTAAATTTAAGTTTAGTGAAGGAGGTTCAATCGAATCTCTTTTCATGCAATAATTTTATTTTTGTATAAGTTTTCGAGTCCCTTGAAACATAGAAAGCTATAAAAATAATGGCAAAGGAGGTCGAGGTCAAAGTAGAATTTCTGAGTCCGTCATTTTGATGATCATTTGAACATTATGCTAATCTTTTATGTACATTTGTTCAGGATGGGCAGAAAATATTGAGAGACAAAGCCATGCTGTTACTGTTTTCACCATCACCCCACCTCCAGTTCAAGAATGCATGAAAAGATGACATTTCAATTTTTTTGGATTAGTTAATTGTCAAGGTAAGAATCATATAGATTTTGTTTGAAACTTTTTACTATTAATGGAGCGTTATCCTCTTGATTCAGGTCAAAAATCCAAATGCATGTTAATGATTTCTTACCTTTTAAAAGTTCAATCAATTTGTACGTACCCTTTTTTAAAATAAGTTTTCTAGCCTAGCTAGTCATCCCTCATCAGTAATAAGTATATACTAAAAAGAAGGATACTATAAGGATTGTACCTTTTGTCTTTCAAATCTTCTCGTTGTTGTTGCTCTTTTTCTTGTGGAATAAGTTGCTCTTCCGCGAAAAACCTCTTCATCTACACGTTTTTCATTTTTTCAGCTGTGAAAGGATTGTATGTACAATTGGGGCTGTAACAAAGTTAGTGACAACACCATTTTATCATTTTTAATTTTCTCATTAACCACCTTTTATCTCGATTTAAGTTTATTTGAAGATCACTTATATACTTCTTATCATCTTTTCTCCTTGTTGGTTCGCACAATCTATCTTCAAACTCTTTATCTCCATATAACTGACGAAGATGTAGGGAAGAACTTTATCCTAGCTTCTTCCTCTTCTTCTTCGTCATATGCACAAAATTCTACATCTTAACACTGTTAGGACTTGTGTGCATCCGACATTTGTCTCGATAAGAATGTTATCGTTCCCCATATTCTTTGAGTGATTAGTATTTCACATCTTCATAGCCACAAAGTCTCTTACTTTGTACTTTTAGAATAATTCGGTGTGGCATGATATGATGTCATTGTGTTAATCGCCCTTTTGACTCCTTACTTGTAAGGTGTATGCATTCCTCCTCGTCGTCAATGAAGAGAAACTCTTGATTTATGGTTATCTACTGAGCTATATTTTATCGTATATGCAATCTAGGCATAACAACTTGATGAAGTGTATATCGAATTGTCTAAAAAGGTTTCACAACAAGGTGTAAAACTACTTATTCAGGCTTGTTAAGTCATTGTATGTATTTTAAACAAGAATATAGGAAGTGGAATGTAAAGTAATGCATAACACAAACAAATATTCAAATTTGGCCTCAGCTAACAAATTTGAGGGTGCACATTATCTAGATATCTCAACTGCCAGTAAAACATTCCAACTCGTCCTCATTGTGTTTCGTGAACATTCAATGCGAAGGTGACAAATAAATTTCAAAGTTGTCTCTACATGTTCATTTATAAGTGAAAATGTTCAACTAACAAAATAGATACAAGTTGAGGTGCATGTCTAATACATGCATACTCAAAGTTGAATTGTTTAATTGTTAGTTGAGGTCAAACTAATTTATCAATATATATATATATATGTTATGCCTAAAACTAATTGTTGCTTGATTTACTAAAACCTTGTCTTGTTCAAAGAAATTATCCTTGTCTATGTAGATGATCTACTGATAAATTGATGATGGCAATAACTAAAGAAGACATTGCACAAAATTTCTAAAATAAAAAATGTAGTAGAATTGAAAATTCTTTCTTGACATACATCTCAAGTAATTTCATGATATAATTTCACAAGTAAAATCTGTGAAAAAGGGCATATATACAGACTTTACCCCAATCATGAACAAATAGAGAGGTGGTTTCTGATAAAACCTCCGACTCAAGTGTAACTAAAGCATTTTAAAGTAAGAGAAAAAGGAGATTTTTCCACATCTTTATTAATCAACTTATAATGTCTTCAATTATTACAAAATACATTAGTCCTTGATGAAAAATCCAATGACCTTACATCTTTTCATTGGCCAGTATTATTGTTATGTATACACTGGAAAAATGACACTAGAAACTCCAACCTAATTGATATTAGGATTGTTCTTGTTTGTAAACTTGCAATCAGTGCGAATTTCGCCATTCTTACCTGTCAACACTTTAAGACCTCCCATCCTGCTTATTGACAATGCAAATCCCCTTCGAAATTGCTCGAAATCTTTTGCATATTCATTAACTAGTTCACCAGTGTCACCTCCATAAGATAGTTGTTGATCAACTCCAAGAAGTGATTCATGAGCAAGAACCTTAGTGTAGAATTTGTTACTGAATGTGTAGTTAGAACCATATTCTGGTGTGAAATACACAGATGATGAATCATTTTTCCTGTTTTTCGGGCATTGTGATTGAAGGCTTGCTAACAATGATCTGTTCATGCTGGGGTCTGGTTTCCCTGTACCTTTGAAGTCGTAAAGACGATCATAGAAACTGTCGCAATGTGCTTGTCCCATTGTATGCGCGCCTGAAATTGGAACAAAGATGGCGTTTATAGAGCAAATTATCATGGTGTTTTATACGAGATAATATTTCATATGGTCACTTCTGAGAATTTATAGAAGTCTCCAAACTTTTCCTCCAAGAAAAAATTGATATAGAAATCCCTAAGGTAAGCCAATTTGGGAGACTCGATAACTCTCACTCTCTCAGGCCTGCTAACTGGAGTGTGGACAATATAAAAAAACTGAATTCTTGATCTAACTCAATTTTAAAATCTAATTTAAGAGGTCAAAATTATCCAATATAATCCATATAAAAAATCAAGTCACTCATTCCTTAGCCGATGAGGGAGACTCAGCACAATTCAATTCCTAAGTAGTTGGGGTTGGCAATATAAATCCGATCCATATGTATATCATAAATGCTCTATTCAAGTTCATAAAAAAGACAACTTATAAGCTGTGTCAAAAAGGTTATGTCAATATAACTATATGACGGTTGAATTCTTAGATGGTCACTCAATTTATGATGATTAGTCGTATTTTTTATTAAGTTCAGATTTCTTCAACAAAGAAAGATTTTCTGATATAAATAACTATGACTTAAATGATCATATAATGAGCAATTAGAATGACAAGAAATTTATATAATTAAATCATATATATATTTGTGTACCTAAAAGTGTGACAAAGTCTTGAACATCAAGATTTTTTGATTCAAAGTAAGCAAGTCCTTCCTCCCAAGACATAGAAGGTGAAGGGTAATCTATCCATTCAGCTTTTGACTCTAATCCATCCCTTCTTCCCAAGAACACTGGATAAGATGGTGCACCCGCCTACAATTTTTTTTTAAAATTTTAATTAGCGGAAATTAATTAGTTAATATATCGCGATAAATAAAATAAATTTACATGAGAGAGATTTTACTTACAAAATGAACGGCGTCCCTAACAGCAAGATTGAGAATATCAGCACAAGAAACAGCTCTAGGACATCGAATTTCAAGCACTTTTTTAATTTTGTCGATCAATAAGTATCCATCTAGCCTTGAGTTTTTCGGTGAATTTCTCTCCGTCATTGGACCCGTTAGAAGAACTGATGCATCGCAACCCTGTATAACAACAATAATGAAATAAGAACACACGAATATCGCGAATTAATTACATAATCAATCATGATCTTGTACTAATTATAAAAATCTTAAACATAAAGTACTTGAGTGGGATGTACACAAAAGCTGTTTTTGATAAATCCTATATAAGGATTTAGTATATATACGACTCATATTTAGAGAAAACTAATTGCATTATTTTTCAAGTTATTAATTGCACTTATTAAGAAAGTTACTTAGAATTAAGTACTTTATGTCAGTATGCAGGATGATGTTAAAATCTATATACAATATTTATTCTGCCCAAAGTTAAATCAGTAAACACATGCATTTTATGAGGTAGTTTATGTCCAACATGGTGTTTTATGTGAATTATGTCATTTAGGACAATACATGTGTTTACTTGTTCAGTTTAATTTATATATATTTAACTTCTATTTGTACATATTTAAAAACTATACTAGTTTAACTATCTCTATTTATACAAATTTATACAAGTTTAACTGTCTGTAAATGTAAATAGTTATCTCTTGTAATTTTTATTTTTCTTTTTATATACTATAGTTTCTTTGTTTAAAAATATGAGATAAACCAAATTTTAAGGCTTAGATCTAGATCATGGTCTAAATAATATGTCCTCAATTTGCGTGTATTAAACTTAGTTGCTTATGATTAAAGCTATTTGTCTTTAAGATGCTCCCGATACTTCCCCAAGGCCTAAAAAATAGAGGTATATTTCCTTTGACCCATTTGTAGTGTTACTATTTGGGAATCAAGTATGTAGGTATGTGTGTGTATATATATATATATATATATTGCATCATGTGTTCAAGCCTTGAAAATAATATCTGGCAAAAATGTAAGCTAAGATTGCGTACAAAAAAATCAATGTAGTTCTACCTGCTAGAGAAGATTGATTGTGTCATTTTTATTAATAATTCCACTTATAGAAATTTAAAATAAAAAATTCACTTATTAGTTTAGTAAATTACTAGGAATAATATCTTCTCAAGGGTGTGTAAATAAACTTTGTTGTGCCTTTACATTTTTCTTTCTTTAAAGAGGAGACACACCATATTTATAGGCTTAGATCTCTAGGCCATTGTCTAATATGTCCTCTATTTTAGTGTGTAGTAAACTTTGTTGCTTATCATTAAAGCTATCTCAAGTTATGATAAAGTTAACAATACTAGAAATAAAAAAAAAAAATTCACTATAAAATACGGAGAAATTTATACTATAGAACATGTTTCTACCCAAGGGCTCCATAGAGATATAATACAATGAAAAAGTTAACAATATTAGAAATAAAGTTTTTTTCACTGTGAATTATTAAAAAAATTGTGTTATAGAACAAGATCTCCCCACTTATTTCCTACTTACTCAAAAATGCATGATGGTAAACAAATTTCACTGAATGAGAAACTTTCTAATTTTTTAGAATGAAAACATTATATTAATATTTGTGTTTTTTTCACCCATTTAATTAAAATATTTGTGAAACTAGTCACTGATATTTTTCAGCGAGAAAATAATATATTTTTTTTAGTAGTATAAGGATATGTAGTTTTTGTCCAACTAGTTTAATCATCAAGATGACCAAAATATACACAATATATTATCAGTCAATATGTTGTGTATAATATGTATATATTTAAATAAGGTTTTCAATATTTATAATACATATTTTATAAACTAGTTGGTCGAAGTATTTAGAACCATAGCCATCCCATATAATAACTGGGGGGGGGGGGGATAATGAAGTATAGTTTACTCAAATTCTTGGATACCACAAAGATTTTGATGTAGTTTGGATATCTCAGCCTTAAAGTTCACAGAATTTTCATTTGTTTTCATAGTATTTCCTCATATAGGTTAAAGATAGAGCATGGGAATCCGTGGTCTCTTTGTAAACTAAATTGTATGTATTTTTTAAAATTAATATATTATTATTTGTTATCACACATGCTACAAGAAGGTTAATG
The DNA here is from genome assembly GCA_026153255.1 of Solanum medicagineum. Classification (NCBI taxonomy): domain Eukaryota; kingdom Viridiplantae; phylum Streptophyta; class Magnoliopsida; order Solanales; family Solanaceae; genus Solanum; species Solanum medicagineum. The sequence continues at coordinate 3,306,904 of JAPFFP010000103.1, forward strand.
GCTGGTGCACTTGGATTGGATGTCGAGTTACTTAGCTATATTATATTAGGAATCAATTCTCACTTAATGTATTGTTTTTTTTTTCGTGATGCACTCATATTCTAAAAATTCTAGATTCAACCTTGAACTTATAGTCCAATAGTTGAAGCTAAGTTGTAATTCAACAATAGAAATGAAATAATATGAAGGAGAGCACGTTTTGGAGCAATGATAAAATAATGTGATCTATGAGCCACTGGTTTAAATAGTGAAAACAATCACTAATATTGTATCCGACTAAACTATTTATATTATACCATACCTTTCTCAAACTCTATATTAATACGAAATACTTTATATACCAAATTACTCTCTAATATAGCAATAGAATAATACAAAAATCACAATAAAATTGGACAGGAAAAAAGGAGAGACAAAGAGACATACATTAACCATGCAATCAGCATAGAGCAGCTTGAGTAGTTTAGCAGTAATAGTCTTATCCTTGTCCCAATAGAGCTTCACTTGGTGTGTAACAAATGGTTCCACATTGGCACATGTATTTAGCTTCTTATAGTAATGTCTCACCAATGGCTTATCCTCCGGTGGCAAAAACACCGCCGCCTTCGCGTAACCTCCATTCAAGCTCACAACAACAGAAGTCATCAATATCGAAAGAAGAAGAATCCCCGAGTATTTCTCCATTTTTATAAAAACACTTTTCGACCTCCTCGTCCTTCTCCTCCTTCTTCTATTGTTTGGAATTTGTCTTGCACAAATGTCGGAGCTTGAATATGATATAGGTTACTATGTGCTATATATAGACTTAAAAAACTTGGTGAAAGGCTTAAAGGTATTACGTATGATTGATGATTGAAAGTCGTTGGAAATTCAAGAAAATAATATTATACGTCGATCGATGATATTAATTTTTTTTTAATAAGATATAGTACTATATATAGTTGTTTTCTAGGCACTTTTGTGAGTTTTAAGGAACGTTTGTGATGGAAATTAACGTGAACCAAAGCTTAAGGCTTCATTATTATTATAAGACATTCTTTTTGAGTTATTTAGTGTTATGGTATTACTCTCCTTTTAATTTTTCTGAGACATAGTATATAAATTGGACTTTAAACTTTGTTTTAAAATTTAATTTTGACACTTAACTTTTATAGTGCACAAGTAGGCACTTTAACTATCCAACAATTCGACAAGAAAACACTTTTTAACTTCAACACTTCAACAACTAGACACAAGTAGGCATTTGTGGCATTATGAAATTTAAAGTGTTTTTTTATCGAAGTGTTAGATGATTAAAATGTCTACTTGTGATCTAAAATAGATTTTAGACATTTGTGAGGCTATAAGTTATTATATTAAAGGTAAAGAGAAAATTTAAATTAAGTTGTTTATAATTGTAAAAGGCTAACATTTTCCTTTAAACAAACTAAATATATCACAAAAATTAGGACACACCCTATTTTTTTTTTGCATTAATCTCTAATGCAAACGTTTGGCGCAAGTTTACGTGTAGATTTGAGGTTACTCATATGCAACTTATACGTTTTAGCACCCCCATATTCAAACTTTAAACATGAGAAATTTTCCTTTGAAAAGAATAAAAAAATATTCCTATTTGATGAAAAGGAAATTCAGAACATGAAGAAGCAAACGTGAAAAAGTTCGAGAGGGGTTCAATATTTACTATATAATAATAATAAGTTTAACCATGCATATTTTTCATAGAAGAATATTTATCTAAACCACTTGGGCTGTATAATAATGGCATTCAAGCCAAGATATTTGTTACTGAGACTAAATTTTAATAGTTCAACTGATTAGCTATTTTTTTTTTCTTTTACTCGTGAGGATTCAATTCTTCAACTTGTAATTGATCGGTTCCATATTTTCCTTTTTGAAAGCCTTTTGACTTTTCTTTCTTTTAGTGACCAAGCTGTCTCTGACTGGATGTCAAAGTTGAGTTTTCCCTTTTCTTTGCTTTGTTGCTTAGGATTCATGATTTTAGTTTTCTTTTTCTTTTGTTTTTTCATATTATTTGATGTTTGACCATGACATTTATACAAGCCTATACTCATAGTTGCCAATCAATCACTTTGTTTAATTTACACAATTTCTTTCAACATTGTTTTTCTCTTTTTATAATTTGTCAAAAGGAAACTAATATTATTAACTACGAGAAGAGTTTATTTGACTAATTTTCAAAATTGATACTTTCAGCATTCGTTCCAAAATATTTGCAACTTTTCTCATATTAACATTCAATATGATGAAAACAAATCTTAAAATGTTGTTCAAAAATTGGTATAATTTTACTCTCAAAAAGAAAATTGTGAAAAGTATTTTGGAACGAAGGAGTATTATTTATTGTCTTGTTCCTTTTTACTTGTCACCTTTCAATTTTCAAGAGTTGACTGCATAAACTTTGACCAATATTTTAATATGTATTTTTCATTAACATTAAAGAGAAAAATAAAAACAAAGAGTACTTAGAATATGTGATAAAGAAATATAATCCCCTCTTGTCCCTCCAATATAGACAAATGCCACATACATAACTAAGCATAATAGTAATCTACTATGGTTATTGCCTTATTGGTAAAAAAGAAAAATTAAAAATTAAAATAAAGTCCACATTATAATATGTTTCTCTATAAAGAGACATTCAAAAGTACATTTTCCTATATTGAAGCCAAAATATTCTCATCCACTTGGCCACTAGCAGTAATGATTAAATTAAAACAGCTAAATAACTTGTGAAGAATTATTAAGTACTCATGAAGCATGCAAAATTAAAGAAATTAAGTAAATGAAGCAACCTATAGATGACTTGACCGACCACGGAATACCATACAAATTATGTCATTAAGAGACTAGGAAAGAGATTGTTTTTCAAAAATTAGATCTAAATAATAAGTGGATTATGAATCGATCGAGATAATGTATACGAAAGAAAATCTATAAATAAGAGATAAGCTAAGATAATGTCTCCGATGAATATATCTCAACAAGTAACGATATGAATAATATTGCTAAAGTGAATTATTTCGACCCTTTAACTCATGTTAAATGACTAATTAAATATATTTAATAGTGAAAGGAGTAATGTCGAGTGGTTTCATAATGGCTAGTTGTCTCTTAATACATTCCTACAAGGTGTGGTACCATTTGCTTTCAATATAATATCATTGCCTTTATATGTTTTTACGCAATTTATATCTATCTATCTATATCTATATCTATATCTATATTTATATCTATATCTATATTTATCTATTTATACTATATTAAAAACGTGAAGGTCCTTTAGAAATGTTGTTTAAATCTTTTGTCCTTCATTAGAAGACTTTGCTTTGGACAAATTATCTTTTCACTAGTTTTCTTTAAATTATTGTTTAATTCTATTTATAATATTGACTTTTAAAATATATGAAAATAACGATAAAATAAAGACTTCTAGACCTGGAAAGATTCCTAAAATTTTCCTTATTTAATAGACTTTTACTTTTTCCTTATTTGAATCAAGAAAATACTCTACAACCGCTAAGGAAAATTTGAATTTACCATGATATATAGGAACTTTATAAAATAAATAATTTATTCAAATTACTTTTGTAGTGAATTATTAATCTTTTCATAAGTGCATAATTAAATTTAATTTTTCTGTATAATGTTTGTTACCAGATAATGAGATACATGATTTGATCATGCGCAAACCACGAACAAAAGATTTAGTATATATATAATAATAAACGAACGAAAATGAAAGAGAAAATGGAGAAAAAGAAGCTGTTTTCTTGTCGTTATTTGTTAGGTGCTTTAGCATGACGAAAATATTTTTAAATAAGTCATTTTTAGCGACGATAATGAATATTTGCTCAAGGAAAATACTTTATGCTAAAAAGGGGGAAAATGACTTTCTTTACTATTGGAAGGACGTCTTATGCGCTAGCTGAATGAAAGGAGGGGGAAAAAAATCTTAACTTATTTTCCCAAAAACTTTTATATTCGATATTGTAAATTCGTGAATAAAATATTTTTTAGAATTTGCATTTTTCATAGTATGTCTGAGAAATTCTCTATTATTTTTTACCAATAATTGAATAGGTTCGATAATCAAAACCCCCTTCTTCATCAAGCCTATAAAAGGTAAATTTGCCTGAATCAACATTATATCCAAATGCATTTCTCTCCTTTAAATTGACGATATGGTAATTTTGGTTGGATTTATGAGTCGAAACAGGAGAAAATATACTTTGATATTTTCGATCATTGTTTGATTCAAAAGCATCCCTCCATTTCAATTGAAAAAGCAAGTAACGTTTCAAGAACAAATTCACTTCTGCTTCCATCTTGCTTTTGTATTGCTCTTTATTTTTACCTTTTTTTGCTGTTTGATTCCACGTAATTTTTTTCAAGATCATTTTGATATTTTAAGAAAACAAGGCCCAATACGACTTTGACATGATCCAGTTAGTTGAATTTCCCATGAGCCTCGCGGTTTCATTGAGCTAACTGGTGGACATAAATCAAAAAATTTAATATAGAACAATGTAGACCTATGTCATATCGTTTTACAAAATAATATCTTATTAGCTACTTACCTAATAACTTATAAGAGGTGATGGATGGTCTGATAGATATGTAAGTGTCAAACAACTTTTGTTCTTGGTACATTTAAATTTTAAATATCAAATGTAATATCAATCATAATATATTGCAGAAAAGGGCTATCTCCTAGATGCATAATCAATCTAGATATATAATTTCGTGGAGTTGTATTTTCTTGAGCAAGTTATAATTGGTATGAATTTTTCCATAATATTTATCAAATAAATAAAAAATGACCGAAAGTTCCCTTTTATATTTGTATTGATCATGTATTATCTTAATAGATGGTTACAAAAACTAAGAGATACCTCAGATTTCAATAGTATGTGTAACAATTCTTCCATACTCCACTAACACTTGTTGATGATCTGTCAAAAAATGTGAAGGTGGTATGTCAAGCTTTAGAAATTCTTAAGTAAGATTAGTTGCAAAGAAAAGCTGGTGTCTTGGTGCAAAAATATGTTATGTCTGGTGTTTATTATTCCATATCAACTTTGTTGGATAAGATGTTTAAAGAATTACCATATGAACCTCAAAGTTCTCATCTCATGCTGAAAGGATGCCATTACTTAATATTCTCTCCGTTTCATTTTATTTTTAT
>JAPFFP010000103.1:3318978-3337125 GCA_026153255.1 Solanum medicagineum
CCTTAATTCGACACAAAACATGTATACCCTTGACCCCCTTAAGCATTAGACGCACATATAGCCCATTAACACGAGATTCAAGCACTTTTAAAATTTAACGTCAATTTGTCCAAACCATGTCATGTTTCACTTGCATTGTACTAGTATTGTAAGGTGTGGGGTGTTACAAGTTCAATGGTCAAGTTAAAGAGATTTGGTTGAGAATTCTTAATCGAAGTGTGTCCTCGACAGTCTAGGTATGATATCGTAGTTGAATCATATGAAACACTCATGTGTCATAGCTGAGCATGGGTTACAAGCAACCTAGCCTATTCACTCATTTATCAACTCATTTAGTCAAATATTTAGACCCAGCTGGTAGATCGTTTCTCATATTTGCACATCCCTAACATCTTCCCTAATTTGTTGATTAACTTGTTAATTAGACATCATGTCGTTTGAATCTTTCTTTTAATTATTGCAAACCCCTAGATCCTACAATTGCTTAGCCCAATGAACCACTTCTATTTGTGAACCATGATTCCCTGTGGGATTCGATCCTAACCTCTCGGTTGGGTTATTATGCTGATGATGACTACCCCTGCTTCCTTTGAGTAGCCGGGTTGAGCGACATTAGACCCCCATAAGCCCATTGAGTACATAGAATAGCTAAAAACCATAGAGATTTGGAACCTGATAATCTAAATTTATGAAAACAAGAAGCCGACATGTTAACTTGAACCTCAAGTGATAGAGGATACTGTGGTTGAATCTTTAATCTATATGCTCACCAGAAGTACCAATATGGTCGAGTCCAGACCTTTTGTTGGAAATTCTTACAAATAATACTTCATCTTCACGAACACGAATCTTATCATGAACACGAAGACTACATCATGAGCACTTGTAAGAAATTCACGTAGCTTAAGGCATGTCAAAAGACACTATCCTTAAGGATGTTTCACTCGGTATGAGTGTATCCCTCAGGATTCAACAAATTCTTCTAGTATAAAACTAGGAGTCAGAATCTAACAAAGATTTTAAATAATATAAAACTAGCATAAACTATAGATAATAGAAGGAAGAAAGTTTGATTTTCTCAATTCTACTTTCCATAGGATTAATATATATAATGCAGGAAGATCCATCTCATAAGAAAATGGCAATATTCAATTGCCAAGCTAATGAACTGCCAATGACAATTTGCAAATTAGTAACATTAAGGCAAGGTAATTGCTTTAAAGGAGAGAGACGTCAGGTAAAATTATTTGACCAAAATAAAGGTATTTTATAATGAATAATGAAAAAGAATTAATAGCTAATTAATGAGTTGTTATGGAGTGAATAATTTAGGACATAGTAAAATAATGTTCTCAATATAATAGATATAAAATAATTCTTTTTGATATACTAGAATCATTTTTTCCAACAATCCCCTAAATATCTCAAAAAGAATATTAATAAATAAATTTTTTTTTGCTGGGTTTCCACTTATGAGTACAATGCATCGAATCTATTGTCCATAGACTATGAACCAGACCTAGATAAACATAAGATTAAACTTACAGAATAATTGGTGAAATTTAGAACTTCTATGAACCAAGAATTCTTTTGTAAGCCCAGTGTCTTATTCTATCACATTACACTCACACAATCTTTGTCATTATCACAATTGTGCGCTAAAAGGTTATACTTACCCAAAATATCCTTCCCGAAATTAAATTGTCTGAAAATTTGTACTGGTCCATGACGCGCCAGGAGTGCGGACTAGTATATTTTTGCGAAATTTTGAAATTTTGAATTCCCATCAAAAAATTAAAAGAAAAAACACAAAGTGTTAGTTCGCGCCCCCTCCGCGTCGCGCTAGGGCGCGGATCAACACTATTTTCGCTTAAATTAGCAAAAATTATTTTTCGATCCGGTTGCTGTTAAATCGAGTCGAGACTACTTTCCCACTCGATTTTTCGCACTAATCACAAATCCAGTCTCAGATTTTTCATCGAAGCTTTGGAAGACGCGTTGTGCGCACGATTACGTTTTAGGGGCATTTCGATAATTTTACGAGGTGTTACAGTTGTAATTTGAGACACTTTGTATTGATACAAATTCAATCAAAGAGAAGAGATGAGTTGAGAAAAGTTAAGAAAAGTTAAAGTAGGGCTAAGTCCCAAAGGATTAAAAAGGCATTTTGAGAACCCTTACTCTTTAAGACATGAGCATTATAAAAGTTATTTTGGGAGTAGTATTGAACACTAGTATGAGTGAGAGTAAAAGTAACTTAAACTCATAAACTACATAGTCGATGTGGGATAGGATTATACCAAGAGTACTCACTTGCCGCTGAGATGACCTAGTTTTGGGATGGATCCACTCCTTGAGTTTTCGTTCCTTACCCTGGCAAAGTATGGGACGCCTCTGGCAGCGTGCACAAGACATTGTATCATCAAGAAGCTCATAGTGATGGTTTTTGGTTAGAGAAACTCCCCAAGCTAAAGTAAACTAGTTTCTACAAACAGAGTTTTAGCATACGTTCTACTTTCAACATGCACTTTATTTATTACTTATGCTATTTTATTTTGATACATTTTTTGGTTACTTTGAGGATAGTGCCTTATCCTGAGTTCCCATTTTGGCTATTTTACATACTGTATATTCCACGTACTGACGTCCTTTGGACTGCTTCATTTTATGATGCAGACATAGGTGACAGAGTTCCTCAGCAGACGCTCCGTTGAGGATCAACTATCCATCTGGCTATTGGTGAGACCTCTTATCAGTCAAAGGCTTTGGAGTTGTTATCTATGTTTTCTTTTAGTATTTCTTTTCAGTTGTGGTTACCGTGGGCCAGTCACGGTAGTTGTTTTAGACCATCTAGTTAGAGGTTCCATAGACTATATGACATATGTTTCAGTTCTTATTTCTATTGAGATACTTCCACTATTCGATTATTCAGATATTTGCAGTATCTTTAGCTCACTATAATTAAGCCTTTCACTAATCATTTAAGTATTCCGTTGAGTAAACTAGTCGGGCCAAGTGATTCGCTTGGGATCAGAAATGGTGCTAGGTGCCGGCCACGCCCAGGGTGTAAACGTGGGGCGTGACAAGAGGATAGATAGATAGATAAATAGATAGATTATGCCTTTTTATAAAACATATTTTTTTATTTATTAGTACTACAAAAAAAAAACAGAAAGAGGAAAAGTGTGTTCATTTTTTTTTTTGGGTAATTAAGTGTTTCCAAATTAGTTGCATTTAGGGGTATGCAAAAACTAAATCGATAAAAATATTATTGGTTTATTGTTATTGAGTTATTAAGTTATCAGATTTTTAATAGTTTTGACAAAAAATTTATTGGATTATCGGTTCGATAACAGTTTTTACTATTGGGTTATTGGGTAAACCGATAAGACTATAATAATTCATTATTTTATCCCTTCGTAAATATTAAATATTAGTAATTTAATAGTAATATGACACTATAGTAGTAGTTTACATATTTTAATTTTTATCGTACTTAATGATTAGTTACCTACTCAAGTATTTAGTCTTTAATCTTACTCTTTCATACTCATCTGTTTTTACTATGCAAATTCTCATTATCATTCTTATTTGCTAAATCGAAAATCGAACCATTAAGGACTTAAAATCGATAATCAAAAATAGATAAACTATTTTATTTGTTTGTTATTAGATTAACATATTTAAAAAACTAAACATCGATAAATCAATTTGATAATGTATAAAATCGAGCCAAATTGACCGATGCACAACCTTGCATCTTGATTCAACTAAAATGCATATATAGGTTCAAATTTAAACCTTATGATAATAAAGTAGTATTAATTAGTCAATCAAACCGTTGCACAATTATTAGACAAAAAACAGAATATACCCTTTTTGCCCCTCAGTCTAATTTTTTGAACAAAAAAAACATTTGAAATTTTCTTTTTCTCTCCAAATCTTCATTTTTTTTTTCAACTCAAAACCTTCCCGCCCACACCCTCTCTCTTTCTCATCCTCACAAATCTCACCATTTTTTCAAAAAATTTTCAGTAATTTCATCTTTGATTTTCAAATTTCAATGCATTTATTCAGTAAGTCTCTCTAAAGATCTGCATTCGTTTCAATTTCAGATTCGAAAAGAAAAACCCTAATTAAATTTTGTTTGAGAAAGCGAAAGGTATGAATCAGTATCATATATACGAAGCTATTGGCCGTGGGAAACACTCGGTAATGTTTTTTTTTTTTTGCTCTGTTCTTTTGTTTGCGTTTTTGGATGAAATGTGTCGTTGAAGTGATTTTTGAAATTTTTAATTTTTGCAGACTGTATATAAAGGAAGAAAGAAGAAGACTATTGAGTATTTTGCGATTAAGAGTGTGGATAAATCGCAGAAAAACAAGGTTCTTCATGAAGTAAGAAACCCTGGAAAAAGTTTCAGTCTTTGTTTTGTATTTGAATTTTAATTGTAATTTGAGACTTAATTCTTACAGAATTTACTTGGGAAGTGGAATTGGATCTATAGATCGAACCTATCCAATTATTATAGTACAACGGTTGTCTGTTCACAGCCTAGGACGAGCTGTATCTATCTTTTTCTTTTTAATCAATATCAGTAATGTAGTTCATCCAAGAATAAATTTAATTATAGAGCTAGGACGCAATCAAACTCGAACAAACAGGATGTTAAATTAAATCGTATATTGAAGTTTTGAATTTGCTTTCACCTATAACAACAACAATAGACCCAGTGTATTCCCACAAACGGGGTCTAAAGATGGTATAGTGTATACATATCTTATCATGGCTGAGAGACTAGATTGTTTCTAATAGAACCTCGGCTAGATTTGGTATCACCTCTGACTATATAATTGTGAAAATGCCCGATTTATCATCTTGATAACACTGATATCTGGGCCACCTTGTATTAGCGCACAGTAACTTTTATCTTCCATTAGCAGAGGTGAAAATTTTGCACACCAAGGTTAAGGTAGATGAGAAGATTTCACCTAGTGTTGTCTGTGGTGAAATTCAAAACTTTAGTTCCCAAGTTGATACTTGATCTATTTGATTACTAGGCCACACCCTTTTGGGAGGGTGGGAATTTCCAATTTAAGTCGGAAGCAAGCTGCAGAATTTATTAGCTACCCAGTAGCTCTCTTAGAATTTTGAGAACTTCATGATTTTGATTATTAATTGTAATCAACTTCTTTTATAGGAACAGACAAAAAGGAAAAATACTATGTATTAGGTGTAATTATTTGTGAACCCTCTTCAGTATCGAATTTAGAAACCGTCTGCTGGCAGAATATACTTATATTACGTTGTTGTGTAAGTTATATGCATTGATTTGTGGTAACATTCTATTGGTGCCTGCTAATCTACAGTTGCTCATTGTATCCGCGTACCCAATAGTTCTAACATTATCTGTAGTTTTTGCATATCTTCAAAAGCAGCCGAACTAGTTCAGAAGCTAAATGAATGTTCGTATACTAAGCATGGTTTTAGAAAAACAACTTGCCTCATCATATTAGTAGATTTTATGGATTGTTGATGCTTGTAGTTTTGAGATTATAGGGTTGAGTCATAACAGTCTTTGTATTAGGTGTCATCAATTTGAAGTCTCCTGACCAAAAGATCAAGAAGCCAGCCTTTTCCTTAATCTATTTCATTCAGTTTCCTTTAGTTGCATGTATTTTGATTCTTCTACTGGCTACATTTGCTGCAGGTCAGAATTCTTCATTCTCTAGATCATGCAAATGTATTGAAGTTCTATTCTTGGTAAGATTTATCTTTTTCATGTTCTTTTTCTTCAATTTTGTTTCTGTGCTAAAGGTCCTTTTGGTATTTAATAAGAAGATTTCTCTGACTTATTTTTTAATTCGACTGATCAATAGGTATGAAACATCCGCACACCTGTGGTTGGTTTTAGAATATTGTGTTGGAGGAAATCTCATGAGTTTGCTGCAGCAGGTAAGCACTGGCAGGTCTGCTGTTTTTTTATAAATAAATTTCTTGTTCCAGTCGTGTGATGCTTACCAAGTCAGGTGCGTGTTACAAGTGTTGGCATATAGGATGCCTCATGCAGACATTAGACATGAACCTCCAAATTTTTGACAACATTGGGATTTCCCAAACAGACACTAAGGATATCGGTGTCATGAGTGATTGAACACTTCTATTAAGATGATTGTTTGTAGTCTCACAAATAAATTTCTTCACACTTTGGACTAACTTGTTTCTTGTGCCAACAATGATGAGATGTATGAAGTAGGCTTCTCTTTTGATTTGTATTTAAAGAGTAGTCAAAATGACTACAGTTTACTGAAGTAGGCTTACCTGTTTTAGTTTTAACTACATCTGGGAGATTTTAACACCATTTACTCTGAGTTGAAGGATGGTAAGCTTCCGGAAGATTCAATACATGATCTTGCCTGTGGCCTTGTTAGAGCTCTTCTGTAAGTAACTTTAACCTTCATTGTTCTTTTGTAACACTTGTTCATTTGGGCATGAATTACCTTTTTTGGTGTTTTGTCTACTATACCAGATACTTACATTCAAAGGGAATAATTTATTGTGACTTAAAGCCATCAAACATTCTATTGGATGAAAATGGAATCACGAAGGTATAGTGATCTTTATGTTGTGACTTTTCCACACCATGATGAGTGCTTTCGACCAATTGAATGACAATTGGATGACGTTGAAGCTTACTTTGTTTCCTGGCAGCTGTGTGATTTTGGATTAGCAAGAAAATTGAGTGATATATCAAAGACACCTTCCTCCCAGGTAGTTCACCTCTCTTTCCCTTCCTTTTTGCCCTAAAATGAAAGGAACAGTAAATCTGGTGTTTGGAAGTTCCTTAAATGTAAATGCCTGAATGGTGCACTAGTCAAGTCTAGCCCTGTTATGTTTGTATAAGTGGTTTATATTCATCTGTCAGAAATTCTAAAGGTTTTATGACAGCTTTTGCAAATTGTTGGTTCTTAGATTAGGCATTTTTTTTCATCTCATTTTTTGACGGAGTCATTATAAGCTGTGCTTGGGAATTAGGAAGCTGACCCAGAAAAAGACATCTGAAGCCAAAAAGTAGATTTTTTATTCTTCTGGTGCTGGAAGTGTGAAAAACTTGAGAGGGACACGGTTTCTGTTGTATGGACGTTAAAAAGAAGCAAAAGAAACATCTTATTTTAAGCTAACATATTGACATTTCTGCAGAAATTCTCTAAAATGTTCCTTTTTGGTTCTAGAGAAATTTCAAAGTCAAGAGGATGCATAAGTTCTTCTAGAAGATCTTACAATTTAGCTGACTTCTTACTTGCTTTGCTCTTACTTTTTAATTCACAAACTAAACATGGAAAACACTGTTCTAAATTTTTGTGTTCTTCCTGTATTCCATTAATCAACTAGCAAAACGAATATAGATTTTAAAAAGTGGTACTTGTTGCTTTCAATTTTTATCTGTGTCTTTTCCCTGCTGTTATCAATCATATGTGCTATATTTGTATCATGTATTTTTCAGTTACCACAAATAAAGCGAGGAACCCCATGTTACATGGCTCCAGAGCTGTTCCAGGATGGAGGGGTCCATTCCTATGCCTCTGATTTCTGGGCTCTTGGTTGTGTCTTGTTTGAATGCTATGCTGGGATACCTCCTTTTGTTGGCAAAGAATTTACCCAGTTAGTGAGATCAGTCATTTCTGATCCAACTCCAGCCCTTCCTGGCACCCCAAGCCGCCCCCTGGTCAATCTTATCAACTCTCTTCTTATTAAAGATCCCGCCGAAAGGATGCAGTGGCCTGAACTGGCAGGGCATGCTTTCTGGAAAACAAGATTTACTCCAGTGCCTTTACCTCCTCAGCCTGCTTTTGATAATATGATAGAAATTTCTTCTAAACAATGCCTTTCAGAAAGGAACAGTGAAAAGCCAATACAAAACAAGACCCCACAAAAGACTCGTGAAAAAGATTCAAAGCTGTCCCTCAAGCAGGATGAAAACTCAAACGCTGGATCAAGAGGTTATGTGACACCAATCAAGGGCATATCCAGTGGCCGGAAAGCTCAAACGAAGGGTTCTGGCAGGACAATTGATGACAAGCAGAAAGACATCTCGAGCAATACTAGGGGTGTCAATCTATTACGTCTTTCAAGAATTGCAAAATCAAATTTAATGAGGGAGAATGAGAAGGAGAACTACCGCAGGCCTTTGCCTAATAACTCTGAGAATGACGCTGACCTTAAGGTTGAAAATACTGACATGGAACTTGACTTTAATGAGAATAATGAGGATGATACACAAGATGAACCTGATGAAACTGACAGCACTCAGAGTCCTGAGTCAACTATTTCAACTCCAAATCAGGCGGAGGGTAATGTGGAAGAGATGGATATTGACAGCAGACAACCAGATACACCAGCAGTGGTTAATGCACCTTGCTCAGATTATTCAAGGACATCTGACCATGAACAATCTTCTAAATATGAAGCGGCTGCTATGCTACTAAGTGATAGCCCTCAGCTGAAGACTCCTGTGATTAAAGAGAATTCTGCGAATGTCTCTGATATCTCAAAACCATCTATGAACCTGTCAGATATTCATTGGCATCCATCTGATCTCTCAGTCAGACCTGTAATGCCTAGCAGAAAATCAGATAAAGGTTCAGATGCAATTCCTTCACTTTCATTTGATGCACCTCAACTGTCGGATTTTGTTAAAATGTCAAAGGAGCAGTTAGATGCTTTTAATAGTAGAATCATCAGTATTGTTAGTGGAAATACTCCCTCAGGGGAGAAGCAAAATGTGATCAGATACCTTGAGCTATTGAGCAGCAATGCTGATGCAGCCAACATCTTGACCAATGGGTCTATTATGTTGGTTCTAGTCAAAATGCTACGTCACTCCAAGGTTTCTCTGTTGCGGGCTCAACTTGCTTCACTTATTGGCTTGTTGATTCGTCACTCTACTTTTATTGGGGATGAGCTGGCAAATTCTGGAATATTAGGTGCACTAACTGATGGTCTGAGAGACAGGCAAGAGAAAGTAAGAAGGTTTTCCATGGCTGCTTTGGGAGAATTGCTCTTTTATATATCTACTCAAAATGAGCATGCTCGGGATAATAAACCAATGGAATCTCCATATAAGGACAACCGACTCTCATCCTGTTGGCAGGTATCTTTGTTGCTGTAAACTCTAATTTGGTGCAGTTTGTCGAGTTAATTATTCCCTCCCCTTCAATTTTTTTGTCCGGTTTTGACTTGACATGAGTTTAAGAAAGTACAGAAGACTTTTGAATCTTTTGGTCTTAAATTATTAAAGATATGTAGAATGTACCAAAATATTCTTAAATCTTGTGGTCTTAAAAGTGTCAGTTGAAAGTTGAAATTATGGAGTTGCCAAAAAAAGGAAGAGACATTCTTTTTGAAACGGACTAAAAAGGAAAGTACACAAATAAATTGAAATAGAGGGAGTATTATATTTGTGAAGATTTCTCTCCACAATAAATTACCAGGCTATGTTGCAATGGGGCTTTAAGTATTAAGTGTTCTATGAGCAAACACTTAAAAGCATAGACACCCTCAGAAACACAATTCAAGCACCAATGCAGCTCTTATGGGAAATAATGCATGTTGTTACTAGGATATGAATGGTATACTTATTAATGGATTAAACACCATTTATCTTTTAATTGGTGATACTTTATTTTTTAATTAGTGATAATTATGCAATCACCTATACTCTCAGACATGTAAGTGTATATAATGATTATCTTGTAGTAAATCATGTATATAAATCTGCAAAGGACAAATTTCTAACATGAAGAATAAGATGTATGGAAAATGATAAATTGGTATAGACTTCAATGTTTTCTTGTTAACTATCTGTCTCAGATCACGAAATATTGTAGCATCTATATATATACAAGATTCTACAAGTTTTTCTCTGTATTTTACTGGAAGAACTAATAAGCTAGCACTTCCCTTGTAATGCAAAACTATATAGCAGTAAAACGAACAAGAATGTTCAGATATTTCTCTTGGGGTTCTGGGAAATATCAGGATAATCATATAAGAAGTTGTACTATCTTTACATATAGCAAAGCCTCGCATTCTGTCTTAACATTCCTTTCTGAAAATGTTGATGCTGTAGGTTACAAGTCCAATAATTTCATTGGTTTCATCAGTTTTACGAAATGGAGAGGATGATATTACTCAACTTTATGCTCTGAGGACAATTGAAAATATCTCCAGTCAAGGAGGGTACTGGTCAGCTCGTTTTACTAGCCAAGATGTCATTACTAACCTCTGCTACATATTTAGGGCTCCTGGAAAGCAGGAGAGCATGAGGCTGACGGCAGGGTCTTGCTTGGCTCGTCTTGTTCGTTTTAGCCCTTCTAGCATTCAACGAGTCATGGAAAAACTTTCTTTCAAGGATATGGTTTCAAGCCTGGTCAAGCGTAGTCCACGAGAGCAACAAATCTGCTTAAACATTCTGAACATAACCCTCCTTGAAAGTCATACACTTCCAAGTGTTGGAAGGTACCTACTTGCATTGGTCGAAGAAAAGAATCTTGTTCCGAACCTTGTGACTCTAATCGAGCAGGGAAGTGAAGTTTTGAAGGGAAAGGCACTCACATTTGTGGCTCTACTTTGTATGAATGGGAAGAGGTGGCTGCCACTATTTTTTTGCAATGCAAAACTGCTCTCGACCATTGATAGGCTGGTAAAGGAGAAGGACGACTTTGTGAAGCAGTGCTTAGATGCACTTGGGATGGTTGTTGCATCAACTGTACCAAGTTTGCTCGAGTGTATATCTGGGGACATTCAGCAACTGAAGGGGGGTAAACGCCGTGGGCCTATAATTGGCATCACAAGTCGAAATTCGTCTAAGAATAGTATGCATTTATTTCCTGTTGTTCTCCATCTTCTTGGGTGCGCTTCACTGAAAAGAAGGGTCGCTTGTCATCAGGTTCTGCAACAGTTGGCAAATCTGCTTAAACTGGTGGAGTCTCCTTTCCAGGTAATCTGAGGATATATCTATTACCTGATTTAATTGGAAAAATATCCTCATATGACATTCTTATGTAGAAGCAAAGCAAAAGCCAAATGTTCCAAAAGTCCACATAGAAGACATAACTGTTGTCTGGTAAAGAAGGGTGGGAGTAGCGGTGCATTTGCTTAAATTTCCCCGAAGATTAGGCTGATGATCTTTCAATGTGGCCTGTGTATTTAAAACACTTAGAGCTCCTTTGGTAGAGTGGATTAGTAAAAATAATGCATGCATTAACTTGGTGTATTGGAGTACCTCGTTTGGTACACTTTTTCATGCTAAACTCTATGGATTTCTAGGTTTTAGTAATGCAATGCTTTTAATGCATGCATTGTCATGATTAAAAGCTAATTTCCCCTCAACATTTTTCACATCTTTCCACTATAATTGTGAAGGGTATATTTGTAAATTAATTTTTTATGCAATGCATGCTATTTTTAATGCATCAAACCATACAATACATAAAAATACTCTATGTGTAATTAAGCAAACATAACTAATACAAGCATTACTAATGCAAGTATTATTAATTTACTCTATTTAGCATTATTTTATCCTTGGTATTATTTAATACCTTGTATGGTAGGTTTTCAACCTATGTATATGTAAATACATCCTATATTACAAGGTGTACGACTTATACATAAAAACCCATGGTATCAGCAATACCAGTGTTAATAATACATGGATAAGCATGAGTAAAGACAAAATTACATTGAATACACCAAACCAAACTATGAATAAGAAATAATCCCAACATTACTAATACACTATTTGGTATTATTCTTAAACACCCTACCAAACAACTCCTTGCTCTATACAATGTGCCTTAGTTTGCTCAATACATGATAAACTGAAGATGTTTGCAGTAGATTGGGTTCCTTGTTGGTCTACAAAGCACTTACTCAATTCTTCCTTTCGGTTGCAGGGTAGAGATGATTTTCAGATAACACTTTTACGTGTTCTTGAGGTTATAGCAGAGGAGATGTCTCTGGTTCAAGAAAGCTCTAGCATTTTTGTTAGTCAGATTTTACCTAGTTTATCTGTTATTTACAGAGGGAATAAAGATGGAGATGCCAGATTCTTGTGCCTGAAGATTTTGTTTGATGTGATGGTCATTTTACTGGATCAAACGTCTGAAAATGAACAGAAGCTGGAGAATTTGAAGTCCATTTCTAATTCTTACTTCCTCCCTCTCTACCCCTCCTTGATTGAGGATGAGGACCCAATACCTGCATATGCTCAGAAACTTCTTGTGATGCTCATTGAGTATAACCATATAAAAATTGCAGACATTGTCCACATGAAGATAATCTCCCAGTGCTTTGAATTTCTTCTTGGTGATTTCTCAACTGCAAATGTCAACAATGTACTGCTCTGCTTGGCTCTAACATCTGCTCCAGAGCTGGAAACCAAATCTCTCTCCCAACTAAAAGTTGTCAGAAAGATTGGAAGCCTTTTGGAATTTGTATATGCAAAGGAGATGGAAGATTTCATTGAACCTACTCTTCGTTTGTGTAGGGCGTTTCTTTTACGCTCAGTAGGCAGTACGAGAGGCTCTATGTTAGCAAAAGAACCTGTTCGTTTGTATGAAAATCCCTCTGATGGATCTAGTGCCTTTGATCAAAACGAATGCATTAGAGATATTATGGACTTTGGTGAAAATGTTGGGGTCTTATTAGAACTCACCCATTTGAATGAGATCAATGTTGCAGATTGGGCTTCTGAATGCTTAATTTTATTGCTCAAGGCAGCTCCAAGGGAAGCTACCACTGGATTCCTGACAAACCTTCCCAAAGTCAGTCTCATCCTCGAGTCATGGAGACAAAGCATCTCTCACTTGCTGCTGCAACGGATTCTGATTGCACTTGGTTATTCTTGTAGACAGTACTTGTCACATGCAATGATATTGTCAATAAGTTTGCCTGAGATATCAAAAATCGAAGGGATTGTTTCTCAGGTTAAAAGCTCCACAATACCATCTCTTGTTGATGCTGCTTCTTGTGCAGCATTGGAACTTCAGAGACTGCCTCGTTGCATTTGAGTTTAGACAGGTTAGTCATTTGCTTTGGTTGTATGCCACTTTCTTATCTGCTTTTTACATGAGGAGTTATTGTGGAATAATAAACCTTGTCCATCGCACGAATTAGAACTTCCTGAAATCTTAAACACTTTCTTTGCTCTGAGCAGGCAACAGTGTGTTGAAGCATGTTATCTCTCCCTTCTGGGACAGATACATAAACTGCAGCTTGGATCAAACGGATATCGTGAATGGGGAGATAACTGTGGTTGTCATCAACCTTTTGTATAATCCAATGTATGACTATCATCCTTAATATCTTCAATTGAGTGATATTCTTTGTAATACTTGATGCAGATTCCAGTAAATTTTTGTAATCAACGGTACACCATAATAGTTCAATTTATGCCATTCTCCAGGTTCTGCATCTTTCAATTTGAGGTAAAGACATTTACCTTTTCCATGTCCATCCTCTCCCTCCCACATTTTATACATATAATTACATTCACAAGTTCTATTTCACTTTTTGAATATTTCAATATTATATTTATATTACATAACATTTGTAATTAACATATTATAAGTCATATAAGACCAACAATCAAGTCTCGAATTTCCATAATTATTTTCTAATGTATTATGTTAATTTATAATTTTTATTAGTTAATTTTTGAGAAAAAACTATTTAAGATATAAGTTAGTTTTATTATAATTTATAATTGTATTGAAAAATAATCATCATAAAAATGAAAAGTGCATGTGTAAAATGAGCAATTAAACCAAAAACATGTAAATCTATTACTGAAAAGTATACTACTTCTACATTGAATTAACAATCTTTTTATCTTATTTTTTTAAAAAGAATTATAATGGTGATTACTTGAAAAAAGAAAGGATTTATTATGAAACAAGAAAATAATAATAATAATAATATTGAGGAGAGAAAAGAAAATTCTTTTTTGAGTATAAAATAGAGAATTGGATCGATTGTCTTCAAGGTGGTAATTGGGTGGGTTAGATCAAATTTGAGTGGGTCGGATCAAATTTGAGCGGGTCATAATTGAGTCAAGACAACAAACGGGTCAAGAGCCAACCCGGTCCAACTTTTACTAAGTTTTACTCATTTTATTTGTTCTTTTTCAATATTTTAATGCTTAATTAAATTATATTTTTTTTTATTCTGACTATATAAAATATATCAAATTAAAAATAAAGTGTTTTAAAAATATTTTGACAAGATCTTTCTCGGGTCAATTCGGATTACATATCAACTCGATTTTAAATGTGTTAAATGAGTTTGTTTGAAAGGTGTTGAGCTAATAAATGGACGTGTTATTAGCCCTCCAAACTTCAATAGGTTGAACGATTGGACAAATTAAGCTTAATTTTTACCGCCCCTGGTTGTCTCCAACTATAGCTCCTCCAATAAACTTCTACTCTATTTAGGCAGTTTGTCAGTCCTTTGTAAATGTGATTGCAATGATTGGCTTTAGAGAAATGGAACTTGGTTGTCTAGTATAAGAAAACGAGCCAGTTTCAAATATATATATATGTCAAAGTAAGTAATTTATACGAAAAATAGTTATATTTTATTTATAAAAAAAACAAAAAATCATAGAAAATATACATCAATTATACAGTATAACTTGTAAAAAGTCATAGAAAGTATATAATATAACTTATCCAATATGAATTATACACTTATTATATATTATGATATACTTAAAAAAGTTGAATATAGTTTAACTATACATGAAGTTTACACCGACTGTACATAAAATTTACTATGATGATTTATCTCGATCAATTCAAAATAGTCCCAAAATATTAATAAAACTCATCTTGATGTTTTGAATTTTTTGACATATAATTCGCTCGATACAATTCACATTTTTTATACGACAATAACAACATACCTAATGAAATTCGATAAGTAGGGGCTTGGAAAGGATAGAATATATAATTTTATATATAACATTTTTTTAAGGAGGAGAAGAAGAAGGAGAAGAAAGACAAATAGAAGGAGCAGGAGTAAAAGTTGGAGGAGCTAGGAGAGGAAAGTAGATGGAGAAGAAAAAGGAGAATGAGAAGTAGTTGGAGAAGTAGAAAAAGGAGGAGAAAAAAAATGGAAGCAGGGAGAGGAGGAAAAGTAAAGGAGGAGAAAGAGTAAAAGAAGAAAAAGCAAGAGAAGAAAAAGGAAAAGGAATAAGGAGAGAAAGTGGTGCAACAGGAGAAGAAAAAAGAGAAATGAGAGGAGATGCAGAGAGGAGGGAAGGTAATGTACAAATAGAAGTGAAAGAGAAAGAGAAGGAAAAATCGAAAAATAAGGAGAATAAGTAGAAGTAAGAGGAGGAGAAAAGGATGGGCAAATAAGATAAGGAAGAGGATGAGAATGAGTAAAAGGAGAAGGAGAATGGGATAAGGAAAAGGCGAAATAACAGAGAAGTAGAAAAAGTAGGAGCTGAAGTAGAAGAAGTGCGAGCAAGAAAGATAGAAGTAAGAGAAGGAGATAGAGGAGAAGTAGAAGGAAAAGAGGGGGAAAAGAAGAAGTAGAAAGAGGAGTAGCAGTAGGGGGAGAAGCAGGAAAAAAAAGGAGAAAAAAAAAGAAAGAAGAAAAATGTATTTCACTAATTTTGATAATTTGAAAAAATTAGGCTAGTTTTGGGGTAAAACAAAGGTCAAGTGGCCATTTTGCATAATTTTTTTTAAAGAAAAAAGGAAAATAGATATAATGATATATGAATTAGGAATTATTTATTCTAATTTTTTTCACAAACAGAGAAAATAAAAAAATGGGTAAATAATTTTTATTGCAAGGATGAGCAACAATTTAGTTGAATTTCTCATCATTTTGTATATGTTGGAACTGTAAAGATATATAATTTCAATTATGGACAAAAAATAAAGTAAGAATTGTATATATTTTTAATTCGAAAGAGAGTTTAAAGAAAATTATCATAAAAAACAATTGCTACAAATTCTTTGTTGTTTCTTTAGGAAATTAACTCCCCTCACCCACCCCCACCCCCCAAACCGCACCAAATGACTTTTTCCCTAGGTTTAAATATAAAACATGACTTGTGGGGATGGGTGACTTGCAATGACAAGTGATACGGGTCTCGTGATATCTCAATATATCTCAGAGAATAAAATAAAAAATTAGAGATTTTAAGGGAAAAAAAAAGATTTAATCAACGTTATCATTTAGCTTTAATAATCTCAAAGTTGAGGTTGGAGAGTTCTTATAGATTTGGATGATGATCTGAAATTTAGTTGAATATTTTGAACGGATCCAAAGGACCTGAGAAAAAAATTAAAAATTAATAAATTTAATAAATAATAATTGATCATGATCAAATATATATTTAAATAGTCTCAAATGTGTCATGCTTCTAAAACTTGATGAGATAAATGTCTTAATCTGTTCGAGACCAACTCTATATGAACATGAAGCAATCATAAAACATAAGTGAAAGTATAGAACATTAGACATAAACTTCATTAGAGAAACTTCTTTCATTAGAGGAACCTTTGGTGTCAAAAAGTATAAATTTAGCAAACACCTTGATGAAGATGAGCCAAACATAATTACATACTTGATATGAACAACATAGGTTTAAGCTTAAAAAGAAGAAATATAAATAGTGTTGGAAAAATATATTGACATACTCAAAATGTAGCAGTTACGTGTAAAATAAGAAAGTCTATCACCTTGAATGTCTGAACCTGCATCATAAAATGTAACGGTCCCATAATATCTTAGAATAATACTTGTATGATACAATATAATATACTATACGTTGATTTTATGTTTTTTACCATTATTTCGATGATATTATTCGATGACCTATATGTATCTCTATCAATTTATGATATTAAAGCATGTTAACAATAAGTTTGCCACAACTTTGTTAGGATCAATCTATGTACTTATTGGATACGTATTATTTTGTTACTCATGCAATTTGAAAGTGAGATTAGCGAAGATTTGGGATGAGCTCCTGATTTTCGCATCGATGGATTTCTATGTTTTCTCTATTTATTCTTTTTCTAGTTCAAATATTGTATTGTTTCAAACTCTTATATTAATTATTTTTAGTCTTAAATGCTATTGACTCTTACCACTAGATTTTGGAGTATTTTTAATTAGGAAAAATTACGCTAATAAGCAAACATATACTAGTTAATTAACTAACATAGCTATAGCTTGAAATAATTATGGCTCGCTACTAATATCTTTATATAATTACAGTTTGAGTTTGTACATGTATAGTGAATTGTATTAAATACACAAACATTGCGAATTGTACATCAAATTATACAAATGATGCGTAAATTGTGTAGTAAAATATACAAACACTGCAAATTGTATAGTGAATTATGCAAATGTTGTGCGCGAATTATATAGTGAAATACACAAATGTCATACAAAAACTACAAATTATATAGCGAATTATACAAACATTGTAAGAATTGTATAGCGAAATATACAAATACTGCAATTTGTATAGCGAATAATATATATATTGTGCCCAAATTGTTTAGCGAAATTTACAAATATTATACAAAAATTATGAATTGTACAGCGAATTATACAAATGATATACAAAAGCTGCTAATTATATAGCGAATTATACAAACAATGCTCGAATTGTATAGGAAAAATATACAAACACTACTACAACTATAATTACAAAATGTAATTATCCAAACTATAATTTTGAAATATTATTAAGGTATTTGTGCGTGGCTATATATAAAATTCATCTTTTAATTATATACTTGAGACTTTATAATTATCGTTCTTTTTATGTTTTTATTATATCTATTAATAAAGAACAAATTATTAAAACTAAAATTAATTTGTCTATCAAGTTGAACATAGGTGTCATCACAACTTGGATTATCTTGACAAACAAAACCACTCTAGAAGCACTCCCAATTTTTTTCCTAGAAATTGAAAACTTTTCTACTAAGGGAACAAACTCATATATTCTTTTAAAAATTTTTGAAATTTTTTTTTTAACACTTTTTGAGAACAAATGCCACAAAAGATTTGCACCTAACCGAAAGGTTAATAGACATGGCCCCAAACATAGT
>JAPFFP010000103.1:3344724-3364227 GCA_026153255.1 Solanum medicagineum
ATAATTTTTTCTTTAATATTTGTATCGTATATAGCGACAAAATTAAAATTTTCATTAAATAATTAAAATATTAAAAAAATAACCATATAAAGATATTAAAGAAACTCCAAATCTTCTATAATAATTTTGCAAACATACGGTACGTGTTGTGTCAATCTAAAAAGTATATATAAATAGTACTTGTCACTAAAATAAATATTTATTTATATAAACAAAATCAAATAAATATTATTAATTTGATCCAATAGTTTAATTTATTATGTACGGGCAAAAATGAGAAAATCAATACAATTACTTGTAATATAAACATGCTAATAGTTTATGGATCCATAAAATAATAATTTGAAGTTGGAGTTAAATGCTTGATTGATTAAAATCTAGTTTTAAAAAGGACTCCTAGATATAACGTTTAAAGTTTCCAATGTAATTTTAATTACTCTTTTTTCTTTTTTAAATTTATTATATTACATACTTTTATTAATAAAAGTTTTGATAATCTAAATTTTAATCAATTTAAAAATCTTACACATTTAAAAAATAATAGTAATATTTTTCCTTTCATTCGCAATCTAAACAATTATTTATATAGAATAATTCTAAATCAAGAGTGAATTCTAAATATAAGGAAATTCTAATTCAAAAGTGAATCTTCAAATTAAATAAATAAAGAGTAAATACTTAATAAATTTAAAAAAAAATAAAAAAATAATTTTATCTGAAAAAAGAGTCTTTCAATGAAAGACAAAAATTTAACCAATATTTCTAACGACAGCTTTTACGCTTTTAATATAGCATAAATAAATAAACAAAGTAATCATATAATTAAGGAAGTACCAGACTCCAGAATGTGCATGCCTGTTAATTAACAACAAAAATTCTAAAAGAGTCTCAATCATCATTCATTATTAAAAAAAGAAAATAAAAAATTGTATGTTAGGTATAATAAAAGTTCATGAGAAATTGTGGGTTCAAGTATATGAATAAATAATTGGATACATAGAATTTTACAAGTATTATAGTTTTGTTTATTGTCACAAGGTGGCCAAGAAATTGGTTTTTGTCTACACTTACTATATTGGTTTTTGATACTTTAGTTTATGTCTTAAAGCTGATATTTACTTTGTACTTTATTATTTTAAACAGTATCAGCATATATATATAAAGGTGCTTTAGGTAACAAGTTGAGCCAATTAGAACAATATAGTAATTGTTTTTTTCCATAATATTCTGTCACGCTTTCTATAATATTTTGTCTTGATTCTTTTATTTTTCTTATGATATTTTTTTTCAATCTGCTTTGATATTAGAAATAACTTATTCTCCTCCTAAGGTGTTTTTCAGTGTCGAAGTCAGAATTTTTTTTAAGAATATCCAAGATTTAATATATATATAATGATTTTTGATGATAAGTTTCGCATAAATTTCGATGAAGAGTGTTCGCTTGGCCATTCTGGACTATATGTGGCTATGCCACTGCTTTCTTGATACCTTCACTTTGTGAAATTATACTGACACTAAATTTATTATATTGTTATTGTTATGTATATATAAATATACCTTCCACAACAAGCCTTTCTTTTTATTCTATCAATTTTATATTCACGTAAAAACAAACACAAAATGTATATAATACATATCTTTTTTTGCTTTTAAGGATGTCTAATATTATGTATATGAATAATAATCTTTTACTATAAATTTCGTATATTTTTTTACAAAAAGCATCTGCTTGATAATTCTTGGTTATATGTGGCTATGTCATTGCTTTCTCGATGCCTTCACTTTTTAAAATTATACTGAACCTGAATTTATTGTTGTTGTATATATATAAAGGCATATAAAAATATACCTTCCACAACAAGCCTTTCTTTTTCTTCTATCAATTTTATATTCACATAAAAACAAACACAAAATATATATAATAATTTATTTTTTTTTCTGCTTTTCAGTTGTGTATCAACCAACCTTTTTGTCATAACTCCTTCATAGATTCCCTCCTTTTTTTCTGTTCTGTAATATCTTTGATATAATTTTTTTTGTCACTATTTTTGATGCTCATGCATCTGTCCAGAGAATAATAATCTCTCAACTCCGTCTTCAACAATTTTCTTCTTTTGATATTTTTCTAAGTCTCAACAAATTTCATTCTTGGCACATTTTTTTGAGGGAAAAAAACAAAAAAACAGAGTTGTCTGTTTTTATATATAAAGGAAAATTTCCTTTTGTGGTACATATGTGATTAATGGAAAGTATGACTATTAAAGAAGGGAATAATCAACATATGAATGTTTCAAATTCATGTAGTGGGAGTGGGAATAATTGTAATAATAATAATAATTCATTAGGGGGAAGAGATAGTTCTTCTTCACCTACAAATTTCCAACAAAATCAAGTTTCAATGGATTGGACTCTAGAAGAACAAGCTACCTTGGAGGAAGGTTTGATAAAGTAAGTCAATCTTTTCAACTCTTTTTTTGTTGTTGTCAATTTGATGTTTTGAAGTGATATTATATGTTGTTTTTATTTGGATGCGGAGTCAGAAATTGAAATTTATATGTTTGGAATTCTAGTACCTTGAAGTTAGTGGTTGTAAATTAATAATTTGGACATATTTGATACAAATATAGGGTTTGAACTAGAATAATTTATACATATTCAATGATGAGTTGGTACTTGATTTTTGAGACAAGGGTTTTCGGAAATAACCTCTCTATCACTATGAGGTAGTGGTAAGGTCTACATTTTACCCTCCTCAAACCCCGACTTGCAGGATTCCACTGGATATGTTGTTGTTGTTGTGTATTCAATGATGAGTTGTTGTTTCTATGTATGTGGTTGGTTAGTCAGAGGCGGAGCCAGGATTTGCAATTTATATGTTCATGTACTTTAAGTTATTGAGTTCTAAGTTAATAATTTTTACATATTCAATGAAGTTTTTACTACGAATATAGGGTTTGGACTGAAGCTACTGAACAACTAAAGGGCTAGCTCCGCGTTTCGTGGGCCAATTATGGTGGCTTGTCAATTATTTGTTTGTTGTTTGGTTGTCTAAGCTATGCGATTGCTAATAATGATGAATTAGTCAACCTGTGAAGATTCGTGTAGCCGATCCCAACTTGCTTGAAATTCATCTATGAGGATATTGGAAATCAAGCAAAGTTGTTGTACACATTGAGTCTTTAGTATTTTAGCTGTTAGCTATTTCCTTGTTAATGATGTAGAGTTCTTGAAGTAAGGAGAAGAATTTGAATAGCTCTGTCATCAGCATTTCTAGCTACTACTTAAAAAGAACAAGTCAGTCCGGTGCACTAAGCTCCCGCTATGTCTGGGGTCCAAGGAAGGGAAGGACCTGGGATTTAAACGTAACATGGCCACAACTAACTTTAGTATGCGTATGCCAATTACTAGCGATAAAGTTCAGCGTAGTTGTATAGCCTCTGCTTGCACCTTTTAAAATATGATAGTTCTTCAAGGTATATACACATGTATAGAGAGAGTCTTTCCGAGATTAATGGGTGCATGTGCACCCCTTCTTAATAGGCTAGGTATACCCTGGCTGTCAGGGGAAAGGGTGGAACACAATGATTTATTGTACGCTTCTAACTACTTCTAGTTGACTCATAACATGATCTGGACCTAGTTTTAAACTCTGCTAACTTCTAGTATTAGAAGCAAAGATAGAAGGATGGTGATTCAGGCTAATGTTCCTTTACTTCCTGTTGTTTATCTTGTCAAAGTTTTCGGTTTCTTCTTTCTTGTTTTGAACCACCTTACTTGAGGATTTAGAGTGTATTTGTAAGGTATATACCTTGGATAACAATTGCGTCCAGGCAATAACTCCAAAATACCACAGATATGCCTCTGAGACGAGCATATCCCGTTATGCAAAAATTGCAATTGCACTGAAGAATAAGACTGTTCGTGATGTGGCATTACGATGCAAATGGACCACGGTATGTGTTACTAGCTGCTGTATTTTTAGTATATTAGCTGAAAAATCTACCTGAACGTGATGCTTAACCAAAATATAACCAGAATAAGTAAAAATCTCGAATTCCTTAGAGTAAGTTTTTCTCATTCTACCATTGTTGTACTGACTGTGTTATTATCCCTATAGAAAAAGGAAAACAGCAGGAGAATGAAAGATGATGCAAATCTAATGAAGAAAAATAAAGACAGAAAGGTAAGCACTTGTTTTTATGTATTGTTATTGTTATTGTTTTCCCTATCTATTTCACCTCATTTTATATAAAGTTATTAATGAAAACACCACCATGGGAGTTGGTTTGCTGTCTTTTACCCTCCTTTCGACTGGCTGGAAAAAGATATCCTTGTGGCATACCATACCATGCTTATAAATACACTGATTGTGTGAACGTTCTTTACGTCATCAGTGTATATAAGTTAACAAATGAGCAATGTAGGAGCTAGAGATCCGGTTTCTACTCTGCTTTCTCACACTTGTAGCATCCTATGAATTGTAATTCCATTCATTGAAGTTTCTATAAGGCATGCTTGCTTCATTTCACACGTGGAATGCAGCATGATCCAACAGAAACCTTAACTGCTTTCCATGCTAATCTGGCTGGTGAGATAATTCAGAATTCACGGCAATTTCAGGAGGATATGAGCTACCTTAGCTATTTCCAAGTCAGAGAAGTTCCTCTAGATGCTAGCTTATCTCATTGTTTATCCTTCAGCCGTTCAGCGTCTAACAGTAGTTTCATGACCACTAGTAATGCAGTTAAGGATATAATGGCACCTCTCTGATCCGACATGAGGTGATTGGGAGAAAGGGACAGAGAAAAGCACAAAGATATAACAACATACCCAATGAGTTCTAGGGAGGGTAGTGTGTACGCGAACTTTACTCCTACCTTCTGGCGATAATAGTGGTTTTTCCTATAGGCCCTCAGCTCAACGAAAGCATTTCAAAGAAAAGAACATATTTCTCACCCAAATAACACATCGTTGTTTAATCACACATTTGAGATACATGGTTCCAGTGATAATGATACAAGAAAATATAACAGTATGCTACGTGTTTTCTACACGTATACTTGACTGTTAAATACATCATGACTAGTATGATGTCTGACATGCAAGACTGATGGATTGATGAGTGAGCATCAAGATGACATACGACTCCGTCAATTGTATATTATAGTGTTTGGTAGTCAGAGTGTAATCCCTGTCGTATCTATGATCCGTTAAGTGAGATTCCTTTTATCACATTCAACTTTCATGTATTATACATGTGATTTCAGTAGAATGATTAGACCTTCTTATCTCTTATGAGCCCACATAAAAGATACTATCCCTTTATCCGAGATGAGGTAAACAAGACTTCTCTAGGCTACAAAGTGTCTTTCTGAACGATAAGTTTCCTAACGATGCTCTTGCTTTAACGAGAGTAACAAAGAAGTGTGATTTTCTTCTTTTCATGGAGAGCCTTTTATGTTCTCTCCTTGTTTTCATAAAACTTGTTAATATACAATACAACAGCACAAAACATCCTCTTTGGATGGCTGTTCTTAGACTAATGTTGCAAGACTTTCAGTAAGAGCTGGTTTTTCTATCCTCTAATTAATTGTTCCTTGTCTACCCGTGTTAAACGATAAAACTTTGTTCTTCGTGTGTTCTTGGCATTCTTGAAGAAGAATGACTAAAAAAATTATATTTGATCCAAAACTCTAATTGAAATGTGTTTAAAGTTGTTTAAGTGGTTTTGCAAAACCGGAGTTAAAAAATAATGGCATGGATGAGCCTTTTCTCAAATGGTAATGGCATAAATGAGCCAAACTTTTGACGGATGGCATAAATGAGCCTTTTCTCAAAGTTCGATGGCATATTTAAGCCTTTTTCCCTTTCTTTTGTACTAATCTATGCCGGTAAGATAGTTCAGGATTCACGGCAATCTCAGGAGAATATGAGATACCTTATCTATTTCCAAGCCAGAGAAGTTTCTCCAGATGCTTATCTCCTTGTTTATCCTTCAGCCATTCAGCATCCAATAGTAGTTTCATGACCACTAGTAATGCAGTTAAGGATGTAATAGCACCTCTCATCCTACACGAGATGATTGGAGGAAAGAGACGGAGAAAATAACAACATACCCAGTGAGTTCTAGGGAGGGTAGTGTGTACGCAAACCTTACCCTTACCTTCTGGAGGTATAGAGGTTGTTTTTGATAGACCCTCGGATCAACAAATGAATTTCAAAGAAAAGAACAAATCTCTCACCACAAAAAACACATCCTTGTTTAATCACACAGTTGAGATACATGGTTCCAGTGATAATGATGAAAGAAAATATAACAGTATGCAGCATGTGTTGTACACATACACTTGACTGTCAAATACATCTAGCACGATGTCTGACATGAATGTGATGAGTCAGCATCAAGGTGACATACAACTCCACAAGTTGCCAGTTATAGTGTTTGGTAGTCAGAGTGTAATCCCTGAGGTACCTACGATCCGTTAAGCACGATTCCTTTTATCACGTTCAACTTTCATGTAAGATACTATCCCTTTAACCAAGATGAGGTAAACATGACTTCTCTAGGCTACAAAGTGTCTTTCTGAATGATCAGTTTCCTTGTGATGTTCTTGCTTTAACAAGAGGAACAGAGAGGTGTGACTTTCTTCTTTTTGTTCAGTGTCTTTTATGTTCTCTCCTCGTTTTCTTAAAACATGTTATATACAATACAACAGCACAAAACATTCTCTTTGTTTGTTTGTTCTCAGACTAATGTTGCAAGACTTTCAGTAAGAGCTGCTTTTTCTATCCTCTAATTAATTGTTCCTTGTCTGCCTGTCTTAAACAATAAAACTTCGTTCTTGGATAATCAATCATTCTCTTTGAAGGTAAGTGGACTTCTACCTACTCGACTTGCATTTTGGAGCCTCATACATAGGTATTTATAGAAAAACTGTTAACTTGCTATATTGCGGGTTTCCAGGAAACAACCTTTCTATCTCTGTGAGGTAGTGGTAAGGTCCGCGTACATTTTACCCTCCCTTCCGGTAGAGATAAGATAGGAGCGGAGACATCTTTCAAAGTTTGGAAACTCTTTTCACACCCATCGGTTCATACAAATTTCTCCTTCTTCTGTGTCAATTTAATCATAGGAGAAACAATAGAAGAGATACCATTTACAAATCTCTGGTAATAATCCGCCAAACCCAAGAAACTTCTAATGTCTGATGGAGTCAAACGTCTAAGCCAATTTCTAATCACCTTTGTTTTCTTAGGATCCACCTTAATATCATCACCCGACACCACATGTCCCAAAAATATAACCTCTTTCAACCAAAACTCACATTTTTCATATTTGGCCCCAGACCGCACTTGTAGTATTCCACTGGGTATGTTGTTGTTGCTATTAACTTGCTATATATTTCTATGAACATGTAATGTAAGATCCAAGCGTAGTATTCTCTAAAATACTTGCACCTCGATTCTCACTTAACAAAAATATCTAGAAGTATGAAGATCATGTTTCAGCTTGGTTTCTTTATCTTGCCTGCTTTTAGAAAGTAGTATGTAATGAGACTCTGGGAATTCTGCATTCGTCATTGGATACCTCTAGAGGCTGAAGGAATGTGTTACATTCTTTTCTCAGGAAAAATTGATTGATCTTACTGCAGTACCGCCCCCCGTGGTAATGCGGCAGCCTAGTTATGCTCCATATACTCAAGGAGTGGTTTCTAATAAGAGTGAAGATTTCGCCTCGTATCATGGTCAGTATTACTTCTCAAGAATAGCCAGTAGATTAAGATTGCTCTTCTTTTAGCAAGAATTATGATGTTGTTGTTGTTTATGAATTATGTCTTCTTGGTGTTCATCACAACAAATACATGAAACTCCATATTTTCATTCAAATTCTTTCTCAACATTTAGCTCTATGTTAGAAGCGGTGGAAACTCTGATAAAACTTAAAACTGTTTAAGTATTATTCCCTGGTACAATTTGACTTGGTACAAAGTTTACGAAGAAAAATAAGGGAAGACTTCCTGAAATTTGTGGTCTGCAACATTCCTTTGACCATTGGTATGGTTATAAAGAAATTTTGAAGTTAAATTATTTCCGACTATAGAAAAGTGACATTCATTTGGGATGAATCAAAAGAGAAAGTGAGCCACATAAACTGGGACAGAGGGGATAGAATTTGCGGTGTCTTACTAGTATGGTATTGAGGGATAGTTGTCTGGTTCATTATTAAGAATTTGATGCATTTAATGATACATGCATTTCCAGCTATCTGGACACAATTCTGATTTCCCCTTCAAAGAGTCCGAGCAACATAGCTTAAAAGTATTTATATATAATTTTTATGCAAATACTATGGGACTAGGGTGGGAATAGGAGTATGGGTGGTGGGGATGGGGTTGTCGCATGGTAGGAGGAGACAGTTATATGGAATACCATTTCTGCAACTTGTTTACCCTACTTCCACTAGGGAAATCATTTTCAAAGGAACTACTTGTT
Source organism: Solanum medicagineum (assembly GCA_026153255.1). Taxonomy (NCBI): domain Eukaryota; kingdom Viridiplantae; phylum Streptophyta; class Magnoliopsida; order Solanales; family Solanaceae; genus Solanum; species Solanum medicagineum. The sequence continues at coordinate 3,353,218 of JAPFFP010000103.1, forward strand.
CTCCCTCAGAGAAAATGTTTTGTCAAAAAATTTGACAAACCAAACATGTTAGAACTTAGAAAAAAAGATGTTAGCTTAATGAATTATGAGAACAAAGTGTTTGAGGCCAAAACACCTGATATCTCCATCTGATAATGTTCTTATCATCTAATTCCAAGCTCTTTTGTTCTGAAAAAAAACAGAATTTTGTTTTTTGCAGCCACAGTCGGTGTGACGACACAGCTTATTCATGAAAATGCGCGGATCTTTGAACAAATTTCTGCAAATCTTCTTACACATCAAGTATGTAACTTATTCGATATAATTTCAGTTTCTTGCTTGTAACTTAAAGATCTTTTAATTATACTTTCGTTCCTTACCTTCTTCCTTGACAGGCTTGTAAGATATCTTGATAGTCAAATTGCCTGCATGCTGCCTCTTGTTCTTAGGGGTTGTTTGGTTCTTTTATGGCCTAACAAATGTTGAACTTGTAACACGGGAACTATTTTATCTAATACCTCCAATCAAACATTATATCATTTAAGACTGGCAAACAACCCCTCAAGATGTTTCCTTTCTCCGGGGTCGTTTGCCAGATGAACATTATCTGTTGTTTCAGAATGTGTTTTGTCTGAAAATATTAATCAAACTTAGTATGGCCCTTTTACATGGAACCTATGTTCTCAAGATGGAGATAGACATCATGTTTTGGTTCACTTTGTCTCATCAACTTGCTAGGCTCTTAGTTTCCTCTAAAGAAACCTCACATGAACTTTTCACTTTTTTACAAGTTTCGTTCTATGTGACTGGTAAAGTTGTTGTCATGTGACCAGGAGCTCACAAGTTCAAACCCTGAAAATCGCCTTTGGCAGAAATGCAAGGTAAGACTGCGTATAATAGACCCTTGTGATTGGGTCCTTCCCAAATCCTGCACATAGCAAGTTGTCCTTTTTGCATTAGAAGTTCCATTGTATATCTTTGACGAACACATATATACATTCTCCAAAAACCTGTCTTTCCCTAATACTCCCCTGCTGTACATGACGATAACTCTACACTTAACTCTCTCCCCTTCTTTATTGCAGATACACGAGAACACTCGACTTTTATGTCAGGCTCGGGATAACATCTTCAAGATTTTACATAAGTATGTTCAGAAGTACTCTCTTGAGTATGCCTGTCCCTTTACATCTTTTACATTCTAGCTTTGTTCTTTATTTACAGGTTGAATGAACCATCCTGCCCGCTGAAGCAGATGCCACCACTCCCAGTTAAGTTGAATGAAGAACTCGCGAACTCTATTCTTCCCCCCTCAGCTCATGCATTCGGGTGATGATCTCGTGATACAAAGTCAGGCATCCATGACCATTGATCTTCAGAGAGGGAAAACGTGTCCTCTATACCGCGCGAGGAAAAGGAGCAAAGAGTTGACTGATTTTTCATGTACAATTTTGGGCATACTGTACTTGCCGTATTCCTCCCTTCTCCCAGTAAAGACTTTGTACAGTAATAAAATAGAATTTAAGTTTTATGCACTGACAGTATTTTAGATGTTTCATATATACCATCAGGTTAAGTGTTTGCTTATTCTCAAAATATTACTGTACTACATATTATAGACAGGATTTTAGGTGTCATCGAAACGATGGATGAATCTGGGAAAAGACCAGCAATTGCTGCAGTTTAGGAATACATTTACAAGATCAAAACCAAACAAATGTCCTAGGCAACTCACTAAAGAGACCTTCAACCAAGTAATGAAAAGAAAAACACAGCCACCAGACACCGATAAATACAAACAGCTTAACGAATACAAAGAGAACCAAAAACGACAAATTCATGGAAACGGGGATGAAAAAATATCACCAGCATGACAAGCATTGATACAATAATCAGATGTTTTTAACTGAAGGAGGCCATGACAATCTCCTGTGGCTCATACTATCACGTTGTCCAATTTCACTACCTTCTTGAGGCTCACTTTCTTGCCTTCTCAGGCTTCCAACTGCTAAATCATCAAAGCTTGATTCTGTTCTCCATGGGGGAGGAGTCACACAATCAGAATCTCCAAGTTTTGTTTGAGAAGGATCATTGCTTGGTGTTGTAGACAAGGAAGAAGTGTGACCAACTCTCAAAGCATGCAGCGTTGCAATTGACTCTCTCATGGCGGACATGGCTTCAAAGAATCGGGTGCTAGAAGCCAAAGCAACAGGAATTGGACGAAGCATTTCCTGCATTAATTAAAACATCCAACTTGAAATATCTAATGCAACTTGGTATATCGTCTAAAATATTTAACCTTGCTTTTTCTATCCATATACGCAAGTTCATGAAGTTCTCTTTCATGCTTCATGCAATAGATCCAACCATTCCACCTAGTAAAAGCTAATTTGGGGTCTTGAGAAGGAATAATTTTGTACGCATGTGTACTGGGAGTTATGTTACTTGAACTCCTAAAAATATTGACAGGTGCGAGTTGGATACAATTTCTTGAATCAGTCTTACCTGAGCACACATACAAACATGTGTTGCCTCTATACAGATTCAAACACACAAACATCTAGCTGCATCATACATCCCAGTCCCTATATGACAGTTATAGGTCCTGCTAACTACACAACATGCCATTTTCTTTTATCTTTATTGAGTTTTACAATTTTCTTTCCATCAACGAGTATCTATGCATGTAAATCTAGAGGGACATGCCTTCCACAAAACAAGACTCGATAGTTTTTTGCACCAGACAAATAGGGAATAAAACATGAGCATCATCAACGACCTAACTATCTCCAGGACAGATATATGTCATTTACTCTTTACTAATTCAGGAAACCAACAACAACAACATACCCAGTAAAATCCCACAAGTGGGGTCTGGGGAGGGTAGAATGTACGCAGACCTTACCACTACCATAAAAGTAGAGAGGCTGCTTCCTGGGAACCCTCATCTCAAAACCTGTAAGCAGAAATAACTAGATATGACCGAAAGGGACAAAAAGAACAACTAACAAGATAAAACTAACACGTAATACACAGAGAATGTGAACACGTGAATAAAAGGCACTAATTCAGGAAACCAACATACAAAATAAAAATAATAGCTTCCACGGAAAACATATTATATACAACATTATGAATAATGCTTCATACTCAAACCAACAAAACAAATTAGTTTACTTTGACAACATATCAAGAAAAAGATAATCAGCATAATTGGAAAAGAGAAAAAGAAGTGCATACCGCCCATACTGTTGGTGGTTCTTTAAAATTCTGACTCCACTGAAAATCTGTTACAGAGGCTGTCAAAGCGCCATAATCACTAGCAGCCCTCATCAGCAATTCTGAAAATTGTTTCTGCACAGTTCAATTACATAAGGAATCTATTGGCTCGTCCCATGTCTGAACGATTAAATGAATTAATCTTAAAAAAGCTGAAGACCGGTATAGAAGCATCTGAGTACTTTCTCTCATGGATACTTAGACATGTATCTGTCAAATTGTAACCATTTCGAGTTGGTATGTTACAAGGTAAATAATGTAAGCAAAGTTTTACTGTTTAAGAATGTTATGATGGTATCTGGATTGTTTCTCATCAACTAAATATAAGATGTAGGTTATCCTTATTTTTTTATAAGGTAAATCGATTTATTAATGACGGCAGAAGGCCTCAGATACAAGAACAAGTAGTATATGAAAATATAGAGAACCACATCAAAATATGTAGGGTTCTCTAAGAAAGCAATCCAATCATCTGTACCCATAGGAACCTCAAGGGTACACCAAAAAGAAATATAAACAGCAGACCACTCTGCACTTTACCAAAATCACAATCTCAGGAGGCTCTAGAAATAGGAATGGAGTAGGTATCCTAGTAGACAGGGGCCTTAGGGAGCGTGTGCGGGAGGTTAGGAGGATCAGTCATGCTCCAAGCTGTCCAGATCTCCTCATGGTGTAGGCCTATGGAAGAGTATAAGCAAGCTTAAAGATGAGTTTTTTCAAAACAATAAGCTGGCAACAGGTTGTTAGAATAGTACTGTAGCAGTACTGTAGCAACGACTATAAGTACTGTAGCAACGGTCGGGGCACTGTAGCAATACTGTAGCAACGGCCATAAACGGCTAGAAACGGCCCTTAAGGACTTGTATATATAGGAGGGTCATTCTCATTTATTAAGCATTCAATCCAAGTATCTCTCTAAACAAAAATCTCTCAATTTAGTTTTCTCACTCTTTTCTCTATTTCTCACATAGGTAATGGTACACACATCAGATTTTAGAAGGGTAGGTGACTGGACAATATAATTCTGATGGACGAATTCCCAAGTCTATTTCAGATAGCATGTGAACCAAATTCTTCCATCTCTAAGAATAGGGCAGACAGCACCTGGAATGTAATATTCGGAAGAAACCCACAAGACTGGGAAACCGAAGAAGGGGTCAACTTGTTTTCTAGGCTAGAAGGCCAGGTGATAAATGTCCAGGAAGCAGAGAAGTTAAGGTGGGGTAGTGACAAGGATGGTAAATACTCCGCGAAAGCAGGCTATGCAAACTCATATGCTCCTAATGAAGAGCTTGATAACTGCCCATTGAAGTTGATATGGAAGACTAAAACTTCCAACAAAGATCAGATGCTTCAGTTGGACAACTCTTCATGAGGCTTGCCTCACTCAAGACAACCTTAAGAAAAGAAACTTTCGGGTTCCAATAGATGTTGCATGAGCCAACAGAACCGTGAGTTCAACCACCATCTATTTTTACATTGTACAGTTGTTGCTGAATTATGGAGTATGTTTTTGTCTGTATTCGGTATTAATTGGGTAATGCCACATAGCACCAAAGGGGCCTTTGAATGCGGGTGCAATTGGAGAGTTGGTAAGGCCATTAAGCCAGTCAGGTAAATGATGATACCTACTAGTATCTTTCATGTGCATGGTTAGAAAGGATCAACAAATGTTTTGAAGGTTTATCAACTCTAAATCACTCCCATAACGCTAGATGGCTTTTGTATCTATATAGTTGGCATAATCTTTAACCCATAGATTCCCCTGAGAACTTTTTGAACTTTGTTAGCTCCCTGGTACTAGTTTAAACTTTTTAGTAATTGAGCTACTGAAGTTTCATCATCTTCCTGGCGTTTCTACTCTTCTGCATCTTCTTGATGCAAGCAATGAAATTTCCTATTACTTCATCAACCAAAAAAATTTGTTAAATAGGTAATGCCTAAAGACGCAGGACCTTCTGTGGACTTGGAGATATGCAACAGGAAGTATTAGGCAGAAAAAGTAGTGGAATGTTGTTCCAGCTTGTAAGCAGTGGATCGTGTGAAAAGAAAGGAAAGTTAGGTTCTTTGAAGACACGAGTTGCTCGATACAGGAAATTAAGAATGGTTTTTTGTCTTTCATATTCTGGTGTAAAGAAATTATGTAGAGGACGCAGAAGCAATATGAATTTTCCAACTCCTTGTAGATTTTGGACTGGGTCTTCTGTGATTGCAAATACCGATACCAGCACAATCTTGTGCTGATTAATATAATGTTAAAAATATCCTAAAATATCATATAAGATATTCACAATATTACGCTAGCCAAATGCAATGAATCTAAACAAATAATATTCTGTGAAAATTCTTACACATACCTATGTTGTTTTTTCTGAATCTTCCACAAAAATAATATTTTGCAAATGAGAATTAAACTCTTTAGTAGTCAATGTAATGGATAAGCATCTATCTCTGAGTTTTAGATATTCATGGAAGATAAATTGATTTTTATATCACAGTTGGCAAGTAACAAACCTGATATTCAGCTTCAACAGGAATGCAATCCAATGAATATGGTTGTTGAAGGCGAGCAATTATGCGGTCCTAAAAGACCCACAGAAAAGGTTAAGCAAATATATCAGCATACTGAAGCAAATAAGAAAGAAATAATAAATAAATAAATAAATAAATAAGAGCATTCTATCATATAATTCTGCAATTGTATGAAATTTAATCAACCAAATAAAATTGGCCATCCTCTTTGCCGAGAAGGAACAACTGCAAGCCAATGCAAGTTTTCTTAACCCAATATGCTGGTCTCATCTCAGGGTAGGCCTTGCTGTCTTCCAATGCATTACAATAAAATATTTTCCATCTTAAAAGTTTGAAGGCATTCACAATACAAGGAACATTCATGTAAAGACCCATAATGTCATATATCCACTTGAGTGTATTGAGCATAAGATATGATATTGGACTCAATGGAAGCGATAAGATGACTTAAAATACTAAAAACAAGCAACATAAAGTGTCTCAGGACCTGAACAAGGATTATGCGTCACACGAACATCGCATGGACTGAAATATAATAATTCCAGTTTGTGGTGCTATAGTTGTGTTTTCCATCAATCTTGGATGGAGCCAAAGATTCACTATTTTTTGGCTTTGGGGTATGATGGAATAAAGCAAAATGGCTCTTTAAATTGTCTGCGCTTCTTTCAATTGTGAAGTAGCAGTTAGTCAATGCAACTTTCGACGCTCATCATGGGTCATCCGGAAACAGTCGCGCTGTGTTTTTTAACATAGGGGTCAGGCTGCGTACATCCGACCCCCTCTTACCCCGCAATGGGCGGGAGCCTTTGAGGCATTGGGGTAATGTTGATGATGATGTTGATGTGGTGCTATAGTTGTGCATCACAAGACCGGGGGAAAGGATCCAGGTTTTCCATGGCACTATGGTTGTGTAGCCACAGCATGTCCCCACGATCAAAATAGAATTTAAATGTCACATTCGGGAGAGAAAATAAATTATTTTTTCTTCAATGTTTTTGAGAGCTTGGGAGGATAAAAGTAACTTAGCGCTTTCCCTTAACATCCATGTATGAATCCAAACTCTCTTGTGCAAAATTCAAGCCATTTAACACAAAGATACGGGAGGATTAACACAAAAAATTACAGCGTTTCCATGCAATCCTCAAGAACTCAAGGAGAGACAAATCTAGGATCTTCAAACAGGTAAAACTCGATCCCTCTTCCAACGAATTACAATGAAGTATAACAACCGAATTACACGAACTAGTAGACTATTTAAACCACTGGTTACATGACTCCTGGTTTCATGGATGTAATTTGGTTAAGATGTCGAATAAAATTTAAAACTTTGGACATGTATTGATTACTGACCCTGAACAACAGGTGAAACGTGAAATTATGCATTGAATCACAAAAAAAATATGAGAAGTTGAGTAAGCTCGTAATCTGAGGTAAGTTAAAGCTTACTAACTTACTAAATGAGAATTCTAGAAACCTGCGTACCCTACATGTTCGATAAAATACCATAGACATATCCTGGTGAATCAGCTCTGAGTCCACCCTATTCTCATTTAGTTCAGTCATAAGTAAGAAAGTACGAGTTGTACATATATTATCTGATATCCTTAATGACTTGTGTGATTTATAAACTCCGCTTTCAGAATATTACATGTGTACAGGCATCATGAATCATTACAAATCACGTGCATTGCATTCTCATATTTAAGCTCAGTTTAAATTTATCTACTGGTGTGATCACATTCAGACTCAGAAAGGAGAAATGGAAAACCTCCCTTTGTGTGAGAGCCATGAGGGTCAGGGTTACTTACCATTCTCGTAAGCGCCAACTTAGGGGATAGGCCAACACCACCCCTCTCCCCTCCTCCCCCTCCCCATGTGTTTTCAGATCTCAATGTACATATGGCCACAACATCAAAATCTTTCTCATACGAAAATCATTTGCTTTTGCAAAATTATCTATGCATTCATGTACTTGCCAGTTATTTAGTTTACAGTTCGATTCATAGTCTATTCATATTGTGAGCATGCAGTCTCTAGTTATCAGCTACGTTTAGTACAATATGCCGGTTCCCAACATATGTGATCTTTCCTGTTCATTCTATTTTGTACCCTTAACCCAAAAGTTTCGTTCTCTTTCACTGAGGAAATAGATTACGAGACTTACAATTTTCTTAGATGCAGATACTACAGATTTCACTCCGGAAACGATTGGATTGATTAGACTTCAGCACAACTCACTTTCGCTAGTCACTTTGGTGGGAGCTCCATCTTATTTATATTGCTTTAAGCTTTTAAGTACTTTTTTTAGTGCCCCGACGACATATTTTTAGTATTCGTGGAGGCTCGTGACTTCACTTAGTAAGTAGGTTAAGGATTTCAGTCTCAGTTTGTGATATTCATTTATGAAGCTGAATGACAAGGTATAACTCCAGCACATGGCACGACACCGCTACCTCTTTCTTTTTTGGCCTCTCTCTATCTGTTGACTCCCCCAATGCAAGAACACAAGAATGCACAAAGAAGCAGATCCTCTCTCTACCAATGATCCTCCCATGAAAGAATGCGAGAGTGCACAAAGAAGCAGATCCACTCTATACCGATGATTCCCCCATGCAAGAGTGCACAAAGAAGCACATCCTCTCTCTACCGCTGATTCCCCCATGCAAGAATGAAGAGTGCATAAAGAAGCACATCCTCTCTCTACCGATGATTCCTCCATGCAAGAATGAAAGAGTGCACAAAGAAGCACATCTGTAATACTTTCATGAATACGGATGTGAGCAAAGCCACAAACAAAAGACGCGCATATAAAACCAACATCTTTCTTCCTTTTCAGTCTTGGCTAGATATTGCAGAAACAAAGTTCTTTAATCCAAATTATCCTTTCATGAATACGTCTCTTATTTGTTCAGTATGAACAAAACCTAACAAATCAGCAACTATTTGAACAATGCAGAATATAGAAGGTAAAATTTAGATTAGGTCAATTACCTTGTTCTGAATAACGTCCTTCAAAATAGTAGTAATCCTTTGCAATGTTTCAATCTTCTTTTCCATTTCACTAACATGTGTCAGATGAGCAACATTTTTGTCCTCCTAAAGTTGTAGCACAGTCCTATGTTAGTTCATGATACCAGCTAAAAGAGTAAATATTCAGGTAACCAGGTGATGAAAATAAAACATCACAATTATTATTCCTTGTAAACACAATTTATAATGGTCCAATACAGTACTCTACGAGTCCACTATGAAGAGACATGAGGTGGAGAGCCACAAAAAGTAAAGTTTAAGTTGAAATTATAGAAAAGGAAGTGGGAAATCCTCTCTGTGCCCGATCAGATCAAGATTCTTTGTAGTGTTTAAATAATAAGGTTTTTCCATGATGTAGTACATCACCCGGGAGTTTGGAGATCGAATCATTGAACTGCAATGATCCTCCCCAGATTCATGTTCATACAGGTCCAAGTAGAATCTAGAATTCAGTAAAGTACTCTGCATTTAAGTTAGACATAGACAAGTGATACTACTCAACTTATGTTTTCCCAAGATGAAACGAGTATAAATATTAGAGGTACATGCTCATTAGAAAACTCATTCGATTAGTTGTCACCCATTTTGACCAATTTACCAAACTATTAAACTAAGCTTCCAACCCAATGTGAGCTAGTCTCTAACTATAGTGCGCAAACTATTTATGCATTTATATACACAGACGAAATAGAAAACTATATCTAACAAGTATAGATTAATACACAACCAAATAACTTGAATACACGGATGAAATAGAAAAGTATATCTAACAAATTATTTTTTTAGACTGAAAAAAGAAAGTATTGGTTAATACACAACCAAATAATTGTACATGTTATGAGCTTTTGTTAACATTGTTCTAAACAACAACAACAACAACATACCCAGTGGAATCCGACATTGTTCTAAAGAATCTAAAACACAGGATGTTCTTTTTCTTTTTAATTGGTTATGTTCTATTGATAGAATAATTTTTAAACTCAAATTGGCCAGATAAACTATGTGCTCATCACAATTCAAAACATAGTTTAGGAAGTTGAATAATTTTGAACGATATGGTATCCATGCACTGTCTACATGGATATGATATCTGAATATTAGGATCAAACTAAATAGTTAAAGTGGTATATATTCACACTGTCAGGGAGCACCATTCACTAGATTGAAAGCACCACATCATGTTGGATAACTTTAACTATTATTTTTTTAGACTGAAAAAAGAAAGTATTGGTTAATACACAACCAAATAATTGTACATGTTATGAGCTTTTGTTAACATTGTTCTAAACAACAACAACAACAACATACCCAGTGGAATCCGACATTGTTCTAAAGAATCTAAAACACAGGATGTTCTTTTTCTTTTTAATTGGTTATGTTCTATTGATAGAATAATTTTTAAACTCAAATTGGCCAGATAAACTATGTGCTCATCACAATTCAAAACATAGTTTAGGAAGTTGAATAATTTTGAACGATATGGTATCCATGCACTGTCTACATGGATATGATATCTGAATATTAGGATCAAACTAAATAGTTAAAGTGGTATATATTCACACTGTCAGGGAGCACCATTCACTAGATTGAAAGCACCACATCATGTTGGATAACTTCTAAGAATATGTAAAACCTTAGAAAAATAGATGAATTCATTAGAATATCAACAATATCACCTTTCGACCTTGAAGTTCCACTTGTAAATCTGCAATCTTCCTTTGAACAGCAGTAAGTTCCTTCAAGACCCTTATCAAATCATCACCATTTTCGCCAGTGGTAGTGGATAAGTTTTGGATCTCCTCCTAAATAAGGGGAATGTTGTTGGATTCCAACCAGTAAATTGAAATAAATCTCAAAGTATGAGAGCAAACAAAAAGCAATAAGAATAGGGATGTATAGAGAGAGAAGCAAGGACATATTGAAAGCCATTCTAATACAAATGCACAAATTTTTGGGTATCCCTATAGTGTAAGAACAATCGAGAAAACAAATAAGTTGGAAAAAGGAAAGCAATCTGCAATACTGAAAGGTCAACAAACATGAAATCATAGACAAACTGAAGTACTAAATAGCACCAAAATTGAATTTTTCTTTTTAAGTAGCATTGAAATTTAACGGTCTAGAATCTTATGCTAAACCACATAAATTTCCCCCAAATTCCTAACATTTATTTGCAACACATTCTACAGT
>JAPFFP010000103.1:3387652-3417138 GCA_026153255.1 Solanum medicagineum
AGACAGACGGGCAAGAAAAACGGACTATACAGACCTTGGAAGATATGTTTAAGGAGTGGTGTGATAGACTTTAAAGGTAACTGGGATGATCATTTACCTTTAATTGAGTTCTCTTATAATTATAGCTTTTAGGCCAGCATACAGATGGCCCGTATGAGGCCCTTTATGGGAGGAGGTGTAGATCACCTATAGGGTGGTTTGAAGTTGGTGAGGCAGGATTGATAGGACCTGATTTAGTCCATCAGGATATGGAAAAAGTGAAGGTTATCTAGGAGAGGCTCAAGGCAGCTTAGAGCCGACAAAAGTCTTACACGGATGTTAGAAGAAGAGATTTGGAGTTTGAGGTAGAGGATTGGGTGTACTTGAAGGTATCTCCAACTAAAGGAGTTATGAGATTTGGGAAGAAGGGGAAACTCAGCCCAAGATATATTGGGCCTTATCAGATCCTGATAAGAGTGGGTAGTGTTGCTTACGAGTTAGAGTTACCAACAGAATTAAGTGTTATACATCCGGTATTTCACATTTCCATGCTTAAAAAGTGCTTGGGGGATCCTTCTCTAGTGGTCCCGATTGAAAGTGTGGGGATTAAGGACAATTTATTATACAAAGATGTCCCGATACAGATATTAGACCAACAAGTTCGCAAGTTGAGGATCAAAGAGATAGCTTTAGTCAAAGTGTTGTGGAGAAACCAATTCGTGGAGGAAGCCACATGGGAAGTAGAAGCAGACATGAAGGCCAAGTATCGACACTTGTTTGTTGGCCTAAATGAGGATCTTGAAGGAAACTTCTATAATTCACCTTGAAGATTTATGTTTGCTAAGTTCGAGAATCTCGTGTTTTGAGATAGTCTTGCTCATATTGTTATCATTCGAGAACAAATGATCCAAGGGGGGAGATATTGTAACACCCGATGAAAAGACCAAAATACTTCTAGAATTGACCTTACGGGTAACGTGTCTTTCCATGCTCCGTTTACAAATTCGAGACTGGACTCGTGATCAGTGCGGAATGGTCTTGACTCGACTTTAACTCGAAAAAATGTGAATTAATTTTTCTCAAAAAATCAAAAAGAGTTAAGTTTTTCACGCACCTTCCACGACGCGGAGAGGACGCGGAACCACACTTATGTTTTTTCGAAAATTTGACGAAACTGGAAAATTTACGAAAAAGTGAGATTTAACACTAGTGCGCATCGCGCACTAGTGTAAAATTGGTGCAGTTTTGTGCTTTTAATGGGGAGGGATAATTTCGACCTTTTCCACACCCCATAATCCTAAATTAGACATTTTAAGACGAATTTAAGTCCAAAAAATGTATTCGTGTTTACGTTCATTCGTTCAAGAAAGAAAAACCCTCCCAGAAACTTCAAGCGTAAGATCAAGAACAGTTAGGGCCTTCAACAAAATTCCTCCAATTCAACAAGAATTCTTTCCAAGATATGTAAGGGCATCTAAAAATCATTATTTTGATAATATATTTAGAAATAGAAGCTAGTTTTCACCCATGAACTTTCAAGTAGCAATTGAGACTAAATACTCGTAAACTTTGAAAGTATGTTGACTTTCATGATAAATTTCATAGATTTTTGGTAAATATTATGATTCTTGGTCTTCATATCACTCAATTAAAGAATTGTTATCAAGTTATATTCATTCATGAACAAGATTTATAATGAGTTTTCTTGAAAATCTTGATATTGTTTCAAGAAGAGAAAAGACTAGTTTGAGTACCCTTTTAAGCAAAGTTCAAGAAGTATATTTTAAAGATTGATTTTTGCGTATTATCTAAGAAATCTAGTCTGATTTTGACTCACTTGGGTTGATATTAGCTTTCAGACATGGGCTAAGTCCCTGAGAAACCAGATTTCAGGAAACTATAATTCTTTAATTGTGAGCTATATAAAGTATTTTAGGAGTAGTATTGAGCACCGATATGGGCAATCAATTTCCTTTCAATCATAAAATCAATCAATCTTTGTAAGAGTAGAATACATTACTCAACCTCATAAACTATGTAGCCAACATAAGGTAGGATTGTACCACGGTACTTTCCTCATTAGCCATTGAGATGGCCCAGTTTTGGGATGGATCCACTCCCCTAGTTCTTCGTCTCCTACCCCGGCAAAGTACGGGACGTTTCTGGCAGCGTGGGCAATAAATTGTATCACCACGAAGCTTATAGTGGTAGTTGTCGGTTAGAAAAACTCCCCAAGCTAAGAAACAAAATTTTACTTACCAATTTTCAGCATGTTATTTTCAGCATACAAGTCTTATGGTTATTGTTATTTTCATTTATGAATGATAATTATGTCTCTTGAGATATATTATGATATTCTGATTAAATGTTTTGGCCTTCTTACATACCGTACATTTATGTGACATCCTTAGGACCTGCATCGTTTTATGATGCAGACGCAGGTGACAGAGTTCTTCAGCAGCCGCTTCGTTGAGGACTAGACAGCTTCCAGCAAATCGGTGAAGCCTCTTCTCAGTCAAAGGCTCTTGAGTTATTATGTTCCCTTTCAGTCATTATTTCAATTTTATTCAGTTCTGGCTGCTTGGAGCCTGTCCTAGTAGTCCTTTCAGAAATATTTTAGTAGAGGTTCCACAGACTATGTGTTAGATACTTCAGTTCTGAATTACATTGATTTCACTGTTGGTTATTACTCTTTTTAGTTATTCATACAAGTTTAGTAGTCTTGTGTTGTTTATTTAAAGCTTTTCCACCATTGTTTAAGTCTTCCGCTGAGTAAGTAGCCAGACCAAGTGGTTCGCTAGGGCCAGAAATGGTTTCCGAGTACCAACCACATCTAGGGGTAGGCTCAGGGCGTGACAAAAGAGATGCGTGTGAAAGAGAAAGAAGAAAAATAGACGTGTAAAAGGGTGAATGCATAGTCACATTGGGAAAGGGAAAGAAAGAAATCCCGAAAATCTCTCTAATTGATTACGTAGCCGAAATTTTCTCTTTCTTTATCATAATTATATGTGTTTTGTTTAATATTAGAAAATCTTTTTTGAATTAATTGAACTCTGTTATAACACATAATTATTATGTTAAATATTAATAATTATCACAAGCTATATTTAGAATTCGTAATATATACTCTTAAAATGGTACAGGAGATGATTTTTCCAACAATAAAACTCTCTAAATTGTCACATCTTGAAAAATAGAAGAAAAGAGGAATTCTCATGTTCATATGTTTGAAAACATTACCCATATTTTAATACATTTAGAATTAGAGAAATGATTTTCTCCTTTAAATAATATGTAGATCATCCTAAAGAAACCCACATAAATAGGTTGTCGTATTTCTATGACTTTGACTTTTATTTGACGAAAATAGTTCTCAAAAAGTGCCTCTATACCTTCTTTCTCTTGTTTTTTTAAATTTAATAGTTTATTCACCAATAAAATTATATAAAAAGAATAAAATTATTAAAATATTATTAATGTTAAAAGAATTTAGTATATCTAAATAAGATGTAAGAAGATTAAGAGTTATTTAATAAAATGTGAATATCTCACTTTAATTTTTTTATTAATTAATTTTTTTGAAGTATTAAACGTTAAGACTTTTAATATGTTTCAAAATTAAAAAAAAAAAGAAGAAGATAATTTTATTCAATTTTAAAGTACAAAATATTAGGATAGATTTAATAGCTAGTTTAGTGTATGTATATTGCACATTTATATACACTTAGAAGTTATAAATCACAAACTCATTAAAATAACGAGCGAGATAAATTTTTAAATCTGAATTCAAAGTTATTATTGATTATTAACACAGTAAAACATCCTAATAAATAAAGCAAAATAGAAAAAATAGATAGTGTAGAATTATGGGCATAATTATGAGCATGAGGATATTGAAGAAGTCCAGCCCCATAGATGATTCAACAAAAGCAGCTGCCAACAATTGTTGAATTGAAGAAGTCCAGCAAATTGATTCAACAAAAGCAGCTGCCAACAATTGTTGAATATTATATCCCTGTTGTGATGTCACTAATGACATCTATGGGGGTATAATTTCCCCTATGAAAGGAGCTGCTGAGCTCCTCCAAAACACACCAAAAAAAAATACCAAGATAAGAGTGAAGTAAAGTGTGACTTTGAGAGTTGTTTTTGTAATTTATTTTTGTAAGTAATAGAAGAAATTTTTTCTTCTCTCAAATTCGTGTTTACCAACGCCCAATTATTCCCTTGAGTTACAACAGATATACAAATTTTAGTTCAAGTTAATAAAAATTATTAGGTCATGAATTAAGTTTTTTATTTGTAAAAATAACATAAAGGATCACAATATTTGATAATATAATGCCAAACATTTAGAAGAACAAAATATATATTTGAGCATTAAACACCAAAAAATAAATTGTATCCTATTTTTTGCCAGATTTTAGTCCATGTTATATTGCCATTCCAAAATTTTTAAACAACGTATTTGAGCTATTATATAATATATACCAAAAAATAGAATGTGGGCTCTTTTATGCCAAATTTTAGGTCACCTTATGATGGCGAAATTCCTAATTATTCCTAATGTATTTTTATTTTATTCTCTATTTGGCTTATGCATCTTATTTAAAATATATTTTAAGACTAATTAGTTATTAATTTCCTGATATATTTTATGGTGTATTTTTCTCTTACTATATATTATAGGACTTTTAAATTCTTTTATAAACATATTTTTCTTCATTCATAATTTTAGAACTCTTTAATTTTAAATATTATAAAGGTAATTAAATAATAATTTGAAGAAATAAATATATGATAATTTTGTTTATTTTACGGTCTTTTATAAAAGGTAAAAAGTTTAACCAACGTTTCTGAAGATTTCTATTTTTTAAAATAATATAAATAAATAGATAATCTATTGATATTTCTTAGGTGCTATTTTAGGAAAATATTATCTAACATGCTGAAGTACTTAGACACATCAGAATATCAGCTTCCAGACGTTTTCCTACCTAAGAAAAAACTCAAAATAAATTTAAAAAAATAAAAAATAGATTCCATATCAAATAAGTAAGAGTTTAAGTTTTTATTCACTAATGATATATAAGTCATTTTTAACATAATTACACATAAATTATTTAAAATGAATATTACAGTAATTAATTATTTACTAAAATAATAAACCAATACATAGAGTCCATGTCCAAAAGGTCATTTGCCTTGACTATGAAAGGACTTTATTTCTTTTTGACTAATTGAATGAAATTGAACTTTAGCTATAATTAAATACATTTTGGACTATACCCCAACCCCTAACAACCCCACTTTTATTTGGTGGTCATATCCATTTTTAATTAAAATGAAAAAAAAGTCTTTTAAAAATTATACTTTTATTTCATTATATATAATAATCTTAAGAAAAAAACAAAAAAATATTTGAAAATAATAATAATAGTAACAATAACAACATGCTTGACATAATTTCTGTAGATATAAGAAAGATACAATATATACCGACCTTAACTAAATCAATGTCTTTTCCTTCTAAATCTAATTTGAAGTACCACAATCTACTCAAAAATAAATTTACAATCACAATACGAAACTAATAAAATTAAAATAAAAAATGACCAAAAAGCCCTTCACTAAAAAATTGTCGGACCCATCTACGAGCAGGGTCTACGAATTATAGATCCATTTATGATACGTAAAACATGATTTTGTCCTGATTTTGACTAAGATATGAAAATAAATACCGAAGAGAAATGCTTCCAGCAAATATATAGTCCATGTGTGATCCCTATTTGAAATAAAGCTATAGCCAGAGTTAGAGGTCGAGATCAATGAGCAGCACCAACCTGAGACTATGAGAGGGGTATCTTCTATCTTTGTGTGCATCATGTACCCAAAAAAAAAAAATTCACATAAATATGTACATAATATAAGTCAAAAAATTGCCAAAATTTGTTTCACATTTAAAAGAGATAATAATAAATTTAGTAATGGAAGAAACTAATTTAGTAAAAACAAATAGTTTTTTCTTATTAAAACTAATATTATGTAATTATATATTGTTAACCATTTTTGACTAAAATTTCAGTAACTTTTCTTAAACCTGTTTTTGGAGGTTCAAAAGGGGGAAATTACTTTGAAAGTTCTCAATATGTTTGTTAAGTAAACGTGGATGGCTGCTATTATTTTTATTTGATAAATATAAATAAATAAATAAAAGCAAAAGACAGATTTGATCTTTTTTCTTAGTGTGAAATTGAACTTTCCCTTTTCTCTGCAAAGGTTATCTAGAAAAATCTTTATATAATAAAGTTTGGACCAACAAAAATAGATATGAAGAATTTTCTAACTATATGTATGTATAAATTATATATATATATATATCTTCGCAACTTAAAAAACAAGAAGGCTCTCTCTTTGAGTTGTGGCAGCTGAAGAAGAAAAATAAGTTCAGGTGGCAATTAATTAAATTCTTCCATTTTTTTGTGTGTTTATCCTTTTCTTTTTCTAATTTATGGTATTCCATTTAACCATTTTCAAAAAAAAAAATGATAGACAAATTCTGTAGCTAAATAGCATATTCTGTTATTAATTCATTGGTTAGAAATCTAATTTGAGTGTTTTGTTAGCGTGGTTGAACATCAAGATTGGTTAATTGATATAGTACACTTGTTATAAACATGGTGACCTCCATAAGAAAAAAAAGAGAAATTAAATCATGTATCTTTCAAGCTATCAGTTTTCTATTTTTAGTCGACTGCTCTATGACAGTTTTTTATTTTCTTTCTAGGTCTGCTCGCCCGTTTACGTTTTGCTAAAGTAAATAATAATTAAAAAACGATGTTTCCTTCCCACTCTTCTTCTTGATATCCTTTTCCTTTATATGAATAGGTTTTCTTCCATTTTCCTGCAACTAAAGGTTAGTGTCTTGAACTAAATAGTTGGTTAGATCGTGAAGGTCCAACACTATAACGAGACGTTTAGCAGCAATAAATTTTAAAAATATTTAGTGGTTATTGAGTTGATGTTATTATATGATAAGATTAATCGTTAAAATTTTGACACGTGTTTATATAAAATACTGATTATAAATATAATTATTTATTATTATTCAATTTGATGAGAATTATATTATTGTTTATAGAGTGAATAGCTGGTCCAATATTTGGGGGTGGAATTTCTTGAAGGTGGGGTTAGGTATTAGTCCTATATGAGCAGCTATATGTAGATGAAATAATTAATGGATGAATTTTAATGCTTATGCAATTCATTTTTCCTTCTTTAATTTATTAATTAAATTCATATTAAATAAATAAATCAAAACAAAAAGAGTGATTGAACTGGCAGGCACACGAACTAAAATCATTTTTTTCTTCTCTTCTTATAAGTAACTCTTTTTTTTCGTGTGCATTAACAAAATAATTTATATATTATTCCTTTCATTCCTTTTTTTGGCATCTTTTGATTTGACATGATATTTAAGAAAAAAAGTAAGATTTTTAAAATTTGTGGTCTAAAATCATTCTGAGAATTTTGTGTAGTTGAGATTCATTTCATTAAGGGTAAAATAGGAATTTTAAAATCAAATTATTTCCAATTAGAGTAAAATCACATTCTTTTTTGAACGAACCAAAAAAGGAACATTATCTTTTGGAAAAAAAAGACAGTCAAATTTGTCATTGTTGAAGTTAACTACAAGTTATTGATGACTAATTAATTGGTAATTGACAGGGTTGAATTTATGGAGTGGATTCAAAGGAGAAAAGTGACAATATCTTTATTAATTGTTGCTATTATTATTGCCTTGAACATCACTAGTCTTCATGGAGGACTAATTGGGCCAGGTGAGAAGTCAAAATTAAAAATTTATTCTTCTTGTGTGTATATATATATCTCACGTTTATGTTCTCTAATTTTTGACTGTGAACAAGTAGACAGTTAAATTTATGTAATATTGAATAAGTAGATGTATGCATCCTATATGACGTCTTACTTGGTTAATTTACGTCCTACGTCATGTCCTATTTTATTGTGTCATATCGTGAGTGTTTACTTGCGCACATTCAAATTTTCGAAAAAAGAATAAGTTACTCTTGACTTTTATATTTTATTCCTCCTCAATCTTTCTGCAAAATAATTTTGTTTATTTTTCAGAAAGAAAATTAGTTGAAATAGAAAAAATATCAGGATCGGATGACACAGTGAGGATTGATCCTTTGAAGAATTTCAAAAAATACAGAGGAGGATATGACATAACAGAAAAACATTATTGGAGTGTAAGTTATTGTATCTCATCTTGATAATCAATATTATTATTGTTTTACATTATTATTAATGCGATTTAATCCGCTATAGCCTTATGTATATTTTATTTTGGCATAATATGTAAACGTGTTCTTAAATTTGACTTCTACTGACATCTACACCTTCAACTTTCAGTGAGCACAAATAAACATTTTAACTTGTACTATAAAATTGAACAAATAGACACATGTGTCCTGCGTGACGTCCTACATATCAATTTATGTTTTATGTGTATTATTCCAGGTAAAACGAATGTATTTGTTTGTTAAATTTTATACAAATTTGATTTAATACTATTTTAATAGATATTTCGATTGAAATCGGTAAAAAAAAGAATAAATAAAAATGTTTTGATATAGAAAAGGTAGGAAGTTTAATTTCTCACTTTTTTTAGATAGAATTTGTTTCCTATCATGCATATTTTTATGCTAGTTCAGTGAAAAAATAATGTTCTATAACACAAAGTTTTTCCACTCATTCACGATGAAAAAAATCTTTATTTCTAGCAGTGAAAAATCTAATTTCAAGGACTAAATTTTAATATTTTGTGCAGTCCACTATTTTTACAGGTATATATGGGTATGCCATTGCTGTGATATGGCTGTTATGTGGCTTAGGATATGGATTATTTCTTCTTGCTTCAACTTTTTGCTGCAAAAGAAATAATAGAAAGCTCAAGAAGAGATCAACTTGTTATAATAAACAAGATTGCTATCTCTGGATTATTCTCTCAGCCATTTTCTTGACAATTTTAGCAATGTAAGTTTCTTCTTTCACAAACTTATTTGCATCAACAGTAACAATAACATATTCAATAAAATCTCATAAATAGATTTGAGCAGTGGCGGAGCCAGATTTTCTGTAAGGGGTTCAAAATTTTAAGAAGTAGACATACGAACTAATCGAAGGGGGTTCGACATCTATTATATATACATAAAAAGATTATTTTTACTATATATAAATAGTATAATTTTTCGCCTAAGGGGATTCGGACGAACCCCCTAATACCTATATGGCTCCGCCATTGGGTTTGGGAGAGTCGTGCGTACATAACGTTACTCTTATATTATGAAGAAAGGTGTCCTAGAAAAATCGTTTCTTATAATATCTTATCTATAGCCTATAGGTTCATATGGACTTGTGTTTATCAGAGGTTTAAAATGCGTGTACAAGAGTGTGTAATTTCACGTATGGTCACTAAATTATAAGTAAAAGTAATTATCAGAAAAGTTTTGAAAAAGTAACAGTTTTTTATATTTAATAACAATATAACACATAAATTAAACCATATAAAATATTACATTTTGTCAAATACTTATCCACTATAAGAGTAATAATTCATTAATTACCTATAAACGTTAAATTTAGAATTCAGTTCTTCCATACCAACTTAATTGTCTGGCACTGTTATTAACATAACAGCCAATCCAATCCTTTGGTATGAATTGTTATGATCACTTGAAGTCGTCATTTCAAAATTAAAATCCTGATTCCACCTGACTTTACTATTTTTGTAGAATTGCAACAGGATTGGTTCTAGGTGGTAATGGAAAGTTTCATTCAAGAACAGATAAAGTAGTGGACATAATAATTGGTACAGCAGATGGAGCATCAGATACAATTTACACAACAACAAGAGCTATGAGAGAGATGAACATTGGATTAGAAGGAACAGATATAGGTCAAGAAGCTTCAAATTTCTTGGTTCCAACTTCTACAAGACTTGATAGACAAGCTGATGATATAAGTAGAGAAGCAACAAAAACTAGAAGATTAATTCAGAAACTCCTAAACATAGTGTAAGTTCTTTCAAAAACAGACTCTGTACCTCTATGGTAAAGTCTGTATACATTTTACTCTCCTCAGATTCTACTTATGGGATTCCATTGAATATGTTATTGTTGTTGTAATTCAAATTTTTTATAGACACGTGATTTTTGATCATCTAACGTCAAACATCCTTTTTCTTGCACCTACTTTGTTGAAGTAGAATATATGGCGTTACTTAGAAACGAATCGAGTTCTCCCCATTTTTAGACCTAATGTTAGTTATACCTTTCTAATAACAGGTACATAGTGACAATTGTGATTATTTCTCTGAACTTGGTTGCTGTAATTTCCCTATCAGGTAAACACTATTACTCTTTCCATGTTTCTTTATAATCGTCATAATTCTTTTTTAGGATTAAACGATATGAACTTTGTTAACTTTTTTAACAAAACATCTTGATATGAAAAAAATTTACAACTTATAGTATCTTTTGTATATCTGACATTTTTACTTAAATATATATATATATGTATATTGAGGTTATGTAATCTAACTCAACTTTAAAAAAATGCAACATGACAATTAAAAAGGAACGGAAGAAGTATTATTTATTTATTGGCTTTGACCAATCTGTATTGGTTGACTAGAAAGTTTAGTTAGAATTACTCTATCTATTTCAATTTACATGTTGTGTTTTGATTTCTAGAATGTTTGGGCACAATCTTTTTACATGTCTTATATTAATATTTTATATTATTAATTACTGTGACTAATACTAATTTTTACATAATTAATTTTCAAACATGAAAGTTTTATTTTTAAATTTTTTTAAAAAAATATTATAAACCCGGATTTATAGTTAATTTTGTTTTCTTGAAAAAAAGATGTTACTTAAATTGGACCTAATTTTTACAATTCTATCAATTAGAATTGTCATTCTAGATCAAATACACTGTCTTAACACTGTAATCTTTTAAATATTGCAGCATTTGGGATACTCAAATTTAGAAGAACCCTTAAATTGTAAGTATCTTATGTAATAATTAATATGAGAATACCAAAATACTTTATATTAATACATTTAATATATCATAATCCAATAGATTTTCAAATTATAATTATTTCTTTTAATAATTGGATGCAGGCTCATTGCATTATGCTGGATCTTCACAGCTCTGTGCTGGTTTCTTTTTGGAATTTATTTTTTCTTAGACAAGTATGAAAACTATATATTCTTAATTATTTTAGGCATAATACATAAATATACTTTTTAATTTGACTTCATTTGATATCTATGTCTTCTAACATTAGATATGCTTCGACAGTATGCATTTAAATTTGTATAAAATTAACTGAACTTGTAGACACATGTATCTTATGTGGTGTCTCGTGTGGCAATTAGCGTCCTATGTGTATTTTGTCAAGTATTGTTCACGATACAAATTTAAATGTTTGACCTTGTGATATAATAGGTTAGTAGGAGTAGTCGTGTTTTTATATCCTCTGTTGTCATTAGTCGTTTTATATTTAGTACTTCTTTCGTATTTACATACTATCATTTGTTTTTCATTATCAGTTATTCTTCCTTTTTTTTTTTTTTGGTTCCCTTTTTTTGTCGTATCTAGTGTATTCTGCTTAAGGGGCTTGATTCTTGAGACGAGTGTTTCCCCAAAACAGTCTCTCTATCTCTATGAGGTAGTGATAAGATCTGCGTACATTTTACCCTCCCCAGTCCTCACTTATGGGATTCCATTGGGTATGTTGTTGTTATTGTTTGTTTATATACATCCAAAGTTGGATGACATAGATATCAACTGAAGCCAAGTTAATACGAATTTATGTACTATCATTATTTTGTTTCAAAACTTTATAACATTTATAATAATTGCTGCATATGATTTTTGCAGCTTTGCTGGAGATACATGCACTGCACTAGAAAATTTCCAATCAGATCCCTATAATAGCAGTTTGAGTTCAATTCTTCCCTGTGATGAATTGGTTTCTGCAGAATCAGTCCTTCATGATGTCAGTCAAGGAGTTCATCAAATAGTCAACGAGGTAAACTTGAAATTAAATTCATAGCTATTTTCATAGATATTTTAATTGAATCGGTGAGAACGTAAGTAGTAATGTTTCCATACGAATGAAAGAAAATGACTATTATAGATATCTCGTGAGTTATTTTCAAGTCTCTTGTGATTCAAAATCTACTGAAAATAGCCTCTCTACCTCTATGAGGTAGCAGTAAATTCTACGTATTTAATCCTTTCCAGATGCACTTGTGAAATTCCACTAGGTGTATTGTTGCCGCCTTGTGACTCAAGATAGATTTTTCGAAAAACTGCAGGTGAATCAAAGGTTATCAACAGAATATGGAAATGTTGCACAAATTTGTAACCCTTTTTCCGGTCCACCAGAATATAACTATGAGCCGGGAAACTGTTCCTCTACTGCAATTCAAGTCGGAGACATTCCTCGGGTAAGTGAAAACACTAACGAAAAAAATCAGGGAGCGAAAATCGCACTGAATACTCTTTTTTGTTCTTTTTCATGAAGATATTCAAGATGTTGACATGCACCGATCCAAATTGCACTGGCGGAGTCATGATCTCCCCTCGAGATTTCAACACCGTAGAAGCATACACAACCGCAGTCCAGAAAATCCTCGACGTGTACCCTGGAATGGAGAATCTAACTCGGTGTGACACGGTTTTCAATGCATTCAATGACATCACTGACAGCCATTGCAACCCACTGAAGAAAAGCGCGCATTTGGTATGGGGAGGACTTGTTTTCCTCTCGGTGGTTTTGGTCGTGTTGGTCTTGGTGTGGTCTTTCGAAGCACATCAGGGACACAAGTATAATAACTTGAATAGTTCAGTCAAGCCTCATTCAGTTGGAGCAGATATGCTGGAATCAGGTATGCAGAAACAAGTCAATACAGACTCAAATGTAAATGATACAATAGCTGATTAGGCTATAGGAAAGATGATATACATTTTAGAAGCAGCAAAATTCAACGTTCTCTCTCCCAAACAACAAAGCCCGCCATCATGGTCGTGACTCGTGAGGTTAGAGAGCATCCAACACAAAGCGATCTTTCATTCTTCTAGGAGACCAAAAAATCCTTCTTCCTTTTTTCCTCTTTGTGGAGGAAAATATAGTAGAATTATAGGACCATATTATATTACTTTAGGTTTGTTTATTTGTTTTCCCAAAAATCGGGCTGTATAGAAAATTATTGTTTCCTCAAAAAAATTTAAATTAAAGAAGCCATCTATGGGAACCAACCCCTCAATGGCATGTATGAAATTTTATATAACAAGAAAAAATATACATTTTTATTCAATCTTTTTCCATAGCTACATGCTCAAGAAACTGCATGCATCAGTACATGATAATGACAGCGATATAACTAACCGCTAATAAAGTTCCGAGGGGGAGAGTTAATACAATAGTTATTATAACCACCATAACAGGTGTTTAAATATGCGCTATCAAAAATTTCATGAATAGTATTTAGTAAAAATCAAGTTAAAATGTCTATTTTCTAACTGTAAATTATACACATAAGTTGAGGTGATATTTTCCTCTCAAGCAATTTAAACAAGGTGATACGAGGTCAGAACAATGTTATAATTTCAAAAAAATATCACGTTGAAAACCAGACATCCAAATAACAATTTTGTTAAACTGGATTACAAAGTACCAAAGGAAAACAATAAAATTTCATTTCCCTATTTGCAGATTGTCTGTTGATATCAGACACCACCAATATACATAATCAAGAAACAGTATCCATCCATGCTGACGAATATGATTTTCTTTTGACGATGGCGCTATGCTTAGTTCCCTTCATCCTACAAGAGAAGCCAGAAGAGCTGTAAGATCATTAAGCTATATAACAATCTAAGCAGAACTCAGCTAGCAGCAGTTAGCCAAGTAAAAGAGCATTGATGGATGACACAATCTCAAATTAAGAGCGAAAAACAATGAGATCTGATGCCCACGAATCAATACTTCACGTATAACGCTAACTAATGATGTGAGGATTGCCTACGACTTGAAATAACAGCTCATCCTTGAGCGATGTGAAACATTCTTCTCTTTCTTTTTGGTGCTAAAAAGGTGATATGGTGCTATCAGCAGCAAAATCAATCAACCAAGCCTCAGTCCCCAATTTAGAGCACAAACCCAAAGAATGGTGCATCGAAAGTATCCTGACAGCAATGATTGACCAAACTGTTCCAAGTGTGATGCCTTGAAAACAAAGAAACGCATACACCAAGAAAGAAGTTACTCTAATAGCATCAGCATGTGATGTCTTTTCGACATTGTCCCTGCTCTGCTGTTGTCTAATAGGGTGTTTGGATTGACTTTTTAAAAGTGACTTATAACCTAAAAGCTAAAAGGCTCGCAGCGGTACCAGAACTGGTACTACCAGACAGAATTTTCTGGAACCAACACCCTTTTAGCAAAACCCGGTCGGCTTAGGGATGGAACTGGTGCAGGTAGTACCGGCACTTTTACGTCCCAATGTGGTCTGCACCGAAAACGGTATTCCGGAATTTCATTTTTTAAAATTAAAATATTAATTACTTATAATTGAAAAAAATTATAAAATATGTAACTTATTTAATATTTCTTTTAAAAGTATAACTTTTTAGAATTTTTTAAAAGTATAAATCAAACTTAAGTTCTAAAAGTTTAAATTTAAAATTTTCAAACATATAAGTTATGGGTAAATGTATATGGCACAAAACTACTTTTTAGGGGTAGTTTAGTAATTAAAAGGGGTTGAAAAGATTAGATATGTCAATTCATTTAATTTTTTTTAAACCTAAAATGCTCTTCAAACTTTTTACCCATAGGTTAATGCCCTTTTGGCATTCAAACTTTTTACCCACAGGGTTATGCCCTTTTGGTTATAACCACTGGTTAGTAGTTTCCTTCCACATCTTAACTTTTCCTTCAAAATTACCGACTTCACAAATAATATACCGTCTTCTGAAGGTCCAGTGCAGTAGATGAGGCTGCTCCTCCTTTAACTAGAAGTCTTGGATTCGAGCCCTGAAAAAAAATCCTTCGTAGGGAGTGTTTCCCCCCAAATGCTATGCGGCAAGAATCCAAATATAGTCCGACTCCACTGTGGGTATGGACACCGGGTGGGAAACCAAAAAAAAATAGATAGTATTTTGGTAGAATGCAGTGAAGGCGACATAGATGTTTTGGAGCAACAAAACCAACAACCACTTTCGAAAAATGTTTTACAAAAGAAAAGTTAGAATCTCTAAGAAAAGATTATTTTCAAGGTTTCAATATTAATATAATAATTCAAACAGAACTCTTCCCAGGAGGTGGTGCGTAGATTAGGTTCTCTTATGATATTTGTAATAAAAATTGTACAATTTTTTAATATTTTATAAGCAAAATTATAGGCTATTCTCCCCCTTTTTTTAATTTAATACGAGTCTTTTTTTAAATATACATTTCAAGTTTCAAATGTTTCAAAATTTACAATTTGAAATTAAAAATTTTGAAAATGAGAAGTTAAAATATACTTTAAAAAGCTTCAAACTTAATGAAGTTAATATTTATATAGTTTGAAAATTTAAAGTTTACACTTGAAGACTTAAGTTTTAAATCTTAAACATTAAGATTTAAATTTGAAATTTCAAATTTAAACTTTCTTCAAAGATTAACTTCTTATTCTTTTAAAGAAATATTAAATAACTTATATATTTGAAAATTTAAACTTTTAAGACTTAAATTTGAAATTTAAACTTTAAAAGATTAAAATTTGAAATTTATACTTTCAAAAAACTTTAAAAAAGAACAATAAATATGTTACATATTTTATAATTTTTCCAATTATGAGCAGTTAATATTTAAATTTTAATTTGAACAAAAGAAATTCCGGAATACCGACCTGGTCCAGTTTCAGTACATACCGGACCAGGACGGAAGTCCGTATAAGTGCTGGTACTACCGGAACCGGTTCCATCACGGAGCCAGCCAGGTTTTGCTAAAAGGGTGCTGGCTCCAGTCCGGTACTGCTGCCAGCGTTACCAAACACCCGCTAAATGAATTAGCAATACAGTAACAGCCAGAACTAGAATTGCCATGTCAAATGTAACAGCAGAAGTGCTTCAAGTAGAAAAGAACACTCGGTGAAACAAGAAAGACATTTTTGAATCATAGAATATGTGAAATTGGTGGTGGAATAAAAGAGAAAACAACTGAGCGAAGTGCCACAGAGCTGCTTCGATTTTTTCACGCCACACTTTACCCCTTACTCTAATCCTTGGCATGTAAAACACCCTAGTTTTACAAATGGCTGCATTCATTAGTATCATTTTCCATGAAACCAGTAAAACAAAAGGGAAAGCAGGGACGGCGTGAATTTTCTTCTGGTTCATTTGGTGAAATACTTCATCTATTTAGCGACTCAACAGACTTTTTTCTAACAGGAAAAAGAAACAACATTAGCCGCCCAAAACACTTTCACCTGCTTGAT
Organism: Solanum medicagineum; assembly: GCA_026153255.1. Lineage (NCBI taxonomy): Eukaryota > Viridiplantae > Streptophyta > Magnoliopsida > Solanales > Solanaceae > Solanum > Solanum medicagineum. The sequence continues at coordinate 3,404,221 of JAPFFP010000103.1, forward strand.
GGAGAAATATAACCCCCCTGCAACAACACTTCGTAACAAATTTGTTTTTCCCATATGAAAAAGATATCTCCTATTAGTGCATGGATGGAAGTAATACATTCAATAAAGAACAGTTATAGAGCTAGCATGCTAGAGAAAGAAAGACACAGAACCTTCAAAAAACTTTCGCTGGAGAGACCTAATTCCAATTTAGTTGGGCAAAAAAGGTTGGAGAAGGAATCCATACCCAAGGTACAGAATGGTAATGGTGGTCATGTTGATGGACCACGTGGCGCACATACGAGAACAGACTGATTTCGAATTTGAATTGGATAAATGGGTCAGTTTCTACAGAAACTTGTCAGTATTATTTGGAGAAATTAGAAACCAGGGCTAGAGCAGACCGATACAGTACAAGCCTAGATTCATCATCAAAAGAGCTTTGAAGTCCACATCACCATTAACAGATGGGATAAGCGGATTATTTATGCCAAATAAATCCCATGGACCAGAAACGTGTACAGTTTACAGCTTCAAACAACTTGTGTGGGAGTGAAGAATAATAGTTGGTGGCAATTCAAGCCATTCTTTTCCTTGCTTCTTCGGGAGCTTTCCCCATAAGAAATCCCAAATTTTAATTCTCTGAACTCGCTTCCCTTCTCTTTTGAGCGCCCTGTATTTTCCATTATGTTCTTGGAAATAGAATCTGTTTTCTCATGGTTAAGCTCAAAGCTGGATGCCTCATGTTGCTGTACAGTTGGGTCAATATGTTCACTGTAGATTGCCTGGATAGGTTTTTGAATTTTGTTAACTCCTTATTTTTAGCATAATTGTACTGGAGCAAGCAGACCCTAGTATTTTTGCTTCTACTTTTGTACCTAATAATGAAACCTTTACTTCATCAAATAAAAAAAAGCCCAGGGTCTAGAAGGGCTTGATGTTCATGAATTTGCGTGGACTTGGAAGTAGCTGCTGTTGCTTCACAAGACAAAATCTCTGCCACAAGCAATGTAGGTGAAAGCCATGAACGAAGGAAGCGAAAACACAGAATCAGCCAAGGATAGATGAAGAGAGAAACCACACAATCTAGTACCTCCACCTCAGGGTCTAGAAACTTTAGCTGCTGCCACTTCAAAAGACAGAATCTCTGTTCATAAATGAGAATAGCCAATGGAGATAGAAACCACAGATGAGGAAGAGAGAGAATGTAAAAATCAAGTATCTCTTCCCCGCCCTCTCTCTTCCTCCCAGGGTCTAGAAAAGGCTGAATAGATCACAGATCTAGCTGCTGAACCTGAAGTAGATGATGTTGCTTCATCTATGAATGACAACATCAATGGAGGTCAGAGCTTTGGGAAGAGAGAGAATGCAAAATCAGCCAAGGATATTGGAAAGAGAGAATGCAGAATTGCCAAGGATATAGAAATAGAGAATGTAGAATCGGCAAAGGATAGAGGAAGAGACAATGTGAAATCAAGTACCTGCTCTTCCCATTGGTCTAGAAAGGCTGGATCATGGATCTTGTCGAACTTGAAGTGATTTTGAAAAGGAAGCTTTGAGCTTTAACAATGAGAAAACAGATTCTATTCCCAGGAACATAATGGAAAATGCAGGGGGTTCAAAACAGAAGGGCAAAGAGTTCAAAGAATTAAAATTTGGGATTTCTTATGGGGAAAGCTCCCGAAGAAGCAAGGTAAGGAATGGCTTGAATTGCCAACTACTATTATTCTTCACTCCTGTTAGAATAGGAATAGGATTAGAATTACATAGTCCTATTTAGAATTGGAATAGGAATAGTATGTTGTTTCCTAGTTGGATTTGGATTGGGTTGTAGTGTCTATAAAATAGGGTCTTTATGTAGCAATGTAAAGACATGTAAATAAACAATTCAATAATATTCTTCTCCAATATTTCTCACATGGTATTAGAGTTTTTACGGTCTTGGTAGAAAATCAAAGAGCTCCGCTGCCGGCGGGCGGCTATGACCCATATATACTGCCCGTCTGGCCAATGATTATGTTAGGCAAAAAAAAAATAAAAAATAAAAAAAAATAAAAATAAAAATAAAAGCTATGAACGCTTGGCTGCCACAAGCCAGTTATCCCTGTGAGTGTTGTAACTCAGTTTATGACTTCCCCTTGTGATAGTCATTAGGATGCAGTTGTTCGTATTCTGCGATATATAAAATTAGCGCCCGAAAAAGGACTACTCTTCGAAGATCGAGGACATGAGCATATCATGGGATATACAGATGTTGATTGAGCAGGATCACCTTCTGATAGGCGGTCTACATCCGGATAGTGTATTAGTAGGAGGTAATTTGGTGTCGTGGAAGAGCAAGAAACAGAGTGTGGTTGCTCGGTCAAGTGTAGAGGCAGAATATCATTCAATGACTACAACAACTTGTGAACTTATCTGGGTCAAACAGTTACCGAGGGAGCTAAAATTTGGCAAAGTTGATCAAATGGAACTTGTGTGTGATAATCAAGCGGCCTTTCATATTGCATCAAATCCAGTGTTTCATGAAAGGACCAAGCACATTGAGATTGATTGTCACTTTGTCAGAGAAAAAATACTCTCAAAAGATATTGATACAAAGTTTGTGAAGTCAAGTGATCAACTTGCAGATGTCTTCACCAAGTCCCTCACTGGTCCTCATATTAATTATATCTGTAACAAGCTAGGTGCTTATGATTTGTAAGCACCAGTTTGAGGGGGAGTGTTAGAACAGGAATAGGGTTAGGATTACATAGTCCTATTTAGAATTGGAAAAGGAATAGTATGTTGTTTCCTAGTTGGATTTGGATTGGGTTGTAGTGTCTATAAATAGAGTCTTTATGTAGCAATGTAAAGACATATAAATAAACAATTTAATAATATTCTTCTCCAATATTTCTCATAACTCCCACACAAGTTGTTTGGAGATTTAACATGAAAGTAAAACCCATTAGATGGAATATAAGAAATTTGACGGACAGGGAGAACTTAGAGTGCTGAAAGTTCTAAGTAAGTAATGGAACACTGATTTTATTTCTTCAAGAGACCAAATTGAATGATGGATTGCTGAATTAGCTAAAAGAATTTGCAGAAACATGTCGCCAATTGAGTAAAGTTCAAGTAGCAAAGGTGAACTAGACATCAGACAGAGAGAAGAAAGAAGAACTTGTTCCAATCTTACTGTTTTTATGGGTCTCAACTGATTTAACCAGGCTTTTCAAATGAGTTTACAGGCCAAACAACACTTGGATAGAAACCAATGATGGTTTTAGTTGCTCACAAGGGAATGTCCTCGGCGTCAAAAAGTTGGATACATCCATCGACCATCGGAACCAAGGAGAATCCTAAGTCTAACGGAGCAACAATAGGTGAATTATTACTGACATTTCTCCGCACATTAGTGAACATAGTTAAATGATAGTTGTACTAGTGAGAGATATCAAGTATTTGGTGAATTAGCCAAGGTAAGCATTAGTTGGAATAACAATATTAAGAAAAATAAAACAAATAAATATATAAATAAGCAAATAGTTGTAATGCTTTTAATTAGCAGCAATCAAGAGGATTGTGGAATATTGCAGGGGAAACTGGGAAGTTGTATCCGTGATTAGAGCCTTTTAAGCCAATTAAATGTAGTTTATAAGCATCAAGTCTGGAAAACACTTTTAGATGCTGAAATTAATTCTATAATTAGTTACATGTTTGAATAAAAGTGTTGAAACTGATAATAAGCAATTGGTGTAGTTGGTTAAAAAAATGCAAATAAGCACTTTTCCTTGCTAAAATGACTGAACTGTCTCTACAACTAATTAGAAAAAATATAAATAAAAAAGTACTTTACATGGAAAAGAACAAATGACAGAAATGGAGTGGAGAGAGAGTTAAGAGTTCTTTATTTGGAAAGGGTATTTCAGATGTTATAAAAGGCATTCGGGATAAAATATTAAAGGCCTGATAGAACCAAATGCGTTCACAAAATATAAACTGATACTGTCATACAATGGGTGATCAACTCACGGGTGTTTGTTGATTTTGGTTTATTAGCATTTCTTTTTTCCAGGAAATTAGGTTTATTATCACTTCCTGTGTCTACCAGATGTGTAGATTCCCCCCAAAAAATGCTCATGAGATGTTCAATCTAACTAATAAACTTATGCCAAACGCTCTCCTAACCCAATTAGGGATGTAAATGGAGTGTGGTGGCATGGAGCGAGGCAGGTCAAGCCCTCACCCGCTATGATTTTAAACCACCCTGCCCCATTTAGAAGTTTCTTCAAATTTTGTCCTGCTCCGCCCTATTAACCGCTCGTCCTTTTCTTCCGATAAATCCATCTGTGGCCCGCCCTTTGGACCAACCACAGCCTTCTAAACTCGGTAGATAATGGGTCAGCTCCTCTACCCTTCTCCACTTAAATATCAAGCTTCCCCTTGCATGGAGTGAGGCTTGAACCTGTGACTTCAACCACAGATCCTCCATCCTTTACTACTTGAGCTAGGCCCTGGAGGCTGCTAGTCCTATTTTCTTCAGTGATCTACTTAATCTTTCTAACAAAACTACTGATTAACGTCATCACACTAATTATACAGCAAAATTTAAATGAATTAAAACCCATCACATGAAGGACAACCAACTAATACTAACGTCCTAGTTGCATCAGTACTCCTTTTTCGAATTCAACAGTTTTTCTAGTTGCATCTGTGCTATTGTTTAAACTTATATCTAATATATATGTCATTCTTTACATGCACATTAAATATAAAGTACTTATCACTAATATTTTTGTTGTCATACAATTATTTTATGGGTTTTCCAAATGAGTAAACCAAAGTGACCCTTGCAGCCACCTTGGAAGAAAATAAACTAATGTTCATTTTCTTCTTGTCTAAACTTTTTCTTAGTATTTTAAGGGGTGCTAAATTGATGGATGAATTCCACTGGAATAAATTAGCATTAACAAGTTCATCACACCCTCAAAACTCACAGAGCTAACCAACTCTTTGGTGAACTTCTATGATTACGTACTCAGTAAGCTATCAACTAAGCTGAGAAGAAAGAATGGGCCAAAGGCCCAAAACAACCTGCCCCCTGCCCTGCCGCATTTACTATTCTTAAAATATAAGTAACCAGCCCTGCCCTGCCCCATTCCGTTTAAGTATTGCCCTGCCCTGCCTTGTTAAGCCTTTGCCCTACCCCGCCCTGCATCAATTGCTATCCCTAAATTCAATGAACGATTTTATCACTTACATACACGGAAGTGATAGGTCCACCATTAATTGGAGATAACGTTACTTGGTCTAGAGGATGTGACAAACCTGATTCTTAAATAATTGGAGTTTTTACCATTACTGGAGTTCACAGTTTCTATGTTCGGAGTATCCTCTAATTTTTCTCTTCAAATATCAATTTAACATTTTGATAAGTAAAACTTCAATTTAATGGACTTGGATTTTATTTCAAGGTTTGGAATGTTTGATCTTGAATTACAATCTTGAGCTTGAGTGAAGGTCTATGAAAGTTTCATCTTGAATTTTTATGGTTGATGCGGCCACTTCGATGATCACCATAAACACTGGTTTTGAATTCAATTGGCATGAACAGATGATTTGAGTTCGTACACTTTCAATCGTAAAATTAGTACTTCATTCTTGAGATGAAACTAGGATATTTGATCTTTGTAATTGGAATTGATTGCACAAGTGCTTGTTATTCACAACTCTCCTGTAGTTCTTGATACTTTTGGTCCCCCTTTTTGGCTTAGGGAGTACCCCTATCTGTAGCTGTAAAAAAGAGGAGTTATGGTGTGGACAAAAGCCTCTGCTTGATTTGATTGATTGACTTTATTCACCAACCAATCAGGTTAAAGCAATGTTCATTTTTTTGGATAACAGAAAAATATGTCTATGGCCCGCCCTTTGGACCAACCACAATCTTCTAAACTCGATGGATAATGGGTCCACCCCTCTACCCTTCTCCACTTAAATACCAGGCTTCACTTTGCATGATCTGGGACTCGAACCTGTGACCTCAACCACAAATCCTCCACCCTTTGCTACTTGAGCTAGGCCTTGGGTACATGTCACTAAGTACTTGGCATGTTCTTATTGGAGTCAAGTCATCAACCAATCAAATTAAAGAAATGAAAGCATCACGCTTGCCTATCAGAACATGTTAATTGTACACTTGACATGTTCTTATTGGAACAACGGAACATGTTACTTGGTACACTTGGTACGGTTTCATTGGCTCCTTTATTTATCTTGGCGCACCATGTCACTTGGCACACGACACAAATTTTGAGATTCTACGATGAGAATTGAGATTACAATGGACCTTGAACAAATAAGGTGGTTAATCATTTGTAACCCAACCAGACAGATATGTGTGTACATAAATACACACACACAAATGACATGATCTCATTGGCTCCTTTTTTTAAAATCATGGCACATCATGTAACTTGCCACATGACACAAACTTGAAACTCTAGAATAAGTTGACACCCAATGGACCTTGAACAAATAAAGTGGGTTCATCATTTGCAACCCAACTAGACATATGTGTGCAATATATAGAGAGATAGTGTGTGTCATATATATACCTACTACATTATCCTTTTGCAATGGAGAGCAACAATATACCCAGTAAAATCCCACTAGGTGAGGTATGGGAAGGGTCGAGATACACTAACCTTATTACTACCTCGTAAAAATAGAAAGGTTGTTTTTGAATTACTATAGAAGAGCAAAAACAAAAAGTTGTTGAATGCCTCAATTCAAATTATACTTTGTACAAGGGCTTATAATAGTCACTTGTGGTGAATTGAAGGTGTCTATCAAAAGATAAGAGAAGTTTGTGACCTATATGTTTTTCAAGAAGGATGAACAATTATAATCTATAACCCATTCAATTATTTAGCTTCGCGGGATTTGAGCCAGTATAATTTAAGAAGGGGAGGAGGGAAAAATCGAGTGTGTACTAGAATAGATTCAGTTATTGAGAAGAGAAGACAAAAATACACATTGGTAAAAAATACACATTGTACCAATGTGTGGGCAATGCATTTTCAAAATTTAAGTGAACTAAGAAAGGCCATGGTGTTAACTTCCTAAAACCGTGTATTAGCCATGTAGCTCTCACATGGTCATACTGACATATCAGTTGAGAAGGCCACAAGGTTTACACTTTAATCTCTTAAAAGCTCAAACCATTGTAACTTTTAAATTTCAACTCCCAGAAGCTTAACCATGTGACCAAGTGGTATATGCATTGTTTGTTTTTGTCTCCACCTTTTTGAGTTCTTATAGAACTTAGTCCGCCACCATTGTTAGCTCAATTCTTACAGGACATCAAATAAAATCTGATATCATCTAAGAGAAATATGGCTAAATTTGTGTAGACTATCAGCCTTTAGAGGGCTTCTGTTTCACAAGAAAACTGCATCAGTGGTTCCAACTATGAAACTGTAACCTTTCATGTTTCTTTCTTTTGATCACAGTATTGTCCATAATTCTTAGCTAGTAGAGGTATTGAAATAACAAATCGTTATGTTTGATTAAACGCATAACAGAGGTTTACACTTGGGCCAACATAACAGAGTTTTCCTTTTCTGTCTCCGGTCCGGCGTCTCCTACCGGAAAATTCTTTCCTTTTTTCAATCTAAATCTCACAATCCTTCCCACCTCTCCTTTGTCTTCTTCTACCACACCTTTTCCCACAAATGGGGGACGATACCATCTACTTTGCTGTGGGATTCAAATCGTATGATATCGCCAGAGTAATTTCCAGAGCGGAAATACGGTATGATTGGGTCGAACGAGGTCGCAACATGATTACCCGTACGAGCATAAGCCAGAAGACAATGGAGTGGCTAGTGTATGCTTTGAAAGAAGCGTCGAAAGGGCATGGAAACTCAGTCCGCAGATGGAAGTTTCGGGATCAGTTTTCAGAGATAATTTTTTCCAGAAACTTCAACAAATTTGGCCGATATTTCAGCATCCTTAACATGGAAAGCAGAAGGAGAGCAGTTATTTTTATTCCCGAGTGGACACTAAACTCAGGGTGGCTAGACATAGCCACCAAAATTAAGTATTCTCAAATGCTAAGATACAGAAGGCTGTTAAGGGGGTGTCCAGGGAAAGGGAGGAGGGCCTCTCATACTCAGAGGCTGTCAGAAACAAGTGGTCCACAAGAGAAATAAATGCAGCTAAGATTCAACAAGGGGGGAAGAAACTGTTAATTACAAATACAGTTGGTTTAAGTCAGCATGATACGCTAGTAAGAAGTGTGATTGGAAGTCTTCCGGAGGATTTATCTTATGCTCCTTTGTCTGAGATTCAGCGGTGGGTGGCAAACACATGGAAACATGAGCACAGTGTCAATATATACGATATGGGCCAAAATCATTTCCTCATTGAGCTCCCCAACAAAACAGCCGCCGATAACATTGTAAGGGGAAAGTGGTTTTGGAAGTCCTACAAATTCAACAAGCAGTGGTGGTCGCCGACTTCTAATGCCACTTGCGAAAGGCTGGAGCAGGTCTGGATCAGGGTCGTTGGTTTACTGCTCCAACTTTGGTCACAAAATGTTTTCCGTGAAGTCGGAAACTTATGTGGAGGCTGGATTGCAACTGAAGAAGAAACGGTACTTCGAAATCACCTCAAATGGGCTAGGATAAAAGTGAGAGGAGACGGTGACGAAGTTCCGAAGTTGGTCAAACTGTCACACGGTGATTTAACCTTCAAAGTTCCGATCTGGGTGGAGATGCCGACGAGGGTGGTCATGGAGGAAAGTCGCAAAGCTCCTCCAAAGAACGGTCTGAGGGAAGAACCAACGGACTTCGAGAGAAAAGTCTTTTAGGTCATACAGAGGTGTCAGGGCACGTGGGTTCTTCTTATGACCCAGACATTTTAAATTAGCCAGTTGTTTCGGCACGTGAGGAGTCACGTGAGACTGGGGTCCCATCTCACTATCCTATTAAAAAGAATTTAGGGCCCGAGGAAAAGAAAAATCTGGGCCCGGATCTTCTAGCCCATTTTGTTTCTTTTGGGCTAGAGAAAGAACCTCCATCTATTTCTGCAGACCCAATTGCAATTGAGCTTGAAGCGATATCAACAAGGGCTATCGTAGCTCTGCAATGCGAAGGGGGAGAAATAACAGTGTCTTGGATGCTATGCCTACTTATTCTTATCAATAGTGTCTTGGATGCTATGCCTACTTACATGATGTCCCTCTTCCCAATTCCGGATGGAGTCATTGAGAGATTAAATAACAACAACAACAACAACATCATACCCAGTGGAATCCCACAACATCATAATCTTGTCACTCCTGGTGTGACCACACATCCATCTCAACATCCTCATCTCTGCAACATGCATCTTTTGGACATGTGCGTTTTTGATTGGCCAACACTCTACCCCATACAGCAAGGATGGTCTAACCACCAATCTGTAAATAAGCTAAGAAGAAATTCCTCTGGGAAGGGAACAGTGAAACCAAGAAATTACACTTGGTGAAATGGGATGTTCTAATCGGAGACAACCAGAAAGGGGGCTCAGGGGTGAGAAATTTAAAAACACAAAATCAGTGTCTCATGATGAAGTGGTTATGGAGACTTGCAACTGGAGAACAGTCACTGTGGAAAGAGGTAATCCAGTCGAAATACGAAATGGAAGATCACTGGTCCACCAAAATGGTCACTAGCACTTATGGGACTAGCCTTTGGAGGACCATTAGAAATCTGTGGCCAAGGTTAAGAGAAAACTGTAGCCTAAGAATTGAAGATGGCAGGAAGGTTTCCTTTTGGGAAGACATTTGGCTGGAACAAGGATCTCTTAAGGATATTTTTGCTGACATATACACTCTAAACCAACAGAAAAGGGCAACAGTAGCTGAGGTATGGTCGGAACAGGGATGGAACCTGAGTTTTAGGAGACCTTTTAATGACTGGGAGATTTCGAGGCTAAGTGATTTCCTCAGCAAGTTGGAGCAATTCAAAGGAACTTCCAACCATCAAGATAGACTGGAATGGCTGGGTCAAGGTCAAGGGAAATTCAGTGTACGAGGGACCTATAGAAAGTTCAACCCTTACAACGACCAGATTGTCAACTGGCTTTGGAAGCTTATATGGAAAATCAAAATTCCTAGTAAATTCTCCTGTTTCACGTGGCTTTTGGCTAAACAAGCAGTGTTAACTCAAGAAAACCTCATGAAGAGAGGAATCCAGCTAAGTCCGAGGTGTTTCTTATGTAAAGAAGAGGTTGAGACAGTTACTCATTTATTTTTACATTGCAGGATTACTAATCAAATTTGGAGAACCTTTACAGACATGAAGGGACTAAACTGCGTGATGCCTAGAAAAATAGAACAGGCCCTGAAGATCTGGAGTAGCTATGCCAACATTTTTGAATATAAGGACAGGTGGAAAATGATACCAGCCAGTATCTGGTGAAACCTCTGATGCTTTCAGAACAAGGAAAACAACCTCCAGAAGATGAAGATGCATTGTTTAGTTTTGTTTCACTTTTGGTGTAAAAAGGAGTATAGGGTAAATCTAGAATCTGTTATCGATGCTGTAAAGTCTTTGTAAGTTTTTGTCCATAGGATTGCAGATTTGCCAGATACTCTTCTTCAATTGTAATTAGGATCCTGTAACTTGCTGTGGCAGGTTCCTGTGTTTTTTGGAATATAATACAACCGTTACCTTCTCAAAAAAAAACCAATATAAGATAAGGTCACATGGTGTATGCTATTTGCTGATGATATTGTATAATTAACAAAAATAGCAAGGGTGTCGATCAAAAGCTTGAGCTAATGAGGAATACTTTAGAAAGTAAGGATGAGGATAAGTACAAGTAAGACTAAATACATGTGTTGCAGGTTTAATCACATGAGAAGAGAAAAGCTGAGGTGAGACTGGATGGGGTTCTGGTAGCAAAATGTAAGCAATTTAGATATCTAGGCTCATTATTATTTTAAGAGAATGGAATGATAGATGAAGATGTTACTCATGGGATCAAAACCGGAGGGTTGACATGGGGATATGATATTAGGGTGTTATGTGTTAAAAGGATACCTATCAAAGTGAAAGATAAATTCTGCAGAGCAGTTATAAGAGCGATAAAGTCAGATCGTGTGAATGATGGGATGCTAAGATCCAACATATCCACAAAATGATCCACAAATACGGATCTGAGAAGGTCAGTTGAGATTAAACATATCCACATTACATAAGATCAACACTGACCATATTCGCTAGAAGATGCAAGTAGCACACATCGAGGGTAAATGTGAGAAGTTCACTTGAGATGGTTTGGACATGTTCTGTGTCAGCTACAGATGCACTGGTCTGTAGGTGTGGAACTAGGATACGTAAAGGTGTTAAAAAGGATGGGGCAGACCTAAAATCACATGGAAGAAAGTTGTCTCAAAAGACCTACAAATTATTGTTACTAAAGAATACTTGGATAAAGATATACCATAGACAAAAAAGATCCATATAGATGATAGCTATTAATTAAAAATAGATCTTAGACTTGTAAGAGAACTTCTATTATTATTATTACTGAAATAGCACCATTAATCTTATATATATAACTTCTATTACTATTTGTTGTTTCATGTACTTCAGTTATTGTATTATTTTGTTGTAAATACTGCACCAAATGATTTGCCATTCTTTATATAATACTTTACCCTAGCTTCTTTACTTCTGTTAGTTCTTTCTATGTATTGCTTTGGACTATTTTTTTTTCCTTTAGTTAAGAGTTTATCAAAAATAGCCTCTCTACCTCTAAGTAGAGATAACATCTGTGTATGCTTTACCATTCCCCAAACCCCAGTTTGTGGATTTACACTGGGTATGTTGTTATATATACAACAACATATCCAGTGGAATCTCAAGAGTGGGGTCTGGGGTGGGCAAAATATACACAAACCTTACCACTACCTCAATTGTTGTTATTAACTTATTTATCACTTTTATTTATTTTGAGTAGTGATGATGTGAAATGAGCTTAAATGAAGAAGCAAGGATTCATATAGTTGACTCAATGTATTTGGGACTGAGGCGTTATTGTTGTTGGTGGTGGTATTTTGGCCAACAGGCAGGTACCTCGACTAAATGAAGATAACTCTGGAGCAGCCCAACAGTGGAAAATTCTAGCAAGAGGTCGGACCACAATTAAATCCAGATTTATCAAGGTGTGAATATGCTTATATCAGAAAGATGCATTTCACAATACACATTCAAGTTCAATGTTTTGGTCAATATTTGGTGTGCCTAAAATGCCAAAATATCCTTCTCAAAGATCAATTCCGTAAGTTCTTTCAGTATTCTTTATCCTGTGAGCATTCTCTTTGCCCATCATTTTTCTATTTGGCTTGATTCCAGTGAAATATGGCCATCTAATAAATAACCTCATAATCAAACCATACATTGACCACATTAGCTACCTAATCAGAAAAGTAAAGAGAACAAAAATACCCTTTAAGGCCTCAACTACTGAAGCAAAATTAAGGTGAAACAAACTACAAGAAAATTTTCGAGAAAATATAACAATTCTTCAAGTAATTAGCAACGATTTCCATTATTTCAATATAATACCCAGAAAAATTACCTGGTGAGTATTGGGAATATCATGAAAGGCTGATTCAAGATTAGAAACCCTAGTCCCCAAAACGCCAAATTGCTCCTTCAACTAAAAAAAAAGAAAAAAAGACAAGAATTGAAAGCCTAAATCAACATTTATTTTTAAAAAAAAAAAAAATCAACAGCAATAATAAAGGTGTTTTGGGTAAGAAAAAAATACTTGAGAAGAAAGAGAGAGTCGATCAGCCCATAGATCTTTGAAGATGAAGTGCGTCATTGTAGCTGAAGCTGAAGTGAAACCTAATGTGAACCATAGCAACCTTGTTCGCATCATCTTCTCCTTCGATTCTCT
>JAPFFP010000103.1:3417238-3428304 GCA_026153255.1 Solanum medicagineum
ATATACGCATGCATACATACATACATATATATACATACATACATACATACATACACACATATATATATGTATATATATATATGTTCCTTTGCCTTCAAAAAGTAAATATAAGAATAATAATATTGGTTTATGATAACCTTCATAATATAAACGAGGGCAACAAAATAGAAGTTATATAAGAAATAATGTTAAAACTAACTAAACACTATTTCATTTCTCAATTATTAAAACGATCTTTATATTATATTTTTCATTCAATTTTTTTATTAAAAAAAATATGAATACATGAAATTCTTTCAACAATATTAAATATATATACATTTTTGGGAGAAAGTGGCGCCCCCAAAACTATTGGGGCCCTAAGCCATTGCTTTAGTGGCCTTATGGTCGAGATGGCCCTGGTCATGATATAGCAGTCCCTCCATAAGTGAATAGATAACTTATTTGAGATCGAGCTTTATATGGGTCTAATAAATAACCTTCATCTGCATAACCAACAAGATTTATATAATTTTGTTAGTATTAAACAGATCCACATCAATAGTCCCCTTTAAATATTGCAGAATATCCTTGATATCATTCCAATGTCTCCGCGTTGAGGAAGAGTTATATCTTGCTAGCAAATTAACAGAAAAATGTTATATCAGGTCTAGTTGTATTAGCAAGATACATAAGTGCACCTACAGCATTGAGATATGACATTTCATGGCCAAGAAGTTCTTCATTCTCTTCTGGAGGTCGGAACGAGTTTTTATTCACTTCAAGTGGTCAAACAATCATTGAAGTACTTAATGGATGTAGTTTGCCCACGTAAAATCATTTTCACACAAAAATTCATTTATAGCCAACTAATTTTACACTATTAGAGTTTTGGACTACAACTCTAAAAACTTCACATTTTGGCACGTGAATTTAATTCTGATTGAATTGTCTCTTATCTTTTTGGCCAATCATTTCATTATCGACATTCTTTGATAGATTTAAGCTCAAAATCCTCACTATTTTGCATGAGTTCGAGCTCAATATTGCATGCAAATATATCATCAACTTTTTCTTGGTTTGTAATGCGACATAACTTGTTGAGATCTCATCACTTCATTATTTTCAGGTAGCTACTGCTCTCATGAGGTTTGATGAAGTGTTATGTCGTAAGCTCTTCAGGATCATATTAACTCTTAATTTTGACCATTATGATCATTTAATTTGCCCCTTTTCTTTTTTCGAGAATTATTTTATTTGGGATCGATAGCATATCATAGATTCTATCCTTCAAGGATATTCAATAAGGGCATTTCTCCCTTAGAAAAATTAACATACATTTCAATCAATTTTGGAATCCATTTTTATGCATCATTATAATTTATTAGACCGATGCATATCTTTATCTATAATTTGTCATATTTCAAATCATAAAACTTTGTTCTCATAAGCAATGATTGACCATTTATTTTAATGTCAATCAACTTGAATATTTATCAATACTATCAAGATGAATTGTCCTAATAATTATGTATTCTAAAAATTGTGCACTTAACTTGATTATAATCTTTTTAGCACTGTAGATTTTTTATATAATCAAATTAAGTGTGTATTAAGATTAATACTACTGGATGATATAACATGCATTCAATGGGTTCAATCATATATACTTCATACACTATTTAAAAAGATAAAATAATGTTGGACCTATAATTTTAAAATTCAAATGAATTTAAAAGGGCAAATCGATCAAATTTAAATTTTATTCACTTTTTCATACCTGTTCTCTTAAAATTCTAGATGCATTTCAAAAAATACATGATAAAAAATAACATAACATTGAATTACATACTAAGAATAACTACATAATTTTAATTTCTTACTCACTGATTCAATCAAAAAATATATTCATACCTATTGAACATTTTTTGTGAAAAAATTTAATAAAAAATAATAATATTTTAATAATGTATTCTGGATCTTAACTATCTTTTCAGGCTGAAAAATCTAGGAACATAAAAATGTATTTATGTTTTCCCTTAGAGGTAAAAAAAAAAAAAAGGCACTTTTTAGGATTAACAAAAAGCAGGCCTGCATAAGACTGTTCCTTAGCAGACTAATTCCTAGTTACTGTGAATTTTGATTTGAAAATAATCATGGGTTGGTTTGGTTGGAAAACAACTTATCTTAGAATTATTTATTTTGAGATAGTTATTTCATAATTATTATTTTACTTTAAATATGAAATAAAAATAACACTATAAATTTTAAAAAACATAACTAATTACAAAATAAATTATTCTACAATATTATTTCAACCAAACATAAAATACATTTATTCAAAAATTAATTTTGAGATTGATTATCTCTCATCCGTCGTATCAAACAATCACTTACCATTTCTGAATGTCAAGCCAAGTATAAAGACAATTTGTTGCCCTCTTCTTCAAATATTAAGAAATTCAAACCAAAAATAAATAAATAAAGCTGACTGGAACTCTAATATTAAAACCATTGTTAACAGTTATTGAAGTTGACATTCTCTAATCCTTATTAGTTAAAAATTATTCTTGGCGAGAACTATTAAAAATACCTTTAAACTTAATGTGAATTATATATTAATTTCATTTTTAAATTATTAACTGTCTTAAAAACATCCTTTTACTTGATTAACTGAATTTTAAAAGACCATCTTGTACCATACACACGTGTTATTCTCGCGCGTACACGTAGATTTTCTATTGATGATGTGACATATACATAGATATATTGTTTGACATGAGAGAGGTGTTTTAAGATTTAATTAGTGAAGTGAGGGATATTTTTAAAACTGTCAATAATTTGAGGATGAAACTAATAATTAGCTCCAAATTTAGAAATATTTTTAACACTAATCTCTTCTTTCCATAACGTTATCTTTTACATTGTCTTTCTTGTGCTTTCATAAATTTTATATTTTTATTGAAAATATCATGAAGGTATGTCACTTATGCATGTTAAAATTTGAACCAATAAATTGACAAAGTAGCTAAAAAAATAAACCGTTGCCTACCATGGTATTGTTCATTAGATCAAAACAAATCTCAATTTCAAACAAAAAATTTTGCCAAGTTGAATCCTTTTAAATTATTCTTTGTCTTATTGCTATGCCATAAATGGCCTGTTTTATATATATATATATATATATATATTATGATATCAACTTTTTTAAAAATATAATTTTTGATTTATTTCTTTATAAGAACATCAATGGAGTCCTCTAAGTTATTTTTAAAGAATTAAAATCACTTGGTATATCATGTCACAACTGACAAGCAGGTTTTTTAAATTTCAGTTGGTCAATAGGGAAATATTTTTATATTGTTAATAGTTTAGAACTGAAGCTAGTCTTTCTCGTTAAGTTTAGAGGTATTTTTAATATTTTTCTCAGCTTTTTCTTAAGAGCCCCATGCTCCTACAAGGGTTTGAGACCACTTATATATCATGTGACAAAATGATAATGTGTTTAAGTTTGATTAATCATTTAAAAAGATATTTTTAAAACTGTTAATTCAAAAATAAAATTACTAATTCTGGTCAAGTTTTCAAAGTGCTTTCACTACTTTCTTTCTTGTTTTCAACTAAAAAGCATGACCTAAAGTTAAAGTAATCAAATCAACTCAGAAATTCGTTTTATAAATATTACTTTATTTGTGTTCGTAGATGTGATGTTCTAATTTCCGTATTACTAGTCTCATACAGGGTGTATTATATAGGTACGAAACATGGAAAAATATTTTATTTTAAAATAATTTTTTAGAGAAATAAATGAATACTTTAATTGTTTTTTTATATGTTTGGTATATTAAGTAAAAGATATTATCTTCAAAGTATTTTATATATAATTTAAATAAATATTGTGAGAGATAATAGTGTGGATGATGAGGATAAATATTATAGGGTTGGATTAAAGACGAATTGTGTTGAAGGAGAGAGGACAAAATCGATATGGAATGTGATTTACAAAATCTGTCTTCGCTACTTCCATATTGAAAGTCAATTTTCTTATATTTAAAGAATGCTGGTTAGCAAATGCCTCAGCCCTCCCTTTATTTTCCAACAATCTTGGTCAAGTGTATCATTCCTCTCCTTCTACGTGAACTACTTTGTTCCAGCCTTTCTCTTTCTATTTTGAAACACTTTCGACTTGAATTTGAAACACTTTTGACTTAAATTTTATTCGTTTGAGCTCGCAACACTTTTCGTGACCTGTCTTTTCAAACTCATTCCTTTTTCTTTTGAAACAATCTTAGTTCAATTTTCTTATAAAAAGAACACAAAATTTTTAACTAATCGCAATGAGAAAATTAAAAGACACTTTTTTTTCCCTTAGAGATGAATTAGTTTGTATTTCATAGACAATTCTCTCAATTATTTTAATTTGTAGGCATTTGTTCGAAAAAATAAATTGATGTGGTCAAGTAGAATTTACTATCAATTAACTTGTCGTTATATATATAATACACCTTGCTTTTATCATCATCTATTTGTTTTTTTTTTTAATTAACAAGGGCAAATATATCTCTATCTATATACACACATAGAAGTCTACATTAATTAATAGAGATCCCTATTATATATGTATATTTCCTAGGAATAACTATTTAATTCCTTACCAAAACAAGCTTGTCATATTAGATTAATAATAAAAAGACCTCTTCAACTTTTCTGCTAAATTCTTGTTTCTCCATACATCCCAAGAAATTTTGGGATATAAGCGTAAGTTTTTCATATTTAAAATTTGAAACTTCTTATTAAAGGTCAAGATATTTTATTCATCATAATACAATCGTAGCCTAAATTGAAAGAGTACTACATTTTGAGTTTTTGAAGCCAATCACATCTCAATATAAATGTAAATATAGCATACCTTATGAATTTAAAAAAGGAAAAGTGATAAACAATAATTAAGGCCATATATATTTTGTGTGGACGTATTATATATATGATCAATTAGGTTTCTAGAAGTTTCAAGGCCTTGTAAAATCTTCCTACTTTTATAATTTCCCATGGCTAATTAAAATAAACCTGCAAAAGTTGTTTCTTAGAGCCACTATACCAAGAGGGCTCCATAAACACATGGAGA
This sequence comes from Solanum medicagineum, assembly GCA_026153255.1. Classification (NCBI taxonomy): domain Eukaryota; kingdom Viridiplantae; phylum Streptophyta; class Magnoliopsida; order Solanales; family Solanaceae; genus Solanum; species Solanum medicagineum. Next base: position 3,422,343 of record JAPFFP010000103.1, read on the forward strand.
AAAGTCTTTTCTTTTCCAAACCTACAAATAATTATAATTATTTCTTAGCAAACAAGGATGTTCATCATCATATGCATTTGATAAACATGCAAAACCCTAATCATCATGAGAACTCATCATCATCAAGAAGTCAATCACCGGAATACGATGAGTCTGTTTCCGATGGCAAGTGGGCCCATAGGCTTCTCCGGGAGTGTGCTACCGCGATTTCTAATAAAGATTCGACAAAGATCAATCACTTGCTATGGATGTTGAATGAACTTGCTTCTCCCTATGGTGATTGCAATCAAAAATTGGCATTTTATTTCTTACAAGCCCTTTTTTGTAAGGCCACAGATACTGGCTTGAGGTGTTACAAAACCCTAACTTCAGCAGCTGAAAAGAGCAAGTCATTTGATTCATCTAGGAAATTGATCCTAAAATTCCAAGAGGTAAGTCCATGGACAACTTTTGGTCATGTTGCATCAAATGGTGCAATTTTAGAAGCATTAGATGGAGAGAATAAGCTTCATATAATTGATATAAGTAACACCTTGTGTACTCAATGGCCAACTTTGCTTGAAGCCTTGGCTACACGAAACGATGAAACGCCACATCTTAAGCTCACGGTTGTGGCCATGGAGAGCATCCTAGCGAAATCCGTCATGAAAGAAGTTGCACAAAGGATGGAGAAATTTGCTAGGTTAATGGGAGTGCCTTTTGAGTTTAATGTTATAAGTGGATTGAACCACTTGAAAGAACTCACAAAGGAGAGTTTGAATATACAAGAAGAGGAAGCATTGGCTGTGAATTGCATTGGAGCCTTGAGAAAAGTTGAAGTAGAAGAAAGGGGAACTTTTATAAGAATGCTTCAATCCCTTAACCCTAAAGTTGTGACAATAGTTGAACATGAGGCTGATTTTTCAAGCACAAGGAATGACTTTGTGAAGTGCTTTGAAGAATGCCTTAGGTTCTACACATTATACTTTGAGATGCTTGATGAAAGCTTTCCAACAACGAGCAACGAAAGGCTAGTGATCGAAAGGGAATGCTCTAAATGCATAGTTAAGGTTTTGGCTTGTGATAATGAAAATATTGGTGATGATCAAGGAGATAGTGAAAGAAGAGAAAGAGGAAATCAATGGTCTGAAAGGCTGAGGGAATGTTTTACCCCATTTACACTAAATGATGATGCTGTTGATGATGTTAAGGCCTTGCTTAAGAGGTACAAAGCTGGATGGTCACTTGTTTTACCACAAGCAGATCAAGAATCACCAGGAATTTACTTGACTTGGAGAGAAGAACAAGTGGTATGGGCTTCCGCATGGAAACCCCAGGAAAAATCAATGGAGGAAGCGACATGATAAAAGAAGATTCATATAGTTGAACTGATGATTAGTGAAGATTCATATAGCTGAACTGGACATGCATGATGATTTCTGGAGATTCATATAGCTGAACTGGATGTATGTAATGATTAGTCAAGAATATTCCTACAGTTGAACTGGACAGACGTGATGATCAATGAAGATTCATGTAGTTGAACTAGACATGCATGGAATTAAAGCGTTTTCCCAATAGTCAATGAGCAAGAAGAGGTTTAGGAAGTTGATTCCAGCAAGAAAGGAAAGTCGCTGCCGCCATCTGGACCGCAGCGTTAATCATATTGTCATATGCTTTATTTAGCTTACAAGTAGCTAAAGCTTGATAGCATTTAGTTTTTCTATATTTGGGAGCCAACAACATAGATAAGCAAGAGGTTGATCCTTTTTGCTTTTATTTCTTTTTCCTTCTTTTATGGATCTTGCAAACATATAGGACGATTGTTACTAGATTATATTGGTTTTCTTTTCCTTGTTCTACCTTCTAGATTCAATAACACTATAATGCTTTGTGCTTGGGAGTTTGTATTGCTTTCTTTAGTTTGTTTATTTTTCTCAATTTCTTCTAATTGTTTGTAAGTGTTTGCATATGTACACTTTTTTCAAGTTATGAGTTTCTTTTTCACTAGATCTTTTGCCAGTTAGAAAAAAGTGTTTGCCATTTTGCATACCAACCCTTTTGCTTAGCCTTGGTGGGGGACCTCTCACACTATTAATATAGTCATAAATTAGAGGTTGTTTTCCCCTTTTCTTATTGGCATTACTTGTTATTACAAATAGATTTAGATTCTCCTTTTAAGACTAGAATAGAAAGAAAAAAAGAGACTAATTATTCCTCCTTTTTTCGGGATAATTCCAGAATTTAATTTAAAAAAGGTGAAAAATTTTCATGATCAAACACCCCTTAGTATTCTTTTATCAAGATATATACTTGATATAACCTTTCAAAAAAAACCGGAGGACAAGGCGAAAGAGATTACAAGATAGAAAAATCAACTCTCATCAACAATGTGAATATTCAGATAATCACGGGTTCAAACCTTGGAAACAGCCTCTGGCAGAAATGCAAGGTAAGGTTGCTTACAATAGACCCTTGTGGTTGGGTCCTTCCCTGGACCCTACGCATCACAGAAATTTTAATGCATTTGACTTGCCCCTTTTAATCGATTGAACTACTAAAATTTCTCAAAAAAAGAATAATGCATAAGGCGACACATAAGCAAATTGTGTGAACCCTAAGGAAAAAAAAAAGGAAAGATGTATGCTCACCACCATGAATGATTTTTCTAGGAAGATCTACCTATTAATTTTCATTTCTTAGCTATATTTTCAATTAAAAGAAAGTAAATATCATGTAAGATAAAGATGTACAAGAAGATACTCATTGGAGAAAACTGTTAAAAACACCCTTGAACTTGGCGCAAGTTAATTAATTCTATCCTCGAACTATTGAGAGTCTTAAAATCACCCCTCTACTTGACTAACTAAACTAAAATACACTCCCGATCTATCACAAGTTTAAAAACATCGCTTAACTTGGCAAAAATTTAGGAGTGTATTTCACTCTTGTTACAAGATCAGGGGTATATTTGACTTCAGTTAGTCAAGTAGAGGAATATTTCTAACAATAACAATAATTCAGAAATGAAATTAATAATTTATGTCAAGTTAGAAAAGTATTTTTAATATTTTTCTCTAAATTAAAGGGAGGACATAAAAAGAAGAGGAAAATATAGAAAGGGACCCATGAGATGAAATTGGTGGCAAGCATAACCATACCAACTTGATCCCATGGTTGCTTTTATGTCTATTGATATGAATAGCATAAAATTTGATTTTTCATATTACGTACAATAGCCTCAGGCCAACATCAGTTAGTGGCAAACCACTTTTATTGATTAAGATAAGACTTATACTAAAACTTTGCCCATTTTTTTCCCCTTTTATCCCCTCTACTTTCCTTACTCTATCTGTCCTTTTGTGATCAATAGATGTTGAAACTTAACCATTCCTTTACTCATCTAATATGATGTTATTTTTGTAAAATGTTAGTTAACTAGGTTTCAATCTAGATCTAGTTAGATCAGTAGTCACTAGTTTTTTTTTAAAAAAAAAAGGTCAAAAGCGATGGATAAAGTCAATTTTTAAAGAAAAATTAACATTAAATTGACATATCGTGCATCAATCGATGAATAGTCGATTCTGTAGGTTGATTTTTGTAGGTTTTATAAAATCAATTAATGGATAGGGTCGAATTTTTAGAGATAAACATAAAAAGTTTAGCTATTTGAAATTGAACGCGGGGAATATTTTATGATTTTGGATAATTCTATTACTCGACCACATATGCTCTTTGATGAAATATCACAATTGATTTTATATATACTCTTCAACAACAATTTTGCATATCAAAAACTGACCTTGTTCGTTAGTTTTTATAAAATAAAAATAATTGAGGAATTGAGTCAATTTTCTTTAAAAAGTTATAATTTTTTCCCAAAGAAAAATGGCCAGATATCTATCGATTTTCTTAAAGTTCGTTGGTTTTCTGTTAAGTTTATTTTTTAAAAGAAATAAAACCGATGAACAAGGTCGGTTTTCTCTCTTTTTTAAATCGATCCTGTCCGTTGATTTTTTGTTAATTAATTTTCATTATTTTTAGTAGTGAATAGCTAGAAATAATCCTCAATATTGATTTCTTCGAGTTTTATTTTGACGAAGACATAATTAAGTAAATAAATATATTTCTTTAATAGGGTTAAATCGTACTTTGGACATGGTGACAATATCAATATTTTAGTGATTTTGTTAGCACTACTACTTTCTCTCCTGTCCTATCACTATGGGCTCTCATCTCTCTCAAATCAGATCACTGCTGCATGATCTACTTTTTGCTCACTCTTCTTCAGTCTCCCTTTTCTAATGTAAAAGAAAAATGAAAAAAAAAGGGATGAAATAATCTCAAGTTAATAAGACCAAACTAATACTATACTTTTTTGGGTGAACATTAAAATTTTATGTAGCATTTGATATTTGATAGTAAATACAATAACACTTCAAAAAATTATATGTCTGATATTTGATATATTACGTATAACAACACTTGTATGTATCAAATCAATAAATTATGATTCATTCTTTAAAAAATTACGCGAAATGGCAAATATTCATAGTTATTATTTACTTTAGCTATAGTTTCAATTAATTGTTGAACACAACTATAGTTTGGTTAATTTTGCTAGAATGTATATAATTCGATTCCTAATTGTATAGAACCGAAATTTGTATATGCTTATCCTAACTATTTATATACAATTTGTTATTACATTAGATTTGTATAAGTTATGAAAAGTTCATAACTTTTAGTTATTTGTATACAACTTGTTGATAGATTTAATTTATATAAGTTATGAAAAAATCATAACTGTATATACATAATTTGTATATATTTATCATGTTTGTATATTGGCAAGCATAATATACAAAAGAAAATATTCATAGCAAATGAAACTATTGCTATGAAGCGTAATTAGGCAAACTATAACCGAGGATAACTAAGTTATTTATTTATTTATAACATTTGCTCTTAATTTGTTCCCCTTGATTATTTCAGAATCAGGAATCAAATATTTTTCATTTAATATTTTTTGATGTACAATATGAGATTAATAGATATATCATAATCATAAAGATGAATTCTACAAGCAGATGAGATATATATGTTAATTTTTCTAATATTAGGGGGAAGAGAATAAGCAATTAACAAATATATTGTAAATTATTATTAATATGCCTCATCTAAAGATGATTCAAGTCAAATACTAGAAGTGTTAAATATGACCCAATTCAATATCATATTTCTATTGCAAATACTCATATTTAATGTCCCAAATGAATAAAGTCTACTACATGTATAAAACATGGTATATCGATCAATAGATTCCAGTTGCAACACTTTTCGAAAAGAGAAGTGGGGGGAAATGATCATATCAAGAAAATAATCTGCTTTTGAAAAGTCTATGACAAAACACTTCATGAGATCCTATAAATTATTTAAGTGTATGAAAATAATAAAATCATGAGATCTTAATAATTTATGTCACACTGCAAATTGATATAAAATAGTATCTTGTCAACAATATCTTTAATACAATATAAAGAGCAATATTGTAACAAATTGCAAGGATTTGACTTCTATGTATGTAAATCATATTGACATAAAAATAATTACCAAGTGAAATGATTGATATATTGTAATGACTTGTCTCTGTCATTATGAATAGACTAATGAGGAAAGAATTTGAGCCAAAAAACTCTGAAGTAGAAACTTGAAATTATTGAGTCTAGGTCAGATTTGGAATAAATCTGAGTTAGGTGAAGTCTGGGACAATCTGATAAGGGATTGGGACTTAGATGTCACGATCCAACCCATGGGTCGTGATTAGTGCCGAATGGGCACCCAAGCAATACCAAACCAAATTCCCAATTATATTAGCTAAGGAATCTACCGAAATTTCGGCAGAATTTTCTCTGTTTTACTGACTACCCAAACCTGCAAACAGAAATTCCAGCATGCCACAAACATTCATACACATATATAT
>JAPFFP010000103.1:3428404-3447156 GCA_026153255.1 Solanum medicagineum
CTTCTTCACTTTCTAGAACCCTCAAGAAAGAAAATGCAATGTTCTTGGTTTGAATCCCACAAGAACATATATATATATAAGACTCAACTTTTAACAATTTGCAACATAAGGGCCCCAGGTTGGCCCATTGTACACTTAGGTCCTCAAACTTTTTCAATTAAATCCTTATAAGGACTTCCGACTATAATTTTTAAAATACACCTTCCAACTGCTCCAAAACCTTTTAAATTAGGCACCGAACTTATTTCTCTTAAATTACACAATATTCACACAAGTTTTCAAATTAACACTTCGCCCCAGTTACTTTAATTACGGGGTCTAACATCATATCATTATAGTTTACTTTGTTCTACAACCAAAAATTCCTCAACAATGATTAGGTTTCACTATTCTCAAGTCATTTGTTGATATCAAGCAAAATATGTGGTCAACAAAAGACAACGTCAAAATTTCAGTCAAAATATAATAATAGAAGCCCAATTAAAATTTAAAAGCCTCATTAAATAAAGGAAAAATTACAAAATTACACAACATATTTTACCATATTTTCACATAATTCCTACCATCCTAAAAAATTACAAAAACTTCTACTCTCTCTCTCTCTAACTTTTAGATATTTGGAATATTATTTCTCTCTCCTTCTTAATTATCCTAAAATATCTTCTAATTTTAATTTTAAGTATTCTAATCAATATCTACATAATATTCCTATTTTTCAGTCTCCTAATCAATCTTTTCATGATTAATTTCAATTTCAAATTTTTTATCGTTATTTTCAAACTAAACAAAAAATTGAAGAAATTGAAAAGTCTCCAATTCCTCTACCAAAACCTAGTTTCTTCCATTTTTCATCTACTTCTTCATAGTCGTCTCCATTCCGATTTCAACGACTAGTATCATTATGAAAAATAGGGATATCCTTGATCAAGTATCAACTATCCAGATCAAGCATCTAATATTAAGTATCAACTATCTACTAGACAAAAAAATATAAAACTTATGTCAAGTATCAATTATCAGTAGTTTGATAAGAACAAACACTTCTTCTTAAAGTATCAAGTACCTAAAGCTCTGATTCCAACACTAAGTATCATTCTAGAAAACAAGAAAATCCTTAATCAAGTATCAACTACCCAGATCAAGCACCTAATTTTAAGTATCAAATATCTACTAGACAAAAAAAAAACATAAAACTTATGTCAGGTATTAATTATCAGTAGTTTAATAAGCACAAACGCTCCTTCTTAAGGTACCAAGTATCTAAAACTCCTATTTCAATGATTAGTATCATTATGAAAAATACGAAAATACTTAGTCAAGTATCAATTAGACAGATCATGCACCTAATCTTAAGCTGCAACACCAAGAATCAAAAGTATTTATGCAGTTTTGCGTTTTCTTATTAAAAATCAATTCATCTACTTGTTATCAATTAATCTAATCAAAGAGAAAGCTTATACAGTGAGGAAGATTACTGGTCACTTAGATGTACTGTATCTTGGCCAATCCAACGTAGTTTATTTTTATTTGATTATTTTTTGCATAATTTAATGGTATTGTGAATTTTTAATGAACTATTGAGAAATTTGTTGAAATACCTGGTTGCCTGTATACAGTATGGAGAACATATTGCCTCTTTGAATTTTTGAAATTATTTGAAATGACTTTATACCCTAATTAATGAGTTATTAGATTTAATTTTTCAATTCAATCCCTTTTTTAGTGTAATTGATTGACTTGTTTCCCTTTTCTTTTTTTGGACATGCATCAAACGAATTTTGAGGTATAAAAACACGTAATAAATATGGAATTTTTAGTAATTCAGGAAATAGTTAATATAAAAAGGAATCAACTTTATATAGTATGAGATTTGTGAAATTTATACTTACATAAAACTACCACATATGAAAATTAGAGAAGGAAGATGAATTTTAATAGTTTTTTATCCTATCATGTATGTGTATATATATATATATATATACACACACTTCTTATCCTTGAAAAAAAAAACATGCTTGAGATCCCTTGAACTTGTTTTTGGAAAAAACTAAATTACATGTTCATTTGCATTCAAAGAAAAAAAAAATTAAAGATCAAATCGTATATAAATTATTTGGTCCGCTCTCCCTATTTGCAATGAGGAATCATTAATTTATCAATATAATTGTGCGAAAGTCATGTGTCAAGTAAAATCATAGTTTCAAAATCAAAAAATATTGTTGCAAAACTTAGAACACTCCTCTGCAGTGACAAAAAGAAGTCATGCAATCGATCAAAGGTTCATGCCGTATAAAATTTCTTCCAAGAAATATTATTATTTTCAAAGTAACATAACAGAAAAAGTAAGAAATCCATCAAGCATGTAATTGCATTCTTCCAGAACTGACAGCATCATGTGACGGCCCGCCACTTGTTCTTAAAAATAAAGAAGAATCTAGAGTTAAGAAAAAGAAACTACATCTTGAAGAGGTTTCTAGAAGACTCTAGAACATTGTCGATAGCTCTTGAAGTTTCTTGAAAGACTCTAGAGAAGTGTGAAATTATCTAGACATGTGTGGAAGACTCTAGAGATGTGTGGAAGATTCTAGACTTGTGTGGAGTTTGAAGGAGGATCGTGGAAGATTCTAGAATTATATAGAAATATCTTGTAGTCTTTAATTCTTTGTACAATAGTATGAAAGATTCTAAATAGGGGACTAAAGTGTAAATGGAGGACTTGTAAGTAATTATTAATTACACTTTGGCTCTAGGCAGTAGTATAAATAGGAAGACCATTCATTTATACAGACCATCCAAGAAAGTGTAAGCAATCTTCCAAGTGTTAAAGAAGCGATCAAGAGTTGAAAGCTCTCTTGTCTTCTTAATCCCGTTCCCTTAGCGATCAAGAGTTGAAAGGCTTACTAATATTTACAAGATCGTGAAAGAATTATGAATAAATCGACTAGTACCATGCGAAAATTTTAGCAAAAGTCTAAGTCCATAACAATCAACATTAATGTGAAGTTGTCATTGGTTTGCATACTACTGGTTGTTGGGATTTTCCAATTGTGGATTGCGACAACTATTTCTTCTTCAATTAGTAGCAACTTTTGAGAGTGCCACGTCACCTGCCTAAGGAATTCTCTAATATTATGTTCTAATGTATTATATTGTATTCTATTGTATTATTTTAATAAATATATTATTTGAATAAATTTTATTGTTCTCTGTCGGTACATAATATCATATATTCATAACACAATAACAAAAACATCATACTCAGCAGAATCCCACAAGTGAAGCTGGGAAGATAAAATGTGCCCAGACCTTACCACTACCTATAGAAGTAGAGAGATTGTTTATTAGGAAGGGGTGGAATGTCATATATCTGATAAATCTACAAAAAATTGTAAGATATGTGATAAATACGATGACAGATAAAATAAAATTGTTAAATAATAAATAAAGTAAAAAAAATAAGAAGAAAAATGTTAAAGCAGTGCAATCAAAACATTATATTTAAACCAAAAATATTAAACTAAAAATACAAAAGTAACACGAAAGATATTTTCCGCTTCTTTCTTGGACATTAAAGAGTGGTTAAACATTTCTTAGTTTTAAAATAGTGGGTTAAGCTTGATTAGCCATCCAAAAGTAGTCACGTTTGTTAATTTTCTTCCCACTTCGTCTAAACAGTAGCCTCACGAACACACAGCCATGAACGGCGACGGCGCTGTAAGAGATGAAAGAAAGCTCGCCGGAGAACCTGAGGAGAATGAGTACGAATATGAAGAAGAACAGAGGATTCTAGAAGAACTAGGAACGTACAGAGGGAAAGTAAGATTGGTGAACAGTGAAGAGCCAACAGAGGAGACAATGCTATTGTGGGGAATTCAACAGCCCACGTTTTCAAAGCCCAATGCCTTCGCACGCCAGACTTCTCTCCAGCTCCGTATTGATGCATGCGGGCGCTCTCTCTCCATTCTTCAGTCTCCTTCTTCACTGGTTTGTGCCTAATTTTGAATTGAGTCTATGAACAAGTAGTTGAGTTAACCCTAAGTATGAATTAGTCAATTTGAACTAAGAATTTTCATTTGTTTTTGAATAATTTGCTTGATTACTAAATGAAGCTAAAAAATTTTGATCAATAGATTATGTTTTTTGGGGTATTTTGAAATAATATTGGATTGTTTTGTTATATAATAAATCAGTTGATTATGTTTTTCTGAAGAGATCATTGTTTGTTTTTTCGGGATGTATACGAGGTGATTGTATATACATTTCACATTAGAAGCTTGATGAAAGCAAGAAATCATAACAAAAAAGAAAAGCAAGTCTATTCATGCTACAGCCTACAAGTTGGAGCTTCCCCCCAATTATTTTAAAAGAAAATGCATTTTGTGGTGATTGTATTTCCGTCCTAATACTATGTAACAAGGGTTAGATAGGCATTTTTCGTTTTTTATTTTCTACTTTTAAATTGATTGCAGTTGATAGACCGAATCATCCATTCAGTAGTAAATATTCTTTAGCTATGACATTAGGCGATGGCTCTTTGGTCAGTTTTGGAGTTCAACTGTTATAATTTGGAAACATTATTTAGACTTTTGTCAACGTAAAATGATCAGAGTGATTTTCCTTTCAAATGCAAGGAAGAATTGTACCAAGTTCTGAAATTTTCATGTTTTCCCTAGTATGTAAGCTTGAGATTTTCATGCACTTTGACATCACTCTACGCTTACGGCTTCTCCTTGGCAGAGCAGTTTCTAAAGCATGAACAGTGTATAAATTGCTTGGGTTAAACTGAAGTACTTGATTACAATCGTGTGTACAAGTCCAATTAGAATACTATCCCCTGAAACTTGATAAGGATATAACTTTTATTACTAAGAAGGTGGTTTCTGTTTATTCCTTGTGTGGTAGGCTTAGTTGTAAATCTAGGAGTTAAGTGTATACCTCGGTTTAGTGATTCTTGAGTGTTATCAGGCATTGAGTCACATTTGAATTCAACTTTTCTCTTTTATGGTAGTACCTTGGTGCACATGAATCTTAAACTTAGTTTGTGATTTTATATTATAGGCAGGGTTTATGTATGCAGACGGCATTACCGGCTCTCTTGACTTGATTTCCTATTTAGCTGGAGAACAGTGATCTGAATTCCTTTGGTCCTGTGGTTGGTCGTTCAAGCAAATATCTGTTGAAATTAAAAAAAGGGATATCAATGACGACTCTAGCGCTGTGAACTTAACAAAAGAGATGCACGGAAAAGAACCAGTTAGTCTTTTAGGCTTAGTAGCACCTAGGATTTCTACCCAACAAGAAAAATACCCTGCAAATGGTTTTGTTAGTTTTTCCTAAATACAAGAGGGATTGTTAGGTTCATTCTTCATCTCTTGTAACTCAATTTTTCTTTTTTGATAAACATGGTGTCTGGACCAATTTGCACGCATCTTGACTAATTCCACGAAGTACTTGCTACCTCTCACCAGCACTGGTACCGGATAACTATGTCCGCCAAAACTTGGACAGATCAGAGAAAACTTTGGTAGATAGATTCTCAAAGTTTGGGATTTTTATTGCTTCTCCCTACTTTTTTGTTCTTTTGAGATAGCTGCTGAATTATTCTACTAGAAACTTGAGGAGCAAGTCCAGAAGGATGTGACCAACTAATTATGAAAACTGGAGCATCATTTTAAAATTCGACAAAAGAGTCAACTACTTGTTGTACGATAGATATCATTCGGTCTTTCAAAGTATCAGTGCACTAGTCCATACTCGTTTCAGCTCCTTTAATTTTTTTCTTGACAACTTATTTTATAAGCTTTCTTGCAGCTTTTTCTTACATGTATTCTTCTTAAATCAATAGTACTAGCATTATGGTCTTTCTTCAATAGGTTCAACACAATACTCACTATTAGGACCTTAAAAGAAATAAGCCTGAGAATTCATAGTCGATGAGCAAAGTCTTCTCCTTAACATTAATCATCATATATTCGTTTTGGGAATCTTAATTGGTAATTTGATCATAATTCTGAGACAACTCCGCTACGGTTATCTTTACTTTGTCATTTTCCTTTCAAGATCATTGCGTTATATGTAATGTAGTGTTCCCGTCTTCTCGAAGTATCTTCATTATGTAGGGAAGATAAGGGACTGGTTATTACTAATGGATCAGATCCTCGTTACTTCAAATACCCTGGACTTTTCTCTCCCCACTAGTTTGGCATGCCTTCTACATACCATGGGTCTCTCCGACAAATTTAAGGAAAGATTAGACCTGCTATCTCTGCTGATGCTTTATATACAGGATCACACTTTCTGTACATGGACTTTAGCTGTTTATTCTGTTTTTACTCTTTAAAATTATGAACTGGCTAGGTTTTGTTTTAGTTAGTCACTTGGTTTTGTGGCTTTTGAGATGACTAATAAGCATTGGCAATGACATGGTCCAGAGACAATTTGGATTAGTTGCGGCTTGTTTTCTGGAAAATGTGTCTTATATCTGTTTAAAGAAGAAATGGTTGTGAGACATTCAGATATCCCAGAACACCAAAGCATCTTACTGCTCTCTCTCCCGTCAATTTCTAATGATCATGCTATATTTTGTACTTCAGGGCACGCCTGGAGTAACTGGTTCTGTAATGTGGGATAGTGGAGTGGTCCTTGGGAAATTCTTGGAGCACGCTGTAGAATCAGGAAGAATTCATCTTCAAGGCAAGAAGGTCATTGAATTGGGCTCTGGCTGTGGATTAGTTGGGTAATATTGTAATCTTTTGCACCTTTGATTTCCCAAATTTCTCAAATGATTTTCGGTCATTATTGGTTTAAGCTAGTGGACAGATGTCAAGACTCAAGAGGTTGAGATAGATATATGTTCCAACAAATTTATGTTGGATTAGTTCCTATCGTAGTTTCTTGCCTCCCAACTGCATATGAAAAACAAGGGATATCATAAACAAGGGATATCATGTCCATAAAATAAATTACTTGCTCATTTAATTATGCTTTTGTCTAATAGTAGTCATTAAATGTTCCACTAACCGTGCATGTCATAAATTTATTGTTTGATTCTCTTAATTTTCTGAAACTATGTTTCCAGCTGCATTGCAGCTCTTTTGGGTGCTCAAGTTATTCTCACTGACCTCCCAGATAGACTGAGGCTACTGAAGAAAAATGTAGAAGCTAATTTGTATGGAGATGTAAGAGGCTCTGCAGCGGTAAATGAGCTCACATGGGGAGATGAGTTCGATAATGATATGAGGAATCCTTTGCCAGATTATGGTAACAATCTGAGATGGTCTCATTCTATATAGCAATTGCCTGACAATCCATAATCTCATACCATATGCATCTGTCTGAGGTTGTTTAATTTCCCTCCACAATGTTGTCACATACATATTTCAAAATGATATTTTCTTTTTGATTTTGACGACCAAGATATGCTGTGTATAGGCTGGTCCGGTCACAGTTGGTGTACAGATTTATGACTTAAGGGAGTTTTATCTGCCCCTCTACTCTCATCCCACTTAAACCAAGCTTTAGCAAAATTTATCATGGGGCATTTCTAATTGATATTTTCTTTCTTCCTTCTTTTGTCCTTGTATCACTATTTTTTTCTTTGGGGAGGATGTGAGGTAAAATTATAAACTTTATTCCGTATTCTCATTTTCCTTTATAGAGTATTAAGCCTTAGCATGAAGTGGTTGCAGAACTTGAAATCTTGCTGCCAATAAATCTGATACTGTTAATTGAGGCATACGTTGGGTTTGTAGTTGTAATCTATTAGTTTCACAAGTTACTCATGAGAGGTCAGGCTTCTCCATCAATCGTCCACAAAGACACTAATCTTGAAAAGAAATCTCAAAAGGTGATAAAGGAGTAACATCTTCCCTTAATGAGTGAAAAAAGGACGTCGTCTCCCTTCCAAAAGCTATGTGTCTGTTGATGAATAGTGGTAGCTCTATGTATGCAATCAACAGAAGAAATGTGGAGGATATCCATCTTCAGTTTAGAGGAGATATGTCAATTGGTTACATAACAGCTCTGAATGAATCAGTTTGTCTGACCTCAGCTCATGCTCCTTTGAAGCTGCCTTACATGGTTTAACCAGAATTAAAACCTAATTTCACGTCTCAGTTAAAAAGTTGCTGTGGATGTGGCTGGGCTTTGCTATCAGTTCTAAACTAGTTCAACTTTGCAAGCTGACTGTATAGGTTCTGATGCTGTCAGTTTTGGAGTACTCCAGGTTCCGAAGTAGTTATACATGGTTTATAGTGATATCAGTTTTAGGCTGGTTCAACTTCGCCGCCGAGCATATATGGGTCAATGATGCTTTCAGTTTTATACTATTCCAAGTAGCTAGATGCTGCAGAGTAACCTAGGTCTAATTAGATTTTTCCCATTTATGAAACACAGTTCCACCTAACCCTGCGAAGAAAATGGTGTATTTACTTACCTATAGCAATTTGCATCCTCTCAAGGCTTCTTCTACCCATAAGAAAACTTTATCCACATTAGCATGTCAAAACATTTTCTGTGATTTTATTGTCTGAATACTAATCTCAAATTAGCTGGCCTCAGTGCTTTGGTACATTGGTGAATGTGCAGCATGTGGTGAGTGAGTTAGGCGCACGTCACGAGTTTGACCCAAGTCATAGATAAAAGTTTGGTATTTAACCAGAGAAGGGTAGACAAACTATCCAATTATCCACCAAGTATCGAACTATGAATCAGTTGGCCCTAGAAGATTTCTTGGTTACTAAAAAGAATCATTCAACTTGACATCTCATATCACTGAGGACATGACGTTACATTGAATGGTAGTGGAAGTCGCGTGTTAAGGAAGAATGCTGTCTTACACTCTGACGGTTTTCGGTTTGTCATAGGATTAGTCATGCTATTATAGTTGTGTTGTTATTGCTTTTAGATTATTTCACTACTTTTGTTGTTTTTTTGTAGAATTGACATTGCTCTTCGATTTAGCCCCATTATTCTATATCTATTTCTTTTTCTTTTTCTTTTTGACTTGGTCGGATACATTTGAGCCAAAGATCTTTTGAAAACAATCTCTCTATCTTCTTGAGGTAGTGGTAAGGTCTGGTACGCTCTTCCTAGATCCTACTTTGTGGTATTTTACTGGGTATGTTGTTGTTGATATGTTCCTGGCTAGGTAGATGGTCTCTGGTAACTTGTCCAGTTTGTCTATTTATGATTTTAGTTTGTTAAATCATGTTCTGATATATATTTGTATTTCAGTTCTTGGCTCAGACGTGATATATAGCGAGAGAGCTGTCATGGATTTGTTAGCTACACTTCTGGACCTCTCTGGCACTCAGACGACAGTTATTTTAGCTGGAGAACTTCGGAATGGTATATACTTTAGATATTATTTAATTTTCAGATGGCATGGAGATAGATCTTACATTTCATGTGATTTTCCTGTGGCAGATGCAATCCTTGAGTACTTCTTACAAGCTGCTGCAGAGGATTTCACTATTGGCCGCGTAGATCAAAAACAGTGGCATCCTGATTGTTGCAGTCCTCGAGTGGTAATATATGTTTTGGTGAAGAAGCAAAGAAAATCATAAGGCCCGCGCTTATAACGTCGTATACTTATTCTCAAAATGATACCAACAATAATTCCTGTGCTTCACATATGATTTGCCTAGTGTTGTACTGGCTTTCTTTCTGGTTAATCCAGTGTACCATTTTGTGGATAAACTAATGTCCTAAACATTTTACCTGTCGATTATTTAGTTACTTTCACTCATATAAATGTGATTTCCTTGTACTTCTTTTTGAACTTTTTGAATCTTAATAGTTTCATATCGAGTATCTTTTATTTTGGGGGCCTGATATTTTTTAGTTGAGAGTCTTTCGGAAATATGTTCTCTATCTCTATGAGGTAGTGGTAAGGTCTGCATATATTTTACTTTCTCTGGACTTAACTTGTGGGATTTTACTGAATATGTTGTTGAATCTTAATAGTTCCGCCCGTCAATACAATCCCTAGTCCTCTTCTATCATGTACCTAGGTAGTACATGTATCTTCATTTAATTATTTTCTTTCCCTCTTTCCTAGCACATGAATAATACATGTATGTTAATACTTCCTCCTCCATGCCATTTTTAACTTAATTTGTTAGGCAATATACATATATTGAGATAAATATTCAAAGATAAAATTTTAACTATACTTTTTGCTATTGCATTTTGTGATGTCATAAATATGTAGTGCACTAAATATTCAAGAATAAAATTTAAATCATACTTTTCATTATTGTTTTTTGTGAAGTTGTAAATATGTATTGTACTCCTCTGTTCAATTTTAGTTGTCAAATTATGTCTTGGTACACTTATTAAGAAAATAATTATTGATATGTTAAGTTTATCATTTACCCCCTATTAATTGATAGGGTTTGCTCACTATATTTTTCAAAATCATTAACTCAATGACAATAAATTGAATGTTATAATAGGAAAAAAGAAAATGTCCAATCTTGATTTGCCAAAAATAACATGTAAAAGTGAAAATCAAATTAGGAAATATTTGACAATAATTAGGAAAAATTTCAGACATTCATCTTGAATTTTGAACAATTAAACTATTTTGACATTACAACAAGCCTCAAAAAATTAAGTTAATTTGGGACAAAAGGAGTATTAATTTTCTAGTACAAAAACTAAGGAGCCATTTGGTTACTGGTTGGAACTATGCAAGGTTTAGTTATGCAAGTATTAATTACGTAAGGGATTTAGTTATGCAAGTTTTGATTGTATAGGTACTCCCTCTGTTCAAATTTAACTGTCAAAAATTTCAAAATTTGATTGTCACTATTACTTCATTTTTTGACAAATCAAGATAGGACAAAAATCTTTTTCCTATTGTACCTTCAATTTATTATCATTGAGTTAATATATTTGAAAAATATAATGAATAAATATGATTGGGACTATCAATTAATCGAAATAAAATGAAAACTAATTATGACAATAATTATTTATGCTATATTAAAAGTGTGAAGATCCTTAATAATGTTATTTGAATTTTTTGTCCTTTATTAAAAGAATTTGCTTTAGACAAAATCGTCTTTTCACCCGAAGAATTTTTTCTAACTAGAATAGACTTGATCTAAAAAAGAAAAATAAAAACCTTCTCATAACAACATCACCTTAATTAGGAATGATGTTGGATCGGATAAACATTAGGTAATTTTTTTTAATGACCCTTGAGGGGGTCAGGGGCTGAGCAACACCCCCAGGCCTTAGCATTATAAACAAAATAAAAATTACAAGGGAGGGGGGGAGTGGTATAAACTTTAACTCCAGGGGTGTCAATGGGACGGTTCGATCGGTTATTTTTTAAAAATTATATCATTTCAACTTTTCGGGTATTTGATAATGTAAAAGCGAAATTAAATTTTTTAAACCATCCCAATTATATCGGTTTCTCTTCGGTATCGATATGGTTCGATTAATTTTCAGGTTTTTAAATTTTTAAAGCATCACTTCTAATTCAATCCTTTCAAGCCTTGTTCTTCCACATTCGAGGACGAATGTACCCAAGGGGGAGATGATGTAAGGACCCAGATTTTTTGTATAGCTCTAGTGACGCTTGAGTTTTAGTTTCGGAAAGTTTTGGGCCAAGGTGACACCTTATGGAACCTCCAAGCTCGATCTAAGTTCACTTTCAAGTCTTCAATTCAAACTTATTTATGTTGTTTAAGGCCATCATGGGTCTCCTACATCAAGTCAAGTTCAAAAGAATTTCATTAGCTAAGTTTTTCACAAGTATCAATAGAAGGGTCAATTTTAAATGGGCATATCTCTAAGCACACTTGGAATTGGATGGCCCACAACATGTCAAATTAAAGCCCTTTGAGTTAGCTTCACAATGCACTTGGTTTCACCTCATTCCGAGGTCAGATGAAGGAGTTATGACCGTTTTCGTGAGACCCTCCTTGCAGTGATGTGACACGGACAGTTTGACGGGCAGTGTGACCTTGGACGAACCTTTTGGATGGCTTGGGGCTGGAAAAGGCCATTATTGACCTAAGGAATTGGAATCCCTTTGAGTTAGTTTTCCAATGCACTTGGTTTCATCTTATTCCAAGGTCGGATGAAGGAGTTATGACCATTTTCGTGAGACCCGCCTGTGCAGTGTTGCCACACGGACAACTTGAGTGATGTGTTGAACGGGCCATTTGGATGGCTTGGAGCTGGAAAAGGTCATTTTTGGCCTAAGGAATGTGACACGGCCAGTGGCACGTGCCGTGTGGCTTGCCACTGACCGTATGGAGGGTCGTGGGGGTGTACAAGAGAGGCAAGGTTGGCATGAGGGAAAATTTTGGCTAAGTGAGGTGCCACGGGTACCCTTGACTGGCCGTGTGAGGGTTGATGGCTCGTGGGACTGGGGCGTGGAGTGGCCTTATCCCACATGCATTATTCTAATTTGATCTTTGATTTAATTTGTATTACCAAATCCTGAACATTTATGTAACCAACTTTATCCAGTCGCCATCAAAGATTATGTAGTGGTGAAAATTGTCATTTTTATTAGAAATTCTGGATTCAAGTTTTGGATATGAATTTTCTTTTGATACACTTTTAACATTTACTTAGGAGTTGACATTACTAACTATTTTGTAGTATGATGATATGTAGAAATGTTGGTGTAATATATCGCAAATAGAATAAATTACAATTGAAAATAAATGACAAAATTGAATAAAAATTCATTTAGGCTGAAGCGTGGATATTTCGCTCTCTTTAATTAAATTCAAGCTCACTGCGGCATAATCTACACCGATTCAGCAATACATCTCTGACTTGTCCCCTTTCACAAAAGTGTAACTCAACAAACTCTGAACATGAGTCGAGTCTCAAGCTCCACAAGAAGAACACCTCCCTTCATCTAATAAGAACTCTCTTTTTACAAACTTTATGCACTCTTAAGTTTTTCTTTCTTATGTCATATATAAAACAAATGAAGACCACCACTATTTATAGTTGTGAAAATCTTCATGCAATGAATAAGTAGATAATGGGATAGTTAATAAAGAAGATAAATAGCCTATAAGTTACATAAGTAGCAAAGTGTAATGGAGAAATAAAGAGGAAAAATAATAGTGAGGGCAACAAATGCCCTCAACGTACAAGGGAAAAGTTGGTAACCTTAACAGCCATAACTGCTCAACATGAGCAATAACTGCAAATGGAGTAATGTTACAGCAAATGGTCACTAAGTGCCTAATGGCACTTTCGAATCCTTGAATGATAAGATCAATGGCACCTCAAATGCAAAGTTAGAAACCTCCAATCAGATATAATCCATGCATTACACATTAGACAAAAATGTCTTATATAATAAAATAAAATATGCGCTTTAATAAAATATAATAATATTAAAATACAATCAACAAGAAATACACTTGTTTTGGAAAAAGATTTAAGTAAATATGGAATTAGTGAAAATCTACTTGTGACCATTTATAAAGATGTGTGACAGTGAAATTTGATACAATATTCAGATCTTTAGTGATGAATATTCATGCCACACATTTCTTTTATAACAATATCCAATTCTATTTCTTGTACTCTAGATGATATGGATGTCGAACAATGGAATTATTATAGATTCAATCCATCATCTCGAATTTCGCAAGTTGTCAACATAATTTTACATTATCACTGAGAATTCACCCCATGATAGACCAAATATGTGGTGACATTGTTAGAATCTTGATCAGTGAAGAAGTCCAGCCCCTTTTTCAAAGTCAAGAAATGCTGCACAGCAACATCTAACAATTGAAAATTATGTCCCCCTTGTGATCTCATCAATGACATCTATGGGGCTATAATTTTCTTATAAAAGGAGCTGCTGAGCTCCTTAATTAAACACACCAAAAAAACACCAAGACAAGAGTGAAGTAAAGTGTGAGTTTGAGAGTTGGTTTTGTAATCTATTCTTGTGAGTAATAGAAGAAATTTTTCTCTCAAATTCATGTTTACCAACGCCCAATTATTCCCTTGAGTTACAACAAGTGGTATCAGAGCCAAGGTTCAGAGTAACGGAGTGATGGACAGACGCGTGCGGAGTTCTCGGTATGAACATAATCAAATTTGAATCTGCAAGGGTGCCTTGTATCGAAAGTCTTCCTGTCAAGTGATGGTACAGGCGGTGTGTCCCATTGAGTGATAACGGCGGTATAAGATGATTTGGCAAATCAAATGGTGCAACCCAGCGATGTGGAGGTTTGTAGTAATCCCTTGTGTCAAAAGTCTTCCCGACAAGAAAAAAAGGTGGTCAGGTGGCGTGTCCTGCGGGTTTTTGCGGCGGTACAAGATGATGGCAGATTCAAAATCGAAAATCGTTGAAGGGGAGGTCACGAGATTGTGTATGGTCAGAGTTTGAAGGGAGGTTTGTTGGGTATGCAAACTCCTCCCACATCGGTGGAAGAGAAGAAAATGAACCTATTTAAATAGGTTCAACCCAATCAATTAGTATGAGACCTTTTGGGAGATGTCCAAAAATAAATGAGAGCTTGGATATAGTTTTAAAATAGAATTATTTTCTCACCATAAATAAAATCTAATGTACTATAAATTTCACAATCCTGATAGAATTGGCATTTTTTTTTTTGTATACATAATATCTTGATGCCCGTCAAATAACATCTATAGAAGGAAACAAAATCTTATTATTATACTCTTAATACCACTGCCTAATGTTTATCCGATCCAGCATCATTTCTAATTAAGGTGATGTTGTGGGATATGAAGTCATTCCCAAGGACCCTTACAAATTAAATAACAACAACGAATAACTAATCAAGATCAACGAAAACACACACACACATATTATGATTGGAGTGACACAATATAATATACGTACCCATTGTTTCAGTCTTTTCTTTTCATCCTCGAAACTTTTATTATTTGTTATTATTGTTGTATTCATTTCTTCTCCATTGAGGATTATGTTCTTTTTTAAAAATGTATCCTCAATACATGTATTCTTTAATTTTGAAATAGTATTGCTCAACACTATGATCCAGTATTTCAACTATTGTATAATATAATTATTTTTTTGGCTCTAAATAAGATCATTCTTCATCATTTTGAGTTTTAACTAATTTCTTTTAGAATTTTTATACACCTCACACACAAAATGCACATATGATGCACAAGATGCACGTAGGTTGCACGTACTTACTAATTTTATTCAATATACTTCTGACAATTACTTAAGAGCTAACGTTACTAACTATTTTCGTAGTATGATAATTACTAGAAATACACTTGTTTAGGAAAAATATGTAAACAAATATATTCATGCTATACATTCTTTTATAACAATACCCAATCCTATATCTTGTACTCTAGATAATATGGATGGTGAACAATGGAATTATTATAAGATTCAATCCATCCTCTTGAATTTAACGAGTTGTCAACATAATTTACATATCAATGTCCAAGAGAATTCACCCAATGATGGACCTAAATATGTATAATTATTATGTCTAGTAATATTCAATAACATTAGTGATAGTTGCCATTTGTCCACCTAAATCTTCGATGGTTGAGATTTAATTTTTTGTTTATACAATTAAATTTATTAAAACTATTATTAGCACATGCAATTAAAATTGGTTAAAGTTAATTGTGTCCGATTTTTTATTATAATGTGTTTTTGCTATTTTTAAGTGGTAATAATTAAATAATTTTAAATTTTTATTCCGAAATAAATTATAATATATATTATAATAATATATTTTGAAGTAAACATTTAGGTCGTCCTGTTTCGTGTGTTTCTTTAGGCAGAGCAGTACTCCCTACAATGCTCAAACGGAACGAGGAGGAAGGTCGTCCTGTTTCGTGTGTAATCAACAATCCATTTATTCCATGGGTGTGTGATGTTGCAAAAAGTCTTGGTATACCTTGTGCTGTCCTTTGGGTCCAATCTTGTGCTAGTTTCTCTTCTTATTACCACTATCATTTCAATCTTGCAACTTTCCCAAATGAATCAAATCCTAACATTGATGTTCACTTGCCTAACATGCCAACTCTCAAGTGGGATGAACTTCCTAGCTTCTTGCTTCCATCTAATCCATTCCCCGCCTTAGCAAAAGCGATTTTGCGCCAATTTAATCATCTTTCTAACCCCATTCGTATATTCATCGAGTCATTTGAAGAGCTGGAAAAAGATGTAGTGGAGTACATGTCCAATTTTTTGCCCATCAAGACTGTCGGTCCATTACTAGTCGATGAAGATTCAAAAAACAGACAGGTTATTCGTTGTGATTTAGTGAAAGCTGATAGCTCAATCAATCAATGGCTCAATTCCAAGCCACCATCCTCAGTTGTCTACGTTTCTTTTGGTAGTATTGTTGTTCCAAGCCAAGAACAAGTCGATGAAATTGCCTACGGGTTATTGAATTCGGGGCTAAATTTCTTGTGGATCATGAAGCCACCCCGAAAAAACTCATCCTTCCCCTCGGTAACCTTGCCACAAGGCTATTTGGACAAAGTTGGGAACAGAGGACAAGTTGTGGAATGGTGTTTGCAAGAAGAAGTTTTGGCACATCCGTCTTTAGCCTGTTTTCTGACTCACTGTGGATGGAATTCATCGATGGAAGCCATCGCGAATGGAGTCCCTATAGTAGCATTTCCACAATGGGGTGATCAAGTCACGGATGCCAAGTACTTAGTGGATGAATTCAAAATAGGTGTAAGACTTTCTAGAGGTGTGACAGAGAAGAGGATCATTCCTCGATACGAAATTGAACAATCTTTGCGCGAGGTCACTACTGGTCCTAAGGCCGCGGAGATGAAAGAGAACGCGTTGAATTGGAAGAAGAAAGCAGCCGAGGCGGTGGCGGAAGGTGGTTCATCCGATCACAATTTGCAGGCCTTTGCTGATGAGCTTATGACACTACAAAGTAGTAACCAAAAGTTGGCCAAGTTAGAACCAAAATTAAGGTAACAATTTTATGATTGACTACCCTTGCTATCCATGGTCTAACTTCTTTATAGAGGACAATTTTGTCAAAATTTCATGAGAAAAATAGCTAAATGTATTTATTATGGAATTCATAACTACATACTTGTACTTCACCCTTTGCCCCTTGGACTACTTAAAAGTGAAATAAATACTCTCTCAAGTGCTAAGTTGGCATGCGGAATGGATTTTAATCATTTTATTCTCTTTAAAAGATTGACAAGGAAAATTATTTGTTTATTTCTTATAAACAAGATTGTCTCCCAAAGGTAATTACTTTCTCTCGCCCACTTCCATGGTCAAGAAGAAACAATAGTCATAATACTTCCATCCCAGATGAATTGAATGTAGGGGTACGTAAAAATTGAATCGATCCATAAACTGAATCAATAAAAATGTTATTGACTTATTGTTATTGGGTTATTAGGTTATCAGGTTTTTAATGATTTTTAAAAAAAATTATTGAGTTATCGATTTGATATCGATTTTTACTATTGGCCAAACCAATAACCCAATAAAATTATAATAATTTACTATTTTATCCCTTCGTAAATATTAAATATTAGTAATTTAATAGTAATAGGATTCTATAGCAATAGTTTACGTATTTTAGTCTTTACAATAGTTAAGTGAATAGTTACCCACTTTAGTATTTTAGTTTGTAATTAACTAATTATAGTTTTTGCAAGTTTGTAAACATAATCTTTGTACTATATCTATTTTTTATTAATGCAAATTCACATTATCATTCTTATCGGGTAAATCAAAAATCAAATCATTAAGGACTTAAAATCGATAAATCAAAAACTGATAAAAATTAATTTATTGATTTCTTATAGGTTTAGCATATTGAAAAATCAAAAATCAATAAACCAAATTGATAATGTATAAAATTGAATCGAATCAACCGATGCACGAGACAAGGAAGCCAAGCAAATAAGAAGACGAATTTGTTATGTCGGCAACTTTTTCGGACGACTTTTTCATCTCTCCTCTCTTCCAATACTAGTGGTGAAAGTTCGTGCCAGCACAAGCCCAATATAAATTATTTTTTAGTATCAATTTATGTGACATAGATAGATTTTTCCTATATATTAGAAGATATTATAAAATTATAATTGAAGTAGCTAAAGAAATATTATGAAGTCGTTGAAGTAGATACGTCAATACGCAACTGCCTTAAAAAAATTAAATTAAAAAGTCTCATAATTATTTTTTATTGGCCCAGGGAGAGCTGCTAAAGCAAGCAGCCATAACTTATTTTTTTTGTTTTGATTTATGTGATATCGATAGAAATATTAGGAAATAGTTGAAGCAGACACGTGCATACACACCTGTCCTATAAAATATTTTTTATTGATCCCACGTAATAATATATACAAAAGGTTGAGAAATAATTCAAAAAAAATCATTAAATAGAGATAAATAAAATTCACAAAAAATCTCTACAGCTGTAAGGAGTTGAACCTAAGACCTTTAGGACATAAAAGAAAAAAAAAAAGCTTTTTACCATCCAACCTAAGCAACTACTTATATTTGTTATATCTGAAACTTAACTAGAACTCGTCTACATGTTAAAGTGCTCTATTTAGATGACACCTGTTATGTGGCCCATGAAACAGACAGGACCTATCTCTTATTAAATAAGAGAATTCTTTTTTGCTTACTTTACTTCTTATCTTTTTGTTATATACAAATCAATCTTAGTTGTTCCAAAATAATCATTATATATATATATATATATATTTATATATAACTTTATTTAGATATA
>JAPFFP010000103.1:3447256-3463151 GCA_026153255.1 Solanum medicagineum
TAAGAACAATAAACATGTTGAAATTATTTTTTTGTGTTTTCTCTTTATTAGACTTATTAATTTATTTTTTCATAAATTTTTCGATTGTTGTAAATTTTTCAATTGGGATCAAATTAGAATTACTCATCTATAACTTCATTGAAAGTTAGTTAAATACTAACAAAAGTTCCAACCACACATGCTTTCATAAAATTTTAATCGTTCTACTGTATCTATAAAAATTTACATGGGACACACTTGCAATGCACGTGTCAAGAAATTAGTATTTCAAAATATACTTAAACAAGATGAATGCCATGGTTGTACATGATGCCCTTAAATTGCTCTTTGCTATAGGTAAAAGGTCAAATCAACCCATAAAAGTAAGAAGGAAGGGAAGAACTAAATCGAATACTATTGATTTACCGTGCAAGGATCTGCGCTCTCCAAGCAAGGATTAAAATCCTCTGTTTAATGGCATTAAAATCAAACATACAAGACGCACCAATAGATACTGTCACAGCTAATTTAGTCTAGTAACTACATTTATTGATATAATAGTATCTTCTTTGATGTACATTTTTTTAGTATCATTAGAGTGGTGTTAATATTTTCTCTTTCCCCTTTTTAGAATGATTCTAACCTCTACATCTATGTTGTCACTGGAGATGGTGTACCTTCTAATTAGTGTATGCTGTATGGTATACTATTTGACAAATACACAAATAAACACTCGAACTTAGTATCGATTTGCAAATAAATACTTAATTTTGAACGTGCACATCTTGACACCTTAACTTGATGTTAACTAACAACTAAATGCTCCAACTCTTCCCCTTTGAAAGTGCACATGTTAACGCCTCAACTTAATATCAACTAACAATTAAACACTCCAACTCATCTATGTTATATCGCACGTACACCCCACACTGACGTGCAAATAATCTTCTATTGATATCTCCATAATCATTGTAAGTTACAGTGTTGACACCACGGAGATGAATTGTAGAGTCAAGAGATCAACTGTCAAAGTTAAAATGATTACTTGCTAACTAAGGCCAGGGCTAAAAACTACAATTTTAAAAGAGAAGATATGAATCAAAAATTTGCTTTGCACTACGCCATATTATCGATAATATTAAACCAAATCAAATGATGGTTCATGAAAACCTCTTCTTGCTTTAGGCCCCTCGTGCATGGAAAGACTCTGCTTGGTAGAGTTGCCTCTGATCATGAACCTCCGGCAGCAGCAGCCTCAGCTTGCTTTTTCTTCTCCCGCTTTTTCTTGTTTTTCAATGCATTCTTGCTAAGCTCCCTATTCATGTGAAATATGGAATAGACACATAGAGCCACTCAATAGTTTGAATGTAGCGAGAAAACTGAAAAAGTATGAAGATGTATCTCGAGGCTTACCCTGAAGGACTTCCCCCAAATAACTGTCAAAATGAAACAGATGCTTAGTATCAGCACATTAGTTGGACAAAATAAAGGGGGAGGAATCAGACATAACTGGAAGTAACGCATGGTTGAACTTTCATATGACAGTTATACATATTAAGAGATGCTGAAAGTAGCTCGTAAACCATCACGTCATTACCACATTGCATATTTATCATCAGGGCGTTTCATGAAAAGGTAATTATATCATAATACACTTTTAACTCTCTTTTTTTTGCAATGATAAGGTGAACCCGCAGCCGCTAACCTTTGGATGCGCACAGGGTAAACCCCCACTTATATGCAATAGCTCGCAAACTATATGGGAGAGATATCCCGCACTGGGCAATCCCGATGCGGCGAGCTCGACCTAGAAGGCAAACCCCTTGCTTTCGCTCGCAAGGGGTTTCAAACTGAGACATCCAACATGAAAGTCTCAAGCCCAAACCACTGGGTCACTCCAAAGGGCTTAAACTTCTTTTTTTCCGGTGCAAAAGTTGTGTTGGGGTAGGAAAAAAGAACAACATAATGGTTGATGAGTTCTGTGTTGGGGTAGAAAAGAACCACCATAATACAGTTAATTATGGTTGAACTTTATCATAAGTATGTTTTATCCAAATCCTTAAAAGAACAATCGATTCAGAAAAGCAGACTTTCAGTTCAGAAACCTTCCAAAGATTTTCTAATCTAAATGGGGTAGAAATCAGTTAGCGAGAACACATTAGGAAAGTTCAGAACTACCGCCAGTCCAAGCAAAAGAGAAAAAATGAAGTGCCAAAATTCTAATATTTGATGAGTTCAAGCCATTCAGCCCCACCTGAGAACTATCTACTTCTAGTTAAATAGCGAATATGAGTTACAATTAGATTCACAATTTGTACATTTTCTCCCAAAACCAGACTGTCTAACCTCACCAATGTCATTCCAACTTCCACAAACAGTTATATACTCGTTGCTGCAGTCATTTATCTATTTTTCGGTTCAAACAATCACTCCTATACCCAGAAACCCACCATTGGACAGTTCATCATCAAAACCATTCCCAAGAGAACCTTCACTTGCTCTTTCTGCCATATCCTCCAGATCCAAAAGCAAGAAAACTCCTTCCTTAAATTTGATACATGAAGATATGTGCTACATCAGTGTAGGTTCACAGGCTGTAAAAGCCTATTTTGCCAAGCGCAGGGTCAACGCAAACAAGTCAAATGCTTGGCAGATCAAAAAGATGGTTTTTTAGAGCCTACTTCTGTTGGATGCATGATGGAATATACAAGAGAAAGCCACAAAAAAAAGCAAACAAAACAATAATCAAAAAAAAAAAAAAAAATACAAAAGCACAAAAACCAAAAAAAGAATTTGGTTAAAGACTCACGATAGGTCAAGATGCAGTTTTAGGGGATCATAAATGAAGCAAATAAAAAAAAATTGAGGGGCTATCGTAATGCTATACAATTGCACAGTAGTTTGTATAGTTATTAAGGCATCTTAACTATGCTAAGGCAGAGGTTTCTCAAGTAGAAAACGAGTTGCTAATCAAGATTGGACAGTAATAAACTGAAATACCAAATTGGCTTTAAATTTAACAGAAAGTATGAACGAGAAGAAGGAAAGATAAAGATTCCATGTAATCACCACCTCTAGAATACTTAAGCTTATCGCATCCAATGAACTACAGAGCATACCTAATATCCTTTTATTCTCTACAGACTGATTGCTGTCAAACTAAACCATATGAAATCTATAGACACCAAGCTATCCATATTCGAGCAAAAACATAAATATTCTTTTCGAGTGCTGTCAATGGCATGTCTTGGAGGAACCAGAAATAGGATTCACACAGAAAGGTAGAGCAAGGCCTCTTCATTCAAAAAATTAAAACATGCATTTTGGACTGCCTTTTTACTTATATTTACCGTACATAAAATCCAATTCAAAATTGACATGGCATAAACCATTATGAGGATAACGTTGACTCCAAAGAGACGGTATATGGGATGAATGTTCCTATTCAAATTGTAGGGGGAGAATATCTTGATGATGATCCTTCTCAAAAAATATCCCTTGTCAAAAAAATGAATATCTTAAGTTCTTGACAACAGCAAAATAATGAAAAAACAACTTTTACTTTCTTGGACCTTGCTACAATATAATCTTACAAATATAATGGTTGTTATATAAAAAGTCGGTTTACTTCAGAAAGATAACTACCACATCATTTCTATAATCTAGTTTAGACATTGTAATGGCATACTCATAACGTCAGTATTCTCCATGGGAAATGCGTGTTAGGAAGAGAGATAATCAGCCAGCGTCGAAACTGCACGAGGCATGGCGTTCAAAATGCTGAAGAAAGTATTTTGTTTAAAATTCTATCAAAAGCAACTAATTTCATAGAGAACTTTTGGATTAAATAGCAATCATGGTAATATATAAGCATGTGCTACACAAGCTCAGTGTGTTATCAATGAACACATCTCGACTTATCAAAAGAAAATAGTTCTAAGTACTAAGGTATCCCGTCCATACCTCTGCTTGAACTGCAGCAGCAGCCTTGGCATGAGGTGGACGATAAGCAGCAGGTTTTGCTGCAGGAGGATTGGCAGGTGTAGATTTTGGAACGGCCTGAGCGGCTTTTGGAACGGCCTGAGTAGCTTTTGGAACGGCCTGGGTAGCTTTTGATACTTTCCCTGTAAAGACATTTTGGTTTCCGCTCCATTATTAAAAGTAAATGGGCATTACATGATAATTTGTTACTAGATTCAAACAGGAGGAACCTGGCACTTTAGCTTCATCTATTTGCACCGAGCTAACTGCCTTCACAAGTTCTTCAATGTCACCAAATTTTTCAACCGACACTGGCTTCCAATCAACCTGTCAGAGGAATGGCAAAAGAAGTAAGCAGGCAGAGAAATTGGTTTGGGACCAGAAAAGGGAAAAAAAAGATGAGCAAGACTATTAACCTGATACAATCTATCAAACATCTTCTTGAAGTACAACGATCCATTGTGGTGAAAGACTTTAATCCTACAAAAATATTAAAATGGGAATTAGCTATCATGTATTTAATAAATGAAGTTTCCAAATATATCTGCTTTCAGAAACCTGGAAGTACACTTTCTCATGTTCCAAACAAAAGGGCAACATCAAGCATGATAACTATCACTAGCTTCTTACGCCTTTAGAATCAGTGAAGGCTTTTCAAACAACAAGATTAAAAGTTCATTCAGCTACATAAGGGCCATAATTCAATAGATCCGACTTTTAAGTAGGAAGATAGATGATAATTGCTATAACAATTGATATTAAACCTGCCGGAGAATTAAGAACCACAAAAACATACCCGGTGTAATTCCACAAGTGGGGTCTTAGGAGTATAAGATGTAGGCCGACCTTAACCCTACCTTTGTGAGGTAGAGAAGTTGTTTCTAGTAGACCCTTGGTTCAAAAATGAGAAGCTTATTGGAGAAGGTAGAAAGAAAAAGATGACAACAAATATCCTTCGGGGTGGCCCAGTGGTTTGGGCTTGGGCTTCCATGTTGGAGGTCTCAAGTTTGAAACCCCTTGCAAGCGAAAGCAAGGGGTTTTGCCTTTTGAATCGAGCTCGTCGCACCAGGCTTGCCTAGTGGGAGTTACATCTCCTATGTGGTTTACGAGCTATTCTATAGAAGAGAGAGTTTACCCTGTGTGCACCAAAGGATAGCGGTTGCGGGTTCCCCTTGTCATAAAAAAAACGATAGCAAAAAACACATTGAAGAATAAGAGACTATGTGATTACTATATACTAATAATAAGGAGAAGAGGATATGGAGCTAAGCCTGCCCCTCTCCCATCTAACAAGCAATTAACACGTAGCTTCCTACTAAACTTTTACCCTAATTCTTGATCTCCATATCTTCCCATCTAGGGTCATGTCCTTTGTAAGCTGAAACTGTGTCATGCTCTGTCTAATCACGTCCCCTAATTTTTTTTGGCCTACCTCTACCTCCCCTAACTTCCGTTACAATCAACCTCTCACACACCGGCGCATCTATGAAATTCCATTCACATGTCTGAATAATGCCAACCTCGCTTCTTCATCTTGCCCGCCATGGGTGCCACACCCATCTTGCACCGTATAACTTCATTCTTGAGCATGTCTTTCCTAACATGTCCACACATACATATGAGTATCCTCATATCTGCTACATTCATCTTTTAAATATAGATGTACTTGACTAGCCAACACTCTGCTCTATACAACACTGTTGGTCTAACCACCACTCCATAGAACTTATCCTTAAGTCTTGCCGATACATTTGCAAGTGGATTAAAATCCGCATGGAAAAGTTGACAACTAGATTCAAGATTTTTGAAACACCATTTCACCAATAGATTGAAAGAAATCAATATTCAAATATATTTTAAAATGAAGCAAAATGCACTAACTTAGATACATTAAATTGTCTCATCATTGCGGAGGAAAAAAGAGTTGTCTTATCATTCAAGCTATAAACTGAACTTTTATACATTAGGTTCTTAGGTTACCCTTTAGGCTTTACCCAAAGCACATTTTATGCAACAAACAAAATCATATGCATACCCATTATCAACTTGAAGGCGTGGAGCTGTTGTGGCAGTCATGAAGTATCGACCATCAGGAGACCATTCACTTATCACTGACAATTCAGCCCTTGTAGTTCCAAGCTGGTTTTTTTCCTTGTAGTCCCAGAATGCCTGAAATCATGAATAATCACTTAAGAGCTAAGCCAAATAAGCAGAAGAAACTTGTATTCAAGATCACAGGCAAGCATTACTTAACCAATCAACTAAGATTTAACAGGAATTTTCTAAGCCCCTTGGTAGACATGGCAATAGTCTTTTAATTTGTTCAAACAACTATAGCATAAATGAAGGTTAGGGTGCAAGCAGGCTGCACTTGCCAAAAGATAAGGCTAGTTGAGCAGAACTTTGGCGCGCAGTTAGGGCAATGAAGGTCATCAACGTAGGTCATGAACTTCATCCCACAAAACCTGTTAGCTGAGTAAATATTCAAATTTTTACAGGAAGAAATTTTGAGAACCTTACAGGTCCTACATGACAAACCTATGCTTTTTATAAGTTGTATTAAGGATTCATATGTGGGTAGGAAATATTTTCACCTAAAAATGTATTAGATGTTGATAACTGATCCATCTTCAACCAGGAAATAGCTTCTCTACCTGCCAAGATAGGGATAAGGTCTGCATACACTCTATCCTCCTCAAACCCCACCTGTGGGACTATATTGAGTACGTTGTTATAGTTGATCGAAAAGGAAATAGAGGTAACTTTGATATAGCATCAAGAAAACAATTCACCATGTTACTCACTAGGTTGTACTTGCAACATTTCGTTTGTCTAGATGTACCCATGTCGAACATGTATAATATGAATATGGATATTTTGTGCCGATCATTCAAATTATAATATGATTTAGCAAAACCAACAGCTACTTGTACCAAATACTTGTACACATATCCAATAAACACCGACAAACAATAGGTAGATGGTTTAATGCAAATAAGGTAGACAATTAAGTATTGAAGATAAGTGACTAATTAATAAATGTGATTATAAGGACAACTGTGAGCATAAGGAATTAACTTTAAACTCAAGTAGGAAAGGGTAGCTTGGATTGTTCCAATTGTCATGGATTAGAATTCATTGGCCAATGCAACTAGAGAAAGAAAATGAGAGAAAGGAATAATAAAAACGTGTGGTTAATTACCACATATTCGACAAGAAGCTGCTGAGCAAACAGTGCATAAAACAAGAATAGAGGAATAAGGGACATGGGTAATGGTTTGCCAATTTGAACAACTGTAAATGTAATTGGAAGTGTTAGACGAGTATTTAAGTGCCATATATTAAAGAAACTCATTTTTAATCAGATAAAAGAAACCAGCAAACCCCATAAATCACCATATCTATAAAGTTTTTTGGACAGTGATGGTATCGTGGCTAGCTTGCGTGAACCTCAACTATTCCATCAGTTACCTGCTACGTCTCACCAGCCCGGATAATTTCTACCACCAATGCGTAGGTAGATGAGAAAACATCACCAAGTCTTTATTGTTTCTGCTAAGATTTGAAGCCTACTCTCCAAGTTTTGCACTCATGTCATTGACCACCACACCCTTGTATGCCACATAAATCACCATACTTTATTTTGAGCTTCACAGAATTACGGCTTAGATGAGTGTTTTAGACGGCGAAAGCCGACAAGGGTCTACCATGCCACAAGGCGCCACTCCCCTTTTTGAAGTATGGCATCAATTAATACCAAAAACTTAAAATATATCATTGCACATATAAATAATCAAAATCTCAATCTCAATAACATATTAGCAAATATTTCAATTCAAAAACTGAAGATAGATAGTAGATAGTGGATACTAAAAGCCTAAAACTTGAAGGAGAAAAAAAAACAAAACAAAAGTTAAAATAGTAGGGAAAAAAACAGAGGTGAAAGTAACTCTGAAATCTGTAGGAGAAAAAAAAATAGGAAGATGAAATCTGAAGAAGAAAGAAAGAAATACGTATTGGTTGGACTTTGGAGTCTCCGGAAAAGTTTGGCCGGTCACTAGAGAAGTCTACTCGGGTCTTTTGCTGGAGTTGCTATCCAAGTCTAAGAGTGCAACTGTGCAAATTTGGAAAGAAAACCCTAAAATTACCTTTTAACTTTTAAAACACCCTAAATTGGTCGCCTTTTTTATAAAAAATAAATACAAAAAGGCGATGCTCTTCTCGCCTCTATCGCCATTGTCGCTATGGCATCGTCTTTTGAAGATCGCCTCGCCACAAAGCTAAAAGACGATGAAGGGTCACCTCACCTCTCGCCATTGGCAACAAGGCAATTGCCTTTCACAACACTGGTTTAAGTGCTAAAAATTGGTTAGGTTTAGAATGGAGAATCAAACCCCATGAAAGCTAGAAATTCACATGATTCTCTGAATAGGTTTCATGCGCTGAGCATATGGAGTGGATCTCCCCATAGTCGTGCAGGACCTCACCTCGAGACATGGCTTCTCAAATTTCGTCTACTGAAATATTCCTAGTTTTAGGGTAGAGTTGATTGATGCATAACATTTACAAGAGCAGACAAAGACTTAGGCAAAACGAGACAGTTTGAGAAAAATATGCGATAAATGACATTTTATTATCTCAACATCGTCGGCAAATGCAAAGTAATTTCTTACAAAAATTTGATGTCATATGAAATATAGTAGAAACAAGTATAAAAGATTGAGAGAATGAGCAAAGAACGACGACTTACATGTGAAACCCTTTATAGAAATATTGTACCATGTACATAGTTGTATTACTATTACCCAAGTAATACAATATAATTAAATACACCCTATGTTCCATTTTATGTGGCACGCTTTCCATTTCAGTCCATCGCAAAATGAATGACGCTTTTCTACATTTATAAAAATTCAACTTTAAACTTCTCATACTACACATAATCAGGTGATTTACAACCATATAAATGTCTACGGCTTGTTTTATACCACAAGTTTCAAAAGTCTTGCATATTGTCTTAAACTTTGTGTCAGGTCAATCACCACAACATAAAATAGGATGGAGGGATTTTATTATTAAATACAATGTTTATGCTTAACTATTGAACACACCATCTACACTTAACTATCTAATAATTTCAATGTGTTTTGTTGCTTGGAAGAACCAAATGATCTTATACATTGATTGTGTTGATCACTACATGTACTAAAGTGTCTCCTCGAGCATGATTTGGTAAGACAATAAGCTTAGCGTAATTAAGAGGTTGACATGCCTCCCGTGACTTATCAATTTGTGTTCTATTCAGCACTTAAGTCTAAGTATTCTACTTCCTCAATAATATTTTAGTGATATTCGTTCCTTTCTAGTCTATCTCGAAGAGATTGACACCTTCCCATATTTGGAACTATCCATTTAACATTCCTATTTTACTGATTTACTCTTAATTCACGTGACTTGTGGAACCACTTGATACAAAATCTGATTTTTTTTATTAGAAGAAATAAAGCTCGAGAGGACACATCCAACTTTTTTCCATCTCTCATTAAATTGTTGGTAGTAAGGGCAACTTTGCTGCTTTGACATATTTATCCTATTTGTCAAAACACAAAAGTCTTCTATTTGGATAAGCAATAGCAAGGCATGATATTTGACACAGATATAAAAATTATGGACATTTCTGACTTATCCATAGGACAATCATCTAAATAAGCATACCATGTCTCCTGGTAAGTTACCAAAGCCTGCCAAGCATATAACTGTAGAACAAGGATTAAGGCAAACAAAAGCAGTAACTGCAAATGGTGGAAATAAATTAGCAGGCTGAATGATCCCTTGTACGTTTTTTTTTTTTTCCAGTGACCAACTAAAATCAATTAAGATAAATAAGGAAAATAATTCTTTACTAAGTAAAGGATACAGTTCCCCAACGGATTCCATCTGATTGTGTTGTACGGGCCTGTCCCAAGCTCAAGTAGAGGATTGCACTTCTTGTCGAAAACCGTTGCCATAGCAGGCATAACTAAGTGATTTAAGGAATAACAGCAATATCCAGAAAATATATGAAACAATAGATTCAACAGAGAACATAGGAATGCTAGCTGCATATTTTTCTGTTTTTATGGTAGCGTTGAGGCTATCTTACACACTTTGTTACTACTTCTGACACAGCATAGGTACCAAGTGACCCTATCCACCAAGGGTTCGGCAGATGAGAAGTATTCATCTAGCTCTTTGACCGCTATGCCACCCCTTTGGAGGCGGATACTAGCTGCAAATCTTGAACAAACACACTCGAGGAAGGAAATAAGAGCTCCTTTGATAGGAAAAAATTTAGATCCTATCAATCAACTGAGCACATGTTTGTTGAGTATATAAAAGCCAAGTGATCTAATCACTAATGCACTTGACCTTGAACCTTGACCTACGTTGTAATTAAAGAACAACAAAAATATGCATACTAGATGTCCTCCACCATTTAACAGTTATCTCGCTTTTTAAATTCTGCATTTCTCTGAACTGAGAAAGAAGGTTTTACAAGGAATAATTTTTAAAAAAGCTGGAACACCAGGAACCATGACTGAGATAATAATGGAAGAACCCAGCTCTCAGCTTTGGCAACTAGTACATTAAAACTTTTAATTTGTTTAGAATATGTTGCATCCAATTTCAAACTTTGAAACATTTCTTACAATATGCCTAAAACTTGTATGTTTTTTCATGAATGGGCAGCCCGGTGCATAAAGCATCCAGCGTTAACCAGGTTCGGGGAAGGGCCACACCCCAAAGGAAGCCTAATGCAATCATTAGTAGCTGCTTCCATGGCTCAAATAAATGACCTACAGATCACACAGAGAACTTTATCATTGCTCCAAATCTCCCCTTCAGAATAATGAGTTATATTTACATGGACTCTTTTCACAATCTTCTCTTTTTCCTTTTCTCTAAGGTTTTCTACTTTTCTTTTCATTTCTTGATAACAATTTCACAAGCCTTCAGATTGGGGTTTAGTAAAGGATACATCCATAAACAACTGCAAATTCTTTACCCGAATAGGACCATTGAACATCATGAATAGGGCCTTCTTTACCTGCAAGATACCAAGGATCACTAAATTGCAAATTCACTCATTCAACACGTAACGTTTGCTGAAGAATAAGAAGATGATAGAACATACGGAGAGGCACAAGCCCTTCATGGGACCCATCAGTAGTCAAGTAGTTCAACTTTGATTCTCCATAGTAGCTTTGGTTTGTTTTATCAACATCTGATTGGACCACCACTAGGAGCCCTGTAGAACCAGAGTTCCAGCTCAATTGCACAGTTGAGCACCGGAAGAAGCTACGTCGAGCAACAGCTTGATTTTGTAACTCCTTTTCACAAGCATATATCTGAACACTGGCTGGCATTCCCTGCATAAATTAATTCCAAAAGGTTAATTAGGAAACCTGAGAACTGGCAGCCCAAGCACAGGACACTAGAAGAATCTTCTGTTGTGTGGTAACTGATTGCACGAAAGTGGTGAAACTATGAAAGTATTTTACTCTTCAATTACTCTCCTTTTATATTGATTTTTGGGATTACTATTGCAAAAAGAATTCCAAAATATTCAGGTCGATTTCTTAGATTCACTTAGCTGACTACTATTCAGTAGCAGTTTTACTACAACATATATGATGTACTGCGTTGTCCAGAAACACAACTCTTTAAAACCTGCAAGACAGCTCATTGGTATCTGGTTTACTATGTGCCTCTCATATAGGATTCATTATGGATGCTTGTCATATGTTCCCAAAGACTCAAAGTGCATCTTTCATTACATTAAGGAGCAGTTTGGACTTCTTCCGGAGAAAAGCTTTTCCAATTTATAGAAAAAAAATTAAAATGGGATGTACTTCAATGAGACTTCACAGTCGCGCTCAACGTTGGTTGTGTCAATTTGTCCAACAACAAGCAAAATATGGATAGGTTAAAGAGTCAAAACGAATATCGAAATGCGCATTTATCAGTCAAGAGGAATAAATACATGGATGTTTTAAATTGATAATTAATGAGTATCCAACAATTCACTTCATGAACAGCAAAATAGACCTTGGATTCTGGAACAAATGCAGCCACATATGATCCAGGGGCCTTAGAAAGCTCCAATGCTGCAACCCCAGGAACTCGAAGCCGATTAACGAATCCCTTAGAGAAATCCCTAGGATCAAAGAATTGGATCTCATTCGTTGCCAATCGACATGCAACAGCTTCGTCAGAGCTAAAACATACTGAAGGCCTGAAGAAAGCAGAGTCCAAATGAATAAAATACTACAAAATTATGAGCATCAATTTCCACATTGAGAGACAAAGCACAAGAAAAATTACCATGTAACTTTAGTCATGTTTTTCTGGAAGAGTTCGTAAACAGATTCACCATCTTCTATCTTCCACAAGACTACATTCTTATGCTGAGGAGATGAACATTTCTGGAAGGTTTGAAGATATGTCCCACAAGGAGATATGACAGCTGCAAGAAGATTTGGGACATCAAAGGACCTAATCTCTCTCAGGGTTTTGCCATCAAATATGCTAATTACAGAGTCTGATTTCGTAACCATAAGTTTGGACCCATCATCACTGAACTTTGCACTGGTACAAGGAACCCTATCCAGCTTGACACTAGGTTCACCGTTCGGGA
Source organism: Solanum medicagineum (assembly GCA_026153255.1). Classification (NCBI taxonomy): domain Eukaryota; kingdom Viridiplantae; phylum Streptophyta; class Magnoliopsida; order Solanales; family Solanaceae; genus Solanum; species Solanum medicagineum. The sequence goes on from JAPFFP010000103.1 coordinate 3,459,894, forward strand.
AAGGAGGTCCATTCCAAATTAAAAAACCTTCCGGTCCTCTTACTAAAATCTCCAATGAAGATGAAGGCTCCACAACCGCCATCCTATTGGATCAAATATAACATCAATATTAGCTCATACATCAAACCACAAGTACCAGAGTTAACATCATTGAAACTAAGAGTTTGTATATGCTATATAGGATATAAATGATTTTCCACAACTTCTTCTTTCTTTTTAAATTGGGGATAAGCGAAAGGGAAAATCTTGGAGGATATTACAAGGTGCAGAATCGAACCATCACCAACAAGGTAAAATTCCAGTAGTTGAGCAACTAAGATTCCCCGATTTTCCACAACTCAAAGTAACCAAACATTAAACAAATGAAGAATTACCCCCATTATCTGAAATCAAATATTGAAACTAAAACACTCAATAAACTACTAATGAAATGGCATTGATGGATAAAAGTACCAATTACATTATAAAAACCCAATCTTTTTGAAATTGTAGCAGACTGTTCTACTGGATTAATCTATGTCACCTACTAAATACAGAAAAATTACACCCTTTTTGATACATATTCACTATAGGAAAAAAGAGAAGTCAATTCTTTATCATGGAAACAAAAGGAAACATGATTTCAAACAATCAAGCTCTAGATTAGCAAGTAATTAAGGTGAAAATTCCAATAAAAAAACAATTTTTGGGTGTGTTTGTGCATTGGGGTTTGCATGACATCAAATTAACTTACCAGAACAATGAATTTGGGAATCACTGGAATGACTGCTTTCTGCTCTGTTGAACTCAGACTCTCTGGCTATGGGGTTACTTTTGGCCTTCGAAACGAATTTGGCTATTTGCTTTTGCTTTCGGGGGACTGTATTGAAATGTTAACACCTCCAAAATTTATTTGGTATTGTTTCTTAATATATTTTTAGTATTAAATTAAATATTAATAATAGTTGTAGGTGACATAGTAAGTATTTTTATATTTTTAATTAAGTAAATATTAAAAATATTCTTATTTTTAGTATGAATTATTAGTTTCTTCTTTGAATTATTAATAATTTTAAAAATACTATTTTAGTTGATACATTCCTCTCGTGTCATCATATAAGTGTGTTATTTACATGGGTACAAGTATATATATAGATATATCGTATGACCTAAGAGTGGTGTTTTAAAATTTAATTAGTGAAGTAGATAAGTGTTTTTAAGACTATCAACAGTTCAAAGACAAATTGGTAATTCTCGCCAAGTTCAGCGATGAAACTTGCATATTATTTTACATTTTGCTCTTTTAAAATCTCATATATTCAAATATCATATTTTATTTAATCAGATTTATAATATGTTTCAATTTTTATATTGAAAATCTCATTTTTCTCTATTTTGTGGACTTTTTTCGGTTTAACTTCAAAATTATTCATTCAGCTATTTAGATAGCGAACATTTTATATAATAATGTTATTCGATGTGTCAACGATTTTATGATGCAGATTTATTCAGAATCGACAAAATCTACATCATTAGGATCACCTTCATCCAGTTTTGGAGAGACTTTCTTGATTTTGGAGGAGTTCTAATTTATCTTAAGTATTATTAAGTTTATAATGTCAGTTTGGATCTTGTCCTATGATCTATCTTCAGTATGTTAGAGATTTTATAAATGAGTTAGTTGAGTCATAATTTTAGTTGTTTTACAAAAACATGTATATAATATGAACTTCATATTTTTAATTATAAAGTTATTGAGTTCATTCTTTTCTAAGTTATTCCATACTCATTTTTTACAGGTTTCGCATTAGTCAGTATTTAGTCTTATAGTATACCAGACCAAGGGTTTGGTTGGACCAATAATGGCTCTAAGTATCAGTACATCTAAAATATAGACTTAAGTCATGTCAAATTTGATATCAAAGTCTAGAGTTCAAATGTTCTATGAAGTTTATAATAGTATCTTATTTATAGTTTTGCGAGCTCCACTTTTATACATGAGGGACTAAGGACATTTAAGAAAGAAAATTTCTTCTTTCATACTCTAAATCATGCAACAAAACTGTTCTTTAAGAATTTTTACAAGTTCGTACATTGCTTCAAATTTTTTGTCTATGCACCATCTTCAAAGTGATAGAAATAGTAAAGTTTATATTTTTATTAATATGATTTTGTTAAATAAAGTCAAAGAAGGTTAAGAGACACCACCAAGGATTTTATAGAGGAACCCATTAGTTCATTTAAATTTAATGATTTGAGTTGATCAAAAAGAAAGTTTAATAATTTGAAAGAATGCACACTTATCATATGAATCGTGCATTTGAACCAAAGTATGATATGCTCTTATAAGCCTTTGAAAATCTTGATCGAGATTTATATCTTCAAGAAGTGAGAAATGTGTTTTAGAATGTTCGAATATGTTATCACGAGATATAATATGTTTTAGGAGTTTTTATATCTTTTATGTCCTGTAAAAATTTATCTTCCACCGACACCATTAAGGTAAACAAAGCCTTGCCCGCTTTATTTTTTCTTTTCTTTAGCAATTCTTTCTCAGTTGGCGGACTTACTTCTTCACCACCAACAATCTCCCATAAATCTTGTCCTATCAAATAGTATTTGATACGCATACTCCAAATACTATAATTATCATGATTTAATTTTTCTAGCAAGCTAGCAGAAAGATTAAAATCCGTCATACCAAAAGGGTGTCCGGCACGTACCTGAAATTTGGTCCCCGACCAAGATCGTCTGCAGTCCCTGACTGTGACTTAAGCGGATATTCCTTGTATTCCGATCTCTGACCGCATACTATAACATCACCACAATGTGACTTCTTCAAAGCGGTAGCTCTAATATATCGGTCTGTGACCGACCCGCTTTGATACCACGTGTTGAGTATGAGTGAGTAAGAGTGTCCTTTTAATGAGGGCAAAACTAAATAAACAAATTTTTATTTTTATTATTATTAACCAAGTATTGGGTGAATAAAGCAAAGATGCCCAACACTCTTTTCTAACTCTCTCACTCTCTCTTTAGTATTTGGAGGCTTTTTGTTTTTGGCTAGGTTGTGCTCAAATGGAGAGACATACATGGAGCTTTCTAGAGTTAGGAAAATATTATTTAATTATTTTCTAACTTCTTCTAAATAATTAAATATATTACATCTTTCTAGATTGCAATATTTTATTTGGCCTAGAAATTGATAGATAATTCTAGAAAGTAAGAGAAAGTGTTAATTATTTTCTTTAACACTCCCCCTTAATTAGCACTTTCTCT
>JAPFFP010000103.1:3470076-3480159 GCA_026153255.1 Solanum medicagineum
TTTAAAAACGCTAAAATAAAAATAGAGCTCGGTGACTAATTTTGACACCGTGGAGGGTAAAAATTGGGTGTCAACAGTGATTGTCTCATAAGATGTAATATTTAATAAAACTATATAGTGCATCTATTTTTATATACTTTTAAATAATGCTTATAACTTAATATATATTATTACGGAATTTTTTCAAGGACTGTTGAAATGTGTCAATATTTGTTCTTTAGTATTCATATTTCAAGATATATTGAAAATCTTATATTTTCTTGGAATTACCATATATCGGTAATTTTAAAATTAAGCAAAGTATATATTTTCTTTTTAGATTTCTATTGACTTTTAAGTTTAATTATTATAATTGTATTAATCATGAACGCATACATCAAAAATTACTATCAGATCAACAAAATTATATCATATATTTTACAAACCGTATTCAATTATTATTATGCTTTATCAAAACTTTATTTATAATTCCAATAAAATAAAATTGAAATGGTATTTAAATGATTACAAAAAACTAAAACTTGTAAAAAGAAAATGACAAAACCAAACGTCCAAATCGATATAATCTGTTTGATAGAATTTGATAAAAGGTGAAATTAATCGATCCATATACACTCTTACTTATATTAGTTCAAATTAAAAAGTGAACTATTCATACCATACTATTTATTTAAAGTATTATTCGTTATTCCAAAATTTTGCATTATTATATACATTTAAACGAGATTAATATAGTGAGTCGTGTTTTTTAATATGATCAATTTAAATTTAAAAGATTTAAAGAATTGTATTCATATTTACTTGAATTATAAAATTCAAAAGTACATACCTTTTAATTTTTTGAACTTTATATACAGTTAAACTAGGATAATTAAATTAGAACGAAAAAAATATTTAATGTGATTACTATATTTTTTAGTTCAATTTGAAAAATAAACAAATTATTTAGTTCAATTTGAAAAAGAAAGAAACTATAGCATTCTCAAGATCTTCGTCCTTCTTTTGTTTCTATATTATACTAGTAACAAAAACAACTTTATGCATTGGTTCAATATTTATTTATAAATTTATTATTTAATTAATATTAAATGATATTAAAAATATCTTATTAAATTAAATATAAAATAAATATTTAAATATTATTAATATTGATAAATTTAAAATAGTAATAATTAAATAAATTTAAATTTTTACTTCAAAATAAATTATTTATAATATATATTTATGTGGTAGCAAATTATTTTCTTTTTTATTTGCACAAAACTGATGTGAAGAGATCCATTGAGATCTCTATAGTTAAAAGTATTTTTAATCATTTATCGCTTTTATTTAAAATAATTATAAAATATACACAAATATTATCGACATTTGAAATAACAAAAATACAATTAAAGAATATAAATTTAAAATTAAATGTCATAATTAAAATGGGTTCCATAATTTCAAGAAAATTATATAATAACCAAATTAAAGTAACCAAAAAAAAAAAATCTTTTAAGGTTTTTTTGAAAATATCCTTACGTTTTGGGGACTAGTTCAATAACCTTAAAATCATGAATTTGATATTTAAAAAAGGTTACAATATTCATAGGAATAATTTAGGATAAAAATTATAATAACTCATTTGTGTATCTAAGACTTGAAAATATAGACTAGATTAAATAATGCAAATCTGAAATACTTGAATTAAAACCTTGATAAATATACACAAATAATAATATAATGTATGAATAATCAGAATTTAAGCAAATATCAATTAGTATACAATTATACATAAATCAAAGATTGAAAAATTTATAATTCAAATTTAGTCTACAAAGAAAATTTCTTGATTGAAAGGAAACTAAGAATCAAACCCATATACTTTGCTTGATTAGCCTTGAGAAGATGAAGAAACTTGGTGGATTCCCATTTGTCGGGAACAGAACCCTTATCTTCAAGTTTTGCCTTTGTTATTCAGATATTTGATGTACTTTCGTTTTAACTTAGTATTGAGGGGCCTAGAATTGTATTCTTGGCTCTGTTTATTGTCATTGTTTAGAGGTCTGTTTGGACCATTGCTATACTTGGTATGTTTTAAACTATTTAACTTATGCTTCCACTTATGATTACAAGTTGTCCCTTAGTCTCATTCCCCATATTTCATTGTCATCTATTTGTCATTTACCATTTAAAATTATAAATCTATAATGTGCAATTATGATTTAAGAGGCTTGTTTGAGGCCTTCGAGTTTTCATTTACCGTTTCACACCTAGACCCTAGATTTAAACTGTGACAAGCTTTAAAACTGACACATCGATAAAGACATGCCTACATCCTCAAAATCCCTTCTATATAATAAGAGCAAATTTAAAGCAGTCCAATATTATGTCAAATGTTAAAAGGATTATTCTGTTTGTTTGAGAATACCTTCAAGTATGAGTGAAAGTGAACTTTTCATGGTCATAAAGGCAAACCACATACTGATCTTCTTCTATATAATTAATATTAATACTCCATATGTTTATATCTACATGCAAATATGAGTCCAATATATTGAAATTAAATTTATCAATGAATTATTTGATATAAGAATATATAAAATTATTTTATTCTGAATTTAATTAGTCTTAAAATTATTATATATGTATAATGAAAAAATTAATCTCATGAGATATGTCATGAATTCATCGATAACTTTATCAATTTGATTTCTCGTACTAATTATTGTTTCTTACAATTTTATTGTATTATTTTATTCAAAATACACTTTTTCTAAAGTCTATGGTCTATTAGAAATATCTTTACCTTTTAAAATAGAGACAAAAACTGCATATACAATATATAAATATTAAGGTCAAATAATTATAATGATAATAACATATTTAATATAATTATCATTATAATTATTTAACCTTAATTTTTATTTATGTTAATTTTAGTAAATTTTAAAAATAAAAATAGTGATAATAAGCTACAACATTCTTACTACATAAAAAGCTCTCAACACGAGAAAGTAGGCAACCAACCAATTAAATATTACTATCTCTTCTGATTTAATATAAATAAATTACTAGAGGGCATACATATCAAGATTGAAAAGATAATTTATTATTTTAATATATTTAGTTTATGTTCATTTCATCATTTTATTGCAACAAAAAACTCATGAACACCCCACAAGGTTTCTCAAGATAATAGAATATATATAGATCTGAGCCTATATAAATTTGTGTATTTTAAGAAGATAGGTAAAATTATTTTCGATACATTAACCTTTGACTGAACGAACAATGAAAAAATATTGCCTTGAATATATTTCGGGAGTATTCTATAATGTGATTGCTTGAATATATTTCGAGAAATGATTTAAATATACCCTTGAACTATTTGAAAATAGAGCAAAAATACTTATCCATTAAGTTTTGACTAAAAAATACTCTTTTGTCAAATTTTTTGTTCAAAAATACTTCTCAGTTAAATTTATAACTAAAAAATGCACCTCATTTTCCTAATTGAAATGAAAAAGGCCAAAAATATCCCTTAACTAGTAAAAATGGAACAAGAATACCCTTCATTTGTTTTCAGCTATAATATACCTCCCGTTAAAATTTTAAAGTTATTATCTCCCTCTTCCATTAAAAATTTAACATCAACCAATCTTTAAATTAATTTTTGTCAAATTTTAAATAGTCCATATTTTGCATGAAATAGTTATAAAAAAATATATACAAATATTATCAACATTCAAATAATAAAGTTATAACTAAAGGATATAATGACAACTAGAACAAGTCCTATAGTTTCAAAAATTTATATATACAAATTAAATTAAAGTAAATCAAAATTTAAATTATTTAATTAAAATATTTTTACTAAAGCAGATACGTTGACAGAGACATACCTATTTCAACTTGAAACTATCTCCGGCCGCTCAATGCCGTCATTGATGCGAATTGTAAGAAGTCTTGGTCTCAAATCAAGTTGGCGCGTCATTTCATTCTCTCCCTCCTCTCAATTGATACCGTATGTGTTCGTGTTATTAGTTGATTCAATTCAATTTAAATACCAACAGCGACTTCGACGGATGAAATAAAAAGAACAAAGGTAATTCATATACCTACTTTTCCATATATGCCCTTGGTGCGTTTCTAAAGCAAAAGTTCATCGGGGGATATTTTGTCTATTGGTGGACCAGTTCCAAAGTAGCATTTGCTGTTGCCCTTTGACACAGTATTCCTTCCCTACCCATTTATTCCGATTCAAATTTATTTACGAGATTATTAAAGGATGTCGTGTAACGAAGAAGGTTGGATTTTCTTTAATTAGAAATCTCAAATTTGAGCTTTAGGAATTAAATAATCCTTGATAGAATGTGTTTCCTCCCAAATGAAATCCTACATGGTACGAATTCGAATATAGTTATTAGTTGGACTTCAATATGGATACCAAACACTGAGTGAAAAATAAATAAAAAATTATATTTATGAGAGTAAAATAAGTAATAGTGAATTTTACATGTAGAAGAACTCAAAAAACTCATATTTAAATATATAATTAAAATTATTTTTTTCTTCTTAAAATATTTAATATATGTTTTTTTATTCACATGTTTTTATAATTAAAAGAATTGTTTGATTATATTACTCTAATTTATGTCTTGAAAATATATTTTCTCATTATTAGATATTTATTTTATTTATCTGTCATGAATAAAATATTCGTAGTCTTTAAGAATAAGTACTAATATATATATATTGTACAGAATAAGAAGAAATTCAAAAAATTTGTCATTGAAAAATGAGAGCAACTCCTCTATTTATAGATAATAAAGGATAATATGGAAATGTGATTATGATGCCTTATCGTATAAGGTCATAATTCTTTGAAAAAATCACATTTATTTGAAAAAGTTACAATTTATCGAAAAAATTATACTTTTCAAAAAGTTCACAACCTTTCGAAAAAGTCGTAACTCTTCATTTTTTATTCATAACTTTTAAACAGAAAAATCTTATTTTTTTTTAAAAAAAAATTACAACTCTTACTTTTACATTTCCATCTTTTAAAACTCAACATAAATTACTCACAAATATTTCATAATCCAATACAATTTCAAATTTTAAAATATCATTTTTTATTAATCCCTCCTTCCCATTTTAACTTAATTTGTGAAGCAATGCAGATATATTAAGAAATATAAAGACAAAATTTAAACCATACTTTTCGTTATTACTTTTTTTGAAGTTAGAAATATATAGTATAATTTATCTTCTTAAAAGTATAAAGCTTTCATAAATAAATTCAACTATTTTGAATATTTAGGGATTGGGAGTTATACAGAGGAGTAGAGGTAGACTGAAAAAGCATTGGAGGGATATGGTGAAACTTGATCTCAACGAAGACATGACCTTAGATAGAAAGGAGTGGAGGTCACGAATTAGAGTAACAAACTAATAAGTTAGTAGAGTTAGATTGATGTCTGACCACAGGGTATAGTAAGGTAGTAGCATTTGTCCGGTATTGTCACTATTTGTCTTATATATATTAACTATCTCGTATTTACATACTTCCCGTTTTCCATATCTAGTTTATTCTACTTAATGTGATAAGGGTTCCTAAGAAACAACTTTTCTACTTCTGAGGCAGTGGTAAAGTCTGTGTACATTCAACCCTCCTTAGATACCACGGATTTTACCGAGTATGTTGTTGTTGTGGTGGTGGTTATTTTGAATATTCAAGAAAATCATAAAAATTCAAATAATTTAAAACAAAAAAATATAAAAATTAAAAATTAATTTTTAAAATTTTTTTATAATAAAAACATGTTCAAACACATTTAGACAGACAAGTGGTGTTATTGTGTATTGAGAAAAAACAATAAGGTCCTATCTCGTAAATTCCGCTAACTTCAAAAACTCCACCTTTTTAATCCACCATTCTCCACTTCCCTTTTCTCTCTCTCTCTCCTACTTCCTCTGCTTTTTTTCATTTCTTTCCCAAATTCTTCATCTTTTAGAGAGAGAAAAAAATGGTGGATGAGTTTATGGTTTGTGTTGATAGGATCATAATAGCAACAACATGTTTTGGAGATTCATCAGTTAATAACAATGGTGGAAGAGAAGCCCTTTTGACTACTGATGCTGTAAATGAGAATTCCAATGTTGAAATCATCAATTCAAGAAAACCCCATGAGGAAAATTTTAGTAGTAAGAGTAGTAGTGGTGGTGATGGTGGGGAGGGTTCTTCAAAGGTTAGTGTTAGAGAGTGTAGGATTTGTCAAGAAGAAGATGAAGAAACTGACATGGAAGCTCCTTGTGCTTGCAATGGCACTCTCAAGGTACCCCCTTACCCCCTCCCCCCCCTCCCCACCCAAAAAAAAATCTACCCATCTTTGTTTCTTTCTGAGTTTTGAAAAGTTGAGTTTTTTAAGTTTTGATTGTTTGTTGAAATTTGAACTTTGTTTGGAGGTGTATTTTTTTTTTTTTTTTGAAATTTTTTGAGTGAAAGGTTCAGAAATTGGTTTCACCCCATTTTTGGGAATTTGAAATATTTGAAGGTAGAATTTTCAAAAATCAAAATCTATGCTAAAGTTTTCAGTTTTTTTTTTTGGCCACCTGTTTTCATTTGCTTTCTTGGGGTTGTTTTAGGAAATGTGTGTAATTTCTACTTGTTCCTCTGTCTTTTTTTAAATGGGGTTGCTTTAATTTAAATTTTTTGGTTACAAGTTTAAGTTTTGCTACCACTTGTTCTTTAATTTTTGCTTGGGAAAATGTGTCTTGTTTCATCACTTCTCCATATCTTGTCTTCATCCCAAATGGATACAGAAAAATTTCTTTTTTTCTTTCTTTGGGTACCTAAAAAAAATTAAAGATTGATGCTTTTGATGGTACAAAACTTTCTTTCTAATAAAAGAGTCAATAGAATTACATTAACCCATAAAACCTTTTTACCAAAACCAACTTTTAGTGAAGTTAAAAAAATGGCTTTTTAATTTTGGTGTTTGTGCAATTTTTTCACATGATGAATGCTTGTGAGTCATTTTTGTTCTTATCTGGAAAATGAATAAGAAATGCTTAGTCACCAAACTTTTTTTATTGTCATTAAATGTGGATTTTGAATATTCTATACTCTACCTTTGTTGAACAGAAAATTTTACAAAGTGTACACCAAACAATTAAATGCATGACAAGAGCCATTTTAACCAAAAAGTCTGATGTCTCACAATTATTTATGACCCTTAATGATTAAATACTACTGCTTTATGACAGTTATATTGAGATATTTTTTCACATTTATAGGAATTTATGTTATAATTGATGATAGTTGTCAAAAGTCAAAATGTTTGAGTAAATGCTCTTTCAGTTATTCTGGATCAAAATAGTTGTCATGTTTCACTCCTCGAGAGTCGATTTGACTAATTTTCAAACCTAACAATAATAACAATATATCCCGTGTAACCCCACAAGTAGAAGTGGAGTCTAGGGAGGTAGAATGTGCGCAAATCTTACCACTACCTCATGGTTCAAGCTTTTGCAAGCTATGTTGTGTGGACTCTTTAAAAGTCACGGGTGCAACACTATTTTTGGAGAGTCCGAGGGAATGTTTGCAAGCGTAGTGCTACTAAAGTTGCTTCCCTTTTGTGTCCAATTCTTGAGAATTCACATTGAATTAGTAGAGCTTGTTAATGCTGCAGTTTCACCTCAATATTTTCAAGGTTTCTTAAGTGACATTATATTTGAATGCTGAGTATTGAAATTCTGTCATCTGTTGGACCTGCAGTTTGCTCATAGGAAGTGTATTCAGAAATGGTGCAACAAAAAAGGTGACATCACCTGTGAAATCTGTAATAAGGTTGGTAGCTTTTAAGCACCTACTTTAGTGGTGAAGATATTGCTTTAGTCTCAAGTGATTTTTGATTTGTTGTTTGTATTCTATCAGGTGTTTTCACCGAATTACACCCTTCCACCGGCAAGGAGCAATCCTGATGTAATGGCAATTGATATCAGGTAGGTGCTTCAGGTTGTCAGTTGTATGATATTCGGCATTTGCTTTGAAATTCTACGAACATCTTGTTGTACTAATACATACAACAGACTACAACATACTCATGTTATCCCGCAAGTCCACAGGTGGGGTCTGGGCAGTGGGAGCGTAGGATGAATTTAGACCTTATCCTTACCTTAATGGGGTAGAGAGGCTGTTTCTGGTAGATCCTTAAGTCAACAGAAAAGTTTTCTGTGCAAGACATCTTTTGAAGTTTTTGGTTGAAACTTGCTGTTTAAGTTTCAACAATGAAAGAAGTAGGGACAAACTGCTTCATAGGTTTATCTATGTCCGTCTTCTGTGTCAATTGGTTAGTAAATAAGTCTTACCTGTAACCTTTGCTCAATGGGCATCCCTAATGAAAGAAAAGAATGGACTATGAGAATACAAGACTCAGAAGACCTTTTTTTTGGCCCCTTAAATAGCTGCTTGACATCAGTTCTCTTGCCTGCTTAATGTCTTTATGCAGCTAGATATGAGATGGTTCCGTCTTCATCTGTCACCTGTCTTAAGGCTTATGATCATGATCTAGTTTCTTTACGGACTATCATTTGATCTTTTCAATTCTCTTTGCCCCAGAGGCATACAATACATGAGTGTCTGAATGATATAGGCATCATCGATCATTTTTGAACATTTAGGTGCTTTCTGTTCTAAGTTCTCCTTGAGCAAGTTCTTTACCTTGATAGGCCAATTAGGTTGTTTGTGTAGAAATGGTGGCATTGCAATAACTTGTTCTGAAGATTAGTAGATAACAAGCTTTCAAGAGAACTCGTTTGGGATACCTATCCTTTTGAATTAAGATTTTGAACTCAGATTGGATCTTGTTGTATACGTTCTAATGCTTTATTACAAGATTACAGATAGGTTTCAACAGAACGTAGGATTTTTCAACATGATCCAACTACACTAATGTAATGATATATAATATCAAATGTCAAGTTTCCAGCATTCGACCAAAACAGTAAATACTCTGTTTCTGATTGATTTTTCAAGCTTTTTGACCGTTTTGCTCTTTGGTTTGTTTAAATCAGGCAAGCATGGGGACCAGGCATGGATATTAGAAATCCTCATTTTCTGGCTTTTGCTGCAGCTGAGCGTCAATTCCTGCAATCCGAGTATGATGATTATGCCATTGCTAACAGTGGGAGTCTAGCATGTTTCCGCTATGTTGCAATCATTGTATGTATAAGCTGTGCAATTCGTCTATGTTTCAGTCATTCTGTTTGTAAGCGCTTCATTAGTAAAGGTGGTCGTCTTCTATTAATGCAGCTGATGTTACTCTTGCTGATACGCCAAACCTTGATGGTCACAAGGGACTTTGCAATGGTGCAGGACCCATCTTCATTCTTCAACGTAAGTCGGAGTCATTGTTCCATAAATCTGTCCTATGCATTATACATGCACAGTGACTCTATTAAACCTATATGCCAATTTGAGCATGTGTTGCGAACTTCAGTTTCAGATTTCACTTCTTCAGCTGGCGGCTTTCCTCCTCCCTTGTTATGTAATGGCTCGGACATGGTACATGATACAATGCCGAAGGAGGAGGCAGGTATGTTCACCAAATAGCCTTTTTCATGTTACAACTGCAAATGGATCTTACACATGCACGGTTGATTTCAGGGTTAAGATGGAGGATGTTTGGTACCATGATGCTGCTGTACATCAACCTTTTCTGAAGCAAATGTAAATGTGAGGATTTGAGTTTCACAGGCTGTTTTCTTTCTCAGTTTTTATTGTATATCACTAAAACAATGGAAACAGCTTTTTGTCATGTATTATATTCAAATTTACAATCAAAATTTGAGAATCACACGCTTTTGAGATCATGTTGTCAGTAGATTTTTTCCGCAACTCTTTTAGATGTACTCATGTAAATCCAAACAATTTATGTCTTTTCTTTTTTACAAACAACAACAACATACCCAGTGTAATCCCACAAGTGGGGTCTGGGGAGGGTAAAATGTATGCAGACCTTATCACTACCACAAAAGTAGAGAGACTGTTTCCAGGGGACCCTCGTCACAAAACCCGTAAGTAAGAACGAACTAGAT
>JAPFFP010000103.1:3486017-3503026 GCA_026153255.1 Solanum medicagineum
TAGGCCCGCATTTATGTATGTGTAAGACGAGAAATGTATCTATATTGTTGTCTGGGTCGCTGTTGAATTTTCTTGCAGGTGTGGTTAGTCAATAAAACAGAGAAAACTCTGCTAAAATTTCGCTAGACTTCTTAAGGAAAATATTTGGGTTTGTGGTCCAACGTCGGTCTAGGTTCCTAATCGGCACTAGTCATGTCCCCTGGGTTGGGTCGCGACACTCCCAAAATCAACCTCTCACACCTCGTAACAGGAGCATCGGTACTCCTTCTCTACGCATGTCTAAACCATCGCAGTCTCGTTTCCCTCATCTTATCAGCCACAGAGGCCACCTCTAGCTTCTCCCGAATGGTCTCATACCTAATCTTATCACTTCTGTTGTGGCCACACATCCATCTCAACATCCTCATATCTACGACATGCATCTTCTGAACATGTACATTTTTTATACATTCCACCTCATACAACAAAGATGGTCTGTAACACCCCGTGACATTATCTAAATGCCCCTAGAACATAATCATGCGCATACTACGTCTTCCCAAGCTCCAATGGAAAATCGGAGACTAGATTTGCGATCAGCACGAAAAATTGAGTGAAAAAATGGTCTCGACCCGATCTTAGGTCAACCATGTCAAAAAAAAAATTTCCTAATTAATTCCTGGACAGTGTTGATGCTCACCCCAGGCGTAATGCGCCAGGGACGCGCACTCACACTTGTATTTTTTTTTTAAATCTTCGACAGGAATTGAAAATTTCTTTAGAGGAATTTTGGGAAAAAATGTACTGGTCTGCGCCCCTGGCGCATCGCATACCAGTACAAATTTTGATGAAGCTTTTCTTTTAATTTCAGGAAGGGTATTTTGGGTATTCCCAACTTATTCTAAGTCTAATAAAGGAGTATTAGGGTTGTTTTATATCGATTAAGGGTTTTAAACCCCATTCTTCACCTAGTTCCTAAGCGAAGGTTTATTGAGGGAGAAAGAAGAGAAAGTTGAGGATATCAAGATTCGAGGTCAAATTCTTGGAGAGGATTAATAGTTCTTCATCCCAGGTATGTAAGGCTAAACTAAAAGCATGGGATTGTCCTCCCATGTGGCCCGTAGATGGTCATAGACGAGTTGAGAACCCATGAGTCCCCACACATGATTCCTGAAGTATTATCCTTATTAAATTCTTGAATTAAGTTTTTATTGTATTAATGAGTTTCATGTATACAATAATATCTTGATGATGTTCTCGAAGTTGAGTATTGTTTGAATGTATTTTCATGTCTTCATTCACATGAACGCTAATGGAGGGCTATGGTTACTTTTATTCATTATTTTGAAAACTGAGACTTGATGGTCATACTGAGCATGTTAAACACTAATGATTTCTTTCAGCATATTTTAATGGGTTTCATGAATATAGCTTTTGGAGCATGAATAATTATTTGGAAAAGAGATTTGGTGATATACAGAGAATTACTTTTGAAGCATGAGTATTATCCTTTTTAGAAAACACTTGACAATTTAATGAGTTTTGATTGAATTGAGTATTGAGTCTACATGACGCTTTGAGTACATATTGATGATAATGTAAGTACATTTTCTCATAATAATTTCATTGATAGCTGATGGTGATAGTTGATATTAGCCTTAAAGAGGATGGATTTGATAGATGAGTTGTGCCTGTTTTAGTCTTTTGCGAGTATTATTGAGCATCGAGTTGGGTGAGAGTGTCACCCCAGAATTATGTTTGCCAGCGTAGGATAGTCGTGAAGCACGTTCTGGCGACTCTTGTCACAAAAGCTGGACATTCTCTTTGGATCCAAGAGAGAGAGATAGAGATACTACATCCTTTACCGTGGAAAGTTTAGGACGGGCGTGACAATGATGCTAATTCATTGTGCACCACCTAACTTAAGGATGGTGGGATAGGATAGATGTCGGTTAAGAGAAACTCCCAAGCAACATTGATTGAGCATGAGATTTCTAACAAAGTCCTTCTTATCTTTTCAAACATACATTATAAAGAGCCTGATTTACTTTAAACCTACATGTGTTACTAAGTTGAGATGACTTGAGTCTTCTGATGTCGAGTTTATATTATTGCTATATTATTCTACCTGTTCTAGTTTCATTCAACTATTTTACATACTAGTACCTTCCACATACTGATGTCACTGTGGCGCTGCATCGTTTTATGATGTAGATTCACGGGATCGAGGTTATCAACAGGTGCATCATTGAGGATCTTTGGACGTTAAGCGGATTGGTGAGCCTCCTTTACTTCGGAGGATTCGTATGTTATTTTCATCTTGCTTTAGATTTAGATAATTGTTAGCTTTATTTTGATTGAGGTAGTCATGGGTCTCTCATTGGCACCACCTAGTAGTGATAGAGGCTCCATAGACTAGAGTCGAATTGTTGATTGATAAGATTGTGAACTAGTTCTTCCTACTAGCCTTTTATTATAATATTATTTTGAGATTAGATGTTGATGTACTCATTACTTCCTTATGTCTTCCACTGATTAGTAGAATGCATGAACGAATGAATGTGATGAGGCCAAGTGGTTCATTTGGGGACTAGCAATAGTCTCTAAGTGCTGGTTACGTCTAGGGTACCCTCCCGGGGCGTGACAGAGTCTAACAAAACTTACCTTTGAGTTTAGGTGGTATCTTCTTGTCACACAATACTCTCGAGGCAAGCCTCCATTTAGTCCATGCTACCCCAATGCGTGTGTGACATCATCATCAATATCCCCACTACTCTAGATGATGGACCCCAGATATTTAAAGTTTTCCCTCTTAGGGATAGGTTGAGTGGGAAGTCTCACATCAATGTCTTGCTTCATCCCTCGCAACACTGAATTTACACTCTAAGTATTCTGTTTTGGTCCTGCTCAGTTTGAATCCTTTGGACTCCAAGGCATGTCTCCAAGCCTCCAACCTATCATTAACTTTAGTTCGAGTCTCATCAATCAGTACTATATCATATGCAAATAGCATACACCATGGAACCTCCTCCTGGATAGATCGCGTCAACTCATAAGCCTCTAATACATAAAAAACATCCTCAATTTATCCCTTAACTCCCCAAATAGTCTCACATTATCGCAATACATTCCAAAACATCTCAAGTCCCATATTAGCATAATGATATTCAAAATTATATCAATTCTCATGATTTATCTCAGGTTATCAATAGGATCGCCATCTACTAAATTTTTGACGTAAGCAATATCACCTTTCCATCAAATTATATCATATCATGCTATTGACTCATTAATCAATCTAAATCTTACAATTATCACATGAACATGTCCCTTAAATTCAGTCCCAAAAGGTTAGCCGAACCTACCTCGACGCTGAAACCGCACTTGAACAATCTTTCAATCAACTCAAGCCTCCAAATGATCTCAGGTGCGATCAATCACTATCAAAAATAGATACTACGCGCATCAAGAGATGCATTTTGATACCTATATTGGCACGAATTAGACCTAGGGGTAAATGCTCAAAATCAGCGCAAAAATTTGAAGCTCCCAAATCTGAAAATTGACTTCAAAATCAGGTTCTACACGAAAAATGGAGTTTGTGGGTGGAAATCTCAGTAAAATCGAGTTCAAATCGATAGAAAAATCACCATTTAAAGTTTCAAATTCATAGACCAAAAATTCCTAATTTTGGACATTCAAAATCATGCAATTCAACATAAAAACCATAAAAATTAATCAAAATGATGTTAGAAATACTTACCCAAAAGATTTCTCCGAAAGCTCTTTTTAAAAATCGCCTCTCAAAGCTTGAAATATTGAAAATGGAGTGAAAATGATAATTTTACGTCTTTAAAACTAACTCAGACAAAAATGTACTCCGCTATCGCGGATATTTATCCGAAAATTTGGAGAAGAAAGTAATTTATATCTCCGCGAATGCGGAGAAGAAAATGGGGCTGCACCAGATGTTTTGCACCCAGCAATTACAAAATCTCAAAATGAACCTTTGGGGTTCATCCAGAACCCAAATTTCACAAACTAAACATACATGCACATTAGAAACGGCGATCTGGACTCAACGAAATAATCAGAATTTTATTTCGAAGTCTCCATGATACATTTACCAATGCAAATCGAATAAACTAATTTAAAACTCAAAATACCAAAACTCTCCCAAATTCTTTTTAAAAAATATCCAATTTTGACTTATGTTACTGTTATCTAGAAGAAGACTAGTATTCTAAACTCCCTCCACTTTGCTATGTATTCTGGAAGATGATTCTTTTTCTTAAATTAGTCAAGTCTCTCATTGTTCTTTTATAGTCATCTAGAAGCCAAATAAGTTTTGAACTTCCAATCTATATATAAGCATTTGGATATACAACTTCAACATTAATTAAACCCACTGCAATAAACATTCCTATTTTTTAGATACACAAAGTTTATACTATACTTTAATTTGTTTGTTTGACTTATGAAAGGATTGAAGGATTAAGAATATCGAAAAATAAGGAAGAAGATACTCTTTCTCTTTCTGATCTAATTCCTATTCATGACGATAATGATATCGATTCTGAAGAATGTGAAAAGTACTACGACTCAAAGAGTAGTATTACTACTAATTCATCCGATGATGATGAAGACATATTGGAGTTCATAAGCAACTACAAGAATAATGTCTTACTTCTTCAAGAAAACATACTCTTTTGTGGAAAATTTATTCCTAACAAAGACAATATGGTGTCAGCGATGCCAAAGAAACGATCATTTTCGTTGTCACGTAGAGGTAAGTTGTTGGGATATAATCCAACTCATCAAGATATGGAATTGAAGGATCTCAAAAATCGATTAAATCATAAAGTTGTTGGAGATGGGATTAGTGATTGTAAATATGGCAAAAGTAATAATGGAAAAGGAAAAGGTATATTATGGTCCTTGATTAAGACATTAGGTTGCACTAGTGGTGGTGCATCCTACCATGCACAATCTGCGGTCAAAGTATCTATTGGGTGCATTTCACTTGTCTAGACGTAACAAGCCTTGGAGTAACAGTAAAGTCGAGTTCGAGTCATGAAAATAATCATTAATATTTGTATTAAAATAGATTGGGCTGCCTGTTTTTCTTGAATATAGTCTATAGGAGCATGCATATTGATAGAGCTTATTTTATTAGAATAGTTGTTGAATTAGAATACTCAATAATATTGATCTATATATCTTTCTGCCCAACATCTTTATGCTCACATTTCAAGAATTCGTTTTTGTTCCAATTTTGATATGTCTGAGCTCTTTTATATAGTCTCCAATCCAATTTTATTTTTTTAGTCTCCAACCCAAGTAACAGCTTATAGTTAAACTAAAAGTATAACGAAACATATATTTAAACTATTTCTAATAGTATAGAGATATATTTGACTCTTTTTTATTTAATTTTTTATGATTTAACCTCTTACATAGTTACTCAATTCTTTGAGTACTTAGGAAGCAACCAAACTAATAGTAACCCTATCCATGAAAGATCTCTAGAATCAAAACACTTAGAATTGATGTCAGCTTAGTAAAGCCTACCTAGCTCTAGAGCACACTATTGGTATTAGGTACAGGGTTGTGGCCGAACAAGATAAGATCGAGATAAATATAGGGATTCAATTGTTGTGAAAAAATAAGCTATGCCAATCATTACATAAGTAATTTGCAATGGACTTTATGAGGACGAGATTCACTAATTGTGTTCCCTAAAATTTTTTCATAAATAGCCTTTTAGTCATTCATTGTAAATGATCTAATACTCATTCACTCACTAGCTTTGATACCAATTTTTGTTTATTAAGCTTGTCCGATAATGCTATCAACTTCGATATCGGACCTCAACTTATATTTGTTCTCTTACTTGATGGCTTGATTATATTTTATTTTTTTTACTTTTATGGATTAATTATATTTTGTTCCTTGCGCATTATATAATTAAGCAAGTTATATAATTGTAATTACGTGCTATTGGTCATCTCACTCCGTGTATTCTTTACATACGTCAATAAATTCAAATGTATATTTTTAACATTAAACAAATATGTGGGATCATAATTAGTTTAATGAAACCTACTCAAGCAATTTTATATGACTCTAATCCCTACTTCAAAAATAATCTAATCCCACCACTAATTAATTATTCTATTTAAAAAAAACAAATATTTTACAATATTACGCTCGTTAGATTGATGAATTGAGGCTATTCAATAATTGTATTAATTGAATTAATAATTAACAGCTCTATGGATAAGAAAACTGGTATAATTGAAAATTGAAACAACCAAAACCTTCTCCTAATCCTCATAACAAATTAATTAACTATATGACGATTAGATTAATGAAGCATCTTCCGACATAATCACACCAATTTGTTTGCAATAATTATCAATTAATTAAAGGATTAGCCGACATAATCACGAGGCGAAAATAATCAATATTTCTAATCTTGTCATGTTAGGAAATAGTTGAAAAGTCGGCGTATGAGAATATTAATAGCATATATATGTACTATATTAGCATGGACGGAGCTAAGGCAAAGGTGGTCTGGCGTATATCCTTCATTGAAAAATTATATGATATACAGGGTTAAATGTTCGCTATTATAAATGTATATTTAGTTTATGCACATTTTAATACAACTATGAGGAAAATTTATACGTTCTTCTATAAATTTCTAGGTTCACCGTTGTATACTAGTGTAGCTTGATGAAAACTATCGATCAGTCCGGATCAATTTTGAAGCTTATCAATTTGGCTTATTGATTATCGGCTCGTGGCTATGCTAAATCATTATAGAACCATTAAGATATAGGCTTATTGTAATAATCCCCCCGAAGTTCATTTTTGGTATTTTTGATAAAATTATCATTTTGCCCTTTTCAAAAGTTACTTTGAGTCATTTTTGGATGAGTTGGAAAGTCGGATTTTGAAAATCTTGTAAAGAGTTGGAATTTTGCTATAGAAAGAGTTTTTAAAGACTTAAGATTTAAAATTTTGATTTTTGAGGTTATCTTGAGTTTCAGGTGTCGTAATATGTAATAACTCTGAAGGTCATTTTTGGTATTTTCAATTAAATTACCATTCTGTCCTTCCTGGAAGTTATTTTGAGTCTGTTTGGGTGAGCTGAAAAGTGGAATTTCAAAAACTTTGTGGAAAGTTGAAATTTTGCTAAAGAAAGTTTTTAAAGCTTAAAGTTTGATATTTCGAGTTTTGAGTCACCTAAAGTTTTGAGTGTCAGAATACATTCGATTCTACCAGCTCCGAAATACAGAATCTGGTCTAGAAGAACTGACATAACTAAATTTGGAGTTAAAACGAAAATTTTGGACCCAAAGTTGTGGTTTTTAGTTGAATTCGAATCATAGTTGACTTTGGTCGATATTTTGAGCTCGGAAGTTCAAATTGAAATTCTGATAGTTCCAGTGGTTCTAGTTGGTAAACTAACACTAGAAATGGTCACCTTGTAATTTTTAGAGTTTCCAAAGTTATTTTGGGTATCTAAGTTTTTAACAAGTTTTAATGAGCCTTATCGGGTTGAGGAGACCTCGGAATCGAATTCTGATAGTTTCATTGAGTTCAAAACATCGTTTCTAGTAGAGTTATATATTTGGTTTGTGTATCGGATTCTAAATGAACCCCGAGGATACGTTTCAAGTTTTGAAATATAGCTGATTTTTCAAATTTGGTGCAGCCCAAAATTACCCTCTGCGTTCGCAGGATTGGGCCTGGCATTCACAGAGGTCTACTCTTTTTAGCTCCGCGTTTGCGGAGGTATGTGTAACCTTGAGCTCCGATTTTGCTCAAAAATAAATGTTGACACATTGTCGAATAGTCGAGAATTTTAACACATTCAAAAATAAAAATATGAAAAATGAACTCTATGTCACGAATTTTATATACTGAATGATATAAGTATGACTCTTTTTACTTTTTTTATTGAGTTCCATTTGAATAATCCTAATGAAAACATTATGAAATATGTTTAAAATAGTAATGTGGATGAAGGGGAGCTATCCATCATAGAAGAAAGTGGAAAACAACAAATGAAGTAGGTTGTTTATTTTGTACATTCGATGTATTTATTCCTTTTGAGCTTCAATGAGACAGATTGATGTTCAATTATTGTAATAGTCAATAACATTATAATAGTTGTTTTCTAAAATAATATTTTATTAAAATAGCCAATTTTCTGAAACGAGTAACTTTCATATTATATTATATTATGTTTGATTAATAATGTTTTATTATAATAATTTAATAAATATTCAGAACATTACTAGAAAATGTTTAAAATCAAAAAAAAATCAATAAAATCCATCGATTTTTGAATGAGTTATTCAATAAAATCGATGGATTTCGTTGGTTTTTCAATGAACTTTTATTAGAGAAAATTGATGGACTTTAAAAACTAAAAGGATGGCGCCGGTTATTTTCACACTAATTTGTGCGGAATCTATTAAAAAAAAATTGATGAAGTCCGTCAATTTTTTATTACTATTATTTTTACAAAAATCGAGAAACTCTATCAAGTCTCTAATTGCAATTAAGGAGTATATATCGAAAACAGTACTAACATTTTTTTTAAGAGCGCGTGTGGTCTAGAGATTGAAATGTTCAATGTTATAGCAAATACTTAAGTTTAATTTCAAGTTGCTACATATATTTTTATATAATAGTGAAAATCAATGGAACTCCTTGATTGTCAAACAAGCAATAAAATTCTTTTTAAAATGTTACATTCATTTTTTAAATTTATAAAAATCGACGGACGTCTCTAAATTTTAGCGAAGAAAAATCGAAGGAGTTCATCGATTTGCTTATACTGACTCAATATTTTTTGACATAGTCGAGTCCAGTGATTTTGAATCTGTTTTAGGCAAAAGAATTCAAGGTCCTCCATCGATTTTTCAACACATTCTACGATGGGACGAAAGGTTTGACTAATAAACAAAAATCTTAAAAAGGAATAGTTTTATTTTAGATGCTACTAATACACTGAAAAGAATACACGGAGTGAGATGACCAGTAACACATAATAACAATTATATAACTTGCTTAATTATATAATGCGCAAGCAACAAAATATAATTAATCCATAAAAGTAAAAGAATAAAATATAATCAAGCCATAAAAGGTTTGACTAATAAACAAAAGTCTTAAAACGGAATAGTGTTATTTTTGATACTCCGGTCACCTAACTAACAAGAAGTACATTGCAGGATGTAATCAAATCAATAAAATTTATCATGAAAAGCTCTTTCTTAAATGGAGTAAAAAGTTACTATCTATTTTTATAATATTTTCCCAAATCTCTATTAAAAACTCGAGTTATTTTAAGTTACAACTCTAAAAATAGACTGCATCTTAGTACTCTACCTTACAATTCTCCTAGTAGTAACTTCACCTTTTGAAGATTCTATAATAGCCTTGAAAGTCTTTACAACTCAATCAACAAACACATATATATTACAAAACCCCTAGCAAAGGAAATAGGGACCAATTCTTAAACACAAGAATCAACCTAACAACTTGAGAATTAAATAAATAGCTTCTAAGGGATATGTTTTCTTTATTGATAGTTTAATTCTCACAAAGCACTCTTCACAATGACTATTGTTTGTTAAAGAATAATTCTCAATTTATGTGAATAGTGTCCAAGAAAATAACATAATTGCGGTACTTTATATAGGAACAGGAATGGTTGAATTTTCGTTGGCTTCAATCTCCAAACTGATAACTCCATTAATGGAGATTGTATGCATATGAACTTAGTGAAGGGAGAAGACAAGAGTGTTTTACTTAATAATCTCACCCTCATCACATATCTTACATGCCTATTTATAGAATACAGCATTGCATAGCACTCCAATCTTAACTAACTTCTAACAATAAAAGCTAACTTATAACAAACTGTAGGTGTTTATTTGTTTTTGATTCGCTTAGTGACATTGGGGCCGCCCACATATTGTGGTGGTACAGTTGTGCGGAAGTTGGCTGCTATTATTCCTTTATTCTTGCTTAGTACTGGGTTTTATGGGAAAAGGGATGATATTGATTGGAAAAACTCAAGAGACTGTGCAGATTATGCATTCTCGGACAACCTCACCTTTATTTCTTGTGATAACACTCCACAACATGTTGAGGATTCTAAGTAAGTAACATTTTTTCTTCGTGTTAATCTTTGGTGTTTTTTTGGGATGGGCTTACTTGTTTTATTTTTTTTCGTGTGTGCAGCGATTGTGAACTGTATACCTGCTATTTTTCTAAATTAATATGTGACGGGTATGACTATGACGAGATTGAAAGAAAGAATTTTGACCCTACCTTTTGTCGTTTGAAATATGCGTCATTATTATGGGACTATGGTAGGAGGAAGATTGACTTGGGTGCAATTAGTGAAAATGAGGTGACTTGGGAAGTGGTTAGCAAGTTTGGGGGTCCTACAAGCTATCCGGTGCACGTTGGGGAAAGTGAGAAAGTTCCCGCATCTAAGTACGTTCCCAAGAGGAAGTCCTAGACCTATCTGATGTTAAAAATTTATTTTTTGCTTTTGGTGAACTAAATATATATTTTTGGCATAGTGTTGGATTTTGAATAGTGTAGTCCTTTTTTGGGTTGTATGGCTATGTTATCATATAATTGCCTAATTTTATACTCTTCTCATGGTTAGTTAAAGTTTATGGTAATCTCCTTTTTTCATATATTTCTTGTGAAGCTTGTCAACTATTACCATTCTTTTTATGTTCAGTGTTAGCATTAAAAAAGGAAAAAAAAACTTGTCAGGACACCAACAAGACATGCACAATTATACCATATACTAAAGACATGTTTCTACCAAACAAATCCACCCTTTTTTCATGATGGATGCGTAGCATAAATTGGGAGAAAAAAACGTACACCAAACTTAATACCATTAACCAAACCAAATAATTCACCATGTCAGATTGGACAATGCTACCATTCTACATACTTTCCAATGCCAGTAATCCGAACAGACATGTTTCTACCTATAAATATATTTAATTACTAAGTAATATTTACTGCCAAAAGAAATGATAAGTATGTTTATTAGTAAATAATGTCGTAGTTTGTACACAACATCAAAACTATAATATATCAATAAACAAAATTGACATAAATGTCAATACAAAGAAGAAGTACTAAAACACCAAACACATCTAAATGGTAACATTCACCCACATTTACGATGATGATGATATTTCGAGGCAATTCTTCTTGGTGTGTCTTTCTACTCCACATAAATTACAGCTACCTTTGACTTTCTTGCATTTCATTTCATTGAAGCCCTTTTTTCTGTCTTTGTTTGATGGCCTTCTTGGTCTTCTTCTTGTATTGGTTGGTAGTACCAATTCATCAACTATATGATCAGGAACCACCCACGTGCTTTCGCAAGGAAGTGGTTTGATGGGTATTGCATAAGCGTCCCTGAAGTTCCTGTTGCTATAGTAAATGGAGCAGTACGACTCTGCACTCTTGTTTCGATATTCAATAGCAGCTATGGCATGACTACATGGTATTTCATCATGCTGAAACCTTCCACAGATACACATGCGTGTATTCGGACAAACGGTGAATCTTTTTGCAATGTCTATAACAGTATGAAGATGTTTTGTTGATGCCCGTACCTTCAAAAAATAATACAACAATCACGATCATTTTTTTTATTATATAATAAATTAAAAAATAGTTCTAGATTGTACCAACCGTCATATTATTTGGCAATAGCTTATTTGCTACCAACATCTCATTATATTTCCTTGAAAGGATTGTTGTTGTTTTCCTTCCTTCCTCGTTGTGTTCTCATTCCAACATTCAATTATCTGCCTTACGTACTCCAACATAGGAATCACAGTAGCTTTCTCCCCGATAAGATTGTTTTATTTATGGACTCAGTTATGTTTACTAGTTAACGTTCAAGTCTGCTTTACCCATTGTATAACAGTGAGACCACTTTTCAAAATCAGCCTTCATTAAATATCCTCGATTTTTGGATTTATTTCATCCATTTTGTCCATCAAATCATTAAACTCTTGCATAGTATACACCTTTGCCAAGCTAAAAAATAACTTCCTAACTTCCTCGACATTTTTGTGTGTTTTCTTCAATATATTGGTCCACAAATAGTAGATACAAGCATATTGCTTGATATTTGGGTAAACACTTGTTGTAGCATTCCATATGCTTTATTTCTATCTGAAACAAAGCACATATCATCTCTATCGCCAAATATTGTTTTGAAATTTTCAAAGAACCAACTCCATGCGTTGTTATTTTCATAATTGGCGACACCATATACCAGTGGCAAAATATGTCCTAAGATATTTTCAAATTTAGTAGTCTACCCCACAAATACGTAAAAGAATCACATTTGCTTTTGTATAATAACAACTAACCTCCAAGATCTAATGTGCTAGCTATCCACATGGTTCCTTCAAATGTTGAGTGTATGTGTGTTCCATCAACTACAACTATTGGACAGCAATATTCCAACTCTCTTATACTTGCATCAAGTACAATAAAACAATATAAAAACCTGTCGTCCTCAGTTTTCATAAGATTAACGACTGTCCCAGAATATGTTTGCTCCAATATAAAAAGATACGTTGGTATTTTAGAATATGACTCTTTTGGGTCCCCTCGTAATATCTTCATTGCTTTTTGTTTGCCCCTCCAAGTCTGCATGTACGTCAAGAAAATACCATATTTTCTCTTCATGTCTGCCCGTATGTCGCTGGGGGTATAAATTGTTTTGGTGTCGCTATATTTAGGAAGCAAAATGTTACCAAGCACACCACTACTGCATGGACGTTTTGAGTTCAATTTCTCATTCCCGGAGCAATTGTGTTCATTATTGAAAATTCTGACCTTGAATAAACCTGACTTCCTTAGTGATGATGACTTAAAGAACCAACAACAATTATCGTCTGCACATTTTAACGTAAAACTAAAAATAACAAACATACCAACCTATTAATACATACAATCTTCATCAACATACCTTAAAATAAAAGCTATATTATATTTTTTCTTACCTGGTAGTACACGACCTGACAACCTTGAACCTCAATTGTCTCATTAATGCGTACCTCTGCATAACCTCCACCAATGTACACTTGTTTATGTATATTTAGTCTTCCTCCACCTCATCAACCAAACCATTGCTGATTACATGTGGTTCTTCGATTTCCTCATCAAAATCCACCAATACTGCATCAGTCAAAGCCAATCCCAGCTCATATGATGTTATTGTTTGTGGGAACACCATTGGACTAGTAGGCTCGTGATTTGTTGCATCGAAATCTCTTTCTATATATGCCACACATAAAGAAAATTTCGAAAAGAAATCTAGACAACATCTTTTCTGATCTAAATAGACTATCACTCCCATGTCATTGTGGATTTTTAGTGGTGGTGAATGCATATTCACGACATATTGTATTACCAACTCGACGCATGTCGTATCCAACCCTATTTGAGAAGTAATGACTCTCAACAATCCATTGTAATTTGATGATGTATCATATAACACTCTTTCCATCTTGTAATCAATGTAGTTACCTGTTACACACCATCCATACACCTTAAGAGAAACTATACCAGGAGAGACAAAATTGCACTATTTTGTTTTACAGCTGACACACCGTGTGTAATACCATCAAATCCCACTATTGTTTTAATTACCATTAAGCATGTAGTACACACTTCATACCCACAGACACACCATTTCCCCACATATCTTTTAATTCTGAAAAACTTTTATGTTTATCATGGTGCAACTGTCAGAAGCAAACAATTAATTAATTGTTGTGTTAAGAATTACTTATTGATTATCTTTTTGTTAGTTTGATGAGCTTTCGACTGTCTTATCTGCTTCAACTGTCAGAAGCAAACAATTAACTAATGACGTGTCTGCTTTAATCCATTTTTATATTTTTTTCATTTTTAATTTATTTTTTATATTTTAAGTTTTTTTATATATTAATAATTTTTATAAAATATATTATAATTAAATCATAATAATTAACATTTTCAAATTTTATATTGAAATTGAGACGAAGGAAGTAACATATATATTTGAAATAACGTAAAAGGTATTACAAATCACAATAATTACCAACTTAAAAATTTAAAAGATATAAAGAATCTAAATAGTTCTAGAAATTTTTTAAATACCACATAAATTGGAACAAAGAAAGTAAGATACATCATTTGAACTTTATACAAAAGGTATTATAAATCAGAATAATTGACTCTAAAAAATTTAGGTGCGATCTGTGGCGGAGCCAAGATTTTTATCAAAGAGGTTTAAATTTGAATAAGTAGACATACGAACTAGTCGAGGGGGTTCGACATGTACAATATATATTAACTATATATAAATAATATAATTTTTTGGTAAAGGGGGTTCGAATAAAACCGCCGACCAAGAGATAGCTTCGCCCTTGTGTGAGATACAAGTTGAAACAAAACAATTAACATATATTATTTTTAAAAATGATATAAACTATATTATAGGTCACTAATTAACAATTTGAAGATTTTTAAAATACATAAAAAAAAAACTATTAGTGTCACATAAATTGATCAAAAAAATAATACATGGTCCATAAATAAAATTTATATAAAACTTTTAATGTAACTTACTCCCTCGGTTTCATATTAATTTAATTGTTAGGGAGTTTTTTATGTTTCAAAATAATTGAATTGTTCACTTTTCAAAGAATGTTTTGGAAATTTTTTCAATTTTACCCTTCATTAATTAAGTTTCTAAGGTTGAGTTTTGTATAAAAAATAAATGATATATTAAATGAGTGTGTGGAGTTTGAAAATGGTAAAAATGAAAAAATACGGTTAAATTTTATTTTTTTCTTAATATGTGTGAAATGATCCAACAATTCACAGAGATAGCACCATCATTCTTCCTATATTTTAGCTTGACTGTTGGTCTTTGTTTGCTTTCATAAAGAATGTTCCAAATTCAATCAAAATAAATTCATTTATAACAATTTTTTCCCCAATTAATCTTGCTTCACGTTGAATAAATCGTTGTCATTGTCAATTTTAATATTATTGCCACGCAGAATTAAGATACTTAATTACCAAACAATGCTCCTTTGTCAATAGAAAATTAATTGGATATGAATGAAACTTCAAGATTTGGTGTCTTAAAGAAATTTGGACTTTGTTTTTATCTATAAATCTCCATGTCTTATGCCATGATTTACGCTGCTATTATTCCTAATTAGTTTTAATCTTTTTCCTTCCAAAACTGTATTTCAGAATTCTCTTTGGACCTGAAATTGTTATCATTTTTAAAATTCAAAAAATTGAGGTTGAATTTCGGAATATTTAGGAATTTGAAAAATCTATATATTTTTTTCTTTTCTTTTTTAATTCTTTCTCATGAGTTTCTACTTTTATTTTTTCTATTGATGACTCGAATTCAAAACCTTAAGGTTGATGGTGGAGGATGTTTACCAGAATTCAAAATTTTAAGGTTGAGCTCAAATTAGGGTTGTTCAAATCGATCTGAAATTGATTACTCCAGATCGAAAAACATTATTGATTTATCAATAATGAGTTGTTGGTTTAATAGTTTCGGTAAATATTTAAATTTTTTTTATTATTGGGCTATCGAATCTTAACGGTTTTAGTTTTTTTTCTTAGCGGGCTAAGCGATAACTTGATAGTGAATTAAATAATTATATTTATACCATTTGGTATATAAAGTCCTTGACAATTTTATACTTTTATTTTTTACTGCCTCAAACTTTCAGATATTCTACGATGTGATAATGTTTGCTTTTGAACAAAATATAATATGTCAACTCATGTGTATGATTCATTTGGTTTGTCACCTTATTTCTAAAGAATTTTCAAAAAAGAAATTTGTGTCAAATTTAACGGTTAAATTGATAACCGAACCAATAACAATCAATAAACGATAAGCAAATATCTTAATGGTTCAATAACAATTTAGCATATCTATGAACTGATAATCAATAAATCAAATCGATAAATTTCAAAATCGAACCAACCGACATGCGACGCCAGCTCAAATCCAAATGCCTTTTTTACATTTTTATTTACTTCAAAACATTCACAAAAATTAATAATTTTTTTCAAATAATATTTATATTCAAATACAACTTCAATTTTCTAATATCATTTTCTAAATTTCACTTTTTTTATGTCTACATAAATGCATACTTGGTCAAAGTTGGAACATGACCTATCAACTACTTACCCCTATCCTGTTAATCAAAAACTTATTTGGTCTATAAGAGAGACAGTAATCTTTTTATAAATAATCAATTTTTTTATTTTTAGGTGAATCTTTATTTCACTATAAATTTTATTTTTCAAAAAGTAAAATATATGTTTAAATATAATTTTAAATTCTCAAAAAACAATTTTTTTAATAAATTTTAAAAATTTTAACTTAATCCATAATCAAACGCTAGCTAAAAAGAAAAAAGCAATAAAATTGAAGTCAATAATTCAATGATTAGAAAGTGACAACACCGTTATGATCGTATCTAATATAAGATTATCTTGAATAAGCTTGTTAAATTTTATACAAGCAAACATCATGAATATGCCTAAATATTTTATATGAAAATTATGCATATAAGTAGGTGTTTGGCTATAAATGTTGATTTTTTAAAATTTATTATAAAGGTTGAAACTAAAAATAAAGTTGATTTGATTATACTATTGTGAAGAATATTTCAAATAATACTCATATTTTATTAGATATTTGACCATAAAATTTGAGAGTCTGATTTCAAATTAGCAGTTACTTATGAAATTTGCAAAAAATTTTAACTTCAACTTAAAATTATAACTTCAAATCTCAAACTTCTCTTAGAAATCAGCAGTTACTTATGAAATTTGCATAAAATTTTAACTTCAACTTAAAATTATAACTTCAAATCTCAAACTTCTCTTAGAAATCAGCAGTTACTTATGAAATT
>JAPFFP010000103.1:3503126-3521625 GCA_026153255.1 Solanum medicagineum
TGCATAAAATTTTAACTTTAACTTGAAATTATAACTTCAAATCTCAAACTTTTCTCAGAAATAAAATTTTAAATTTTTTAAAAATATAAAATTTAATTCAATAAGTTTATATTTACAAAAAGACCTACAATTTTAAATTTTGAAAAAAGAGAAACTCATGGCTGAGATGAAGAAATTGTCAGTACCGCGTGAAAATATTTTATCAAAAAATAATTTCTTACTAATTTGCTTTTGTTGATTTATTGGACTAGTTAAATTTTGTAAAATTATATGTATTTGAAATATTGTTATAACATCAAATCATGAATATTTCATTATAAAAAAATACATGGAGATGTGCGTCACTAGCTTAATGTATAAGGATATATTATGACTTATTTATATACTATAATTTAATCGTTTGATAAAATTATTTAAGATTTGGATAAGTTTTGATAATTTTTAAAAATTATAAAATTTTCGTGTGTATATAAAAAAATTGCATGTCAAAATAAACTTTCAACTTCAAAATAATATGATTTGAAATCATGTCCAAACAGATTAATGTATTGAAATACAATTTTAAAACTGAAAAGTGAGTCGAAAAATATAATTTCAAATTTTATTTCTTTGTAGTTAAACATTGATATACAAATAAACTGAAAATATATTTTGATTGAATAAATATTTTTTCGACATAATACATAAACGTTTTCTTTAATTGGCCTCACCTAACATTTATGTCCTCTAATTTGAATGTGCATGAGTAGACAAGTTAAACTTTTATACAATTGAAATTAATAGATATACATATCCTACGAAAACATCTTATGTGAACAATTCACATTCTATGTGGCGTCTTATATGCACTATACCACATATGATATATATTGTGTCTATATCTAACTTCATATAAATTTAAGTGTCAAAATATAAATATCAAATAAAGTCAACTTTATGTATCTTTTTAATCTTTAGTTTTGATAATGTTTCGAACTGTACTAACGAGGAAATCACCTTTGTTAGTAAATAGTGAATATTTTATCAACTAAATATTAAGTTTATCAATATAAATTTACATTTGATCAAATTTTAATATAAATATCAAATATTTAATTGAATACTCTATTCCACGTCCACCACATACCCCCAACCCCCCAAAAAAAATTAGATAAAGGGGATGGATAATAATAGCATTTGACATGGACCTAATAATATATATTTGTATATTTATTGATGTGTACTCTCTACACTTCTCTTCATACTTGCTACTCCTACACAAAGCTTAAAAGCTACCGCTATACTTCTATCTAGCGTCCTATGTCTATTATATCATGTAAAATATTTATATGTATTGATTTATTTAATTTTATTTGAATTTAAATGTCTATTTATATATTCTCAAATTAAAAAGTATAGATACGTAACGAAGTCAAGTTAAAAGTAAAATTTATGTACCTTTTTCAAGGGTATATTTCGAATTCAAACTATACTAACTACGAAATCACCTTTATTAATAAATATTTTATCAACCAATCATAAAATTTCTCGATATAAAGCTAAACTTAATTAAATTTCACTATAAATATTGAATTGTTTGCAACATATTTTTGAAGTAATAAATTCAATAATAAATAAAATATGAAGAAACAAATTTATTGATAAACATGTGAATACAAATTTGTTATTCCCTTGATTCTTCTCTGATAAGATTTCTCCATGATTCGAGGGTCGTTAGTGGCGTATTTCTCGAACATAGGACGATGATTCAAACCTCCTTACGTCATCATATTTTGATTTCCCTATAGATAGGAATATTTTGAAATGTCTTTTCAAGGAAATATAATGTCAGATATGAAGTAGGGTTTAGAGTAGAGTAGTCTCCAACAAACCCTAACTGGAATAAGACTCTTTTTGTAGAGTACTACAAAATTTCAATGTCTACACAAATACCTAACCGACTCCCCCTCTCCCAAAAAAAAAATACAAGAGGAGAAGGAAATAGAGAAAGGGGACGAAATATAGCATTGATGTAGACCTAATACATACTCCCTCCTTCTAACTTTATTTGGCCCCTGTACTATTTTGAGATGTCTAACAATACTTGTCCACTTTATGAAATTAAGAGACAATTTTACACTTAGTTTCTAATTTACCTTTATCATAATTATAGTCATTTCTCTATTATATTTTTTAAAATATTATATTTACATATTCAAAGAGTAATTTGATAAAAATTATCTTATCATTTACTATTTCTTAATATATATATCAAATCAACAGGAGCCAAATAAATTTATTCGAATTCAATATTTGGGTATTTATTCATGTGTACTCTTTTCATACTTGCTACTCCTGGAGTCCTAGACAAAGCTGAAAAGCTACTACTATACTTATTACTTCAATTCAAAAGAAACAGACTTGCTGACAACTGACAACAGCAAAAACGCGTGGGCCCCACGACAGACACTGAAAAATCATCCCTTTGAGTGGACTTTCTAGCGCATGGTCGAAGTACATACATAGGAACCGGTCCCACAACACCCACAATATATCATTTTAAATACTGTAAAAATTGAATTATTTAAAGTTAAGAGATAAACACTTGATTTTTTTTTATATTTTTTAAGAGATCATATATTTATAAGTTTATATGCATATAGTGTCTCATAAATTATGTTAAAATAGAACTGAAGGAGTATAAAAATATGTATAAGTATATTTTTTAATTTGACTTGTGTTAATATTTATATCCTTCAGTTTTAAATTTATACACTAATAGGTATTTAAATTTGTATAGAATTAAATAAGTAAATATATATATTATATATGACATAATACATGTAGGATATTATGTAAGACAAGGGACTCTATTTCTGCAAGTTTTAAATAGTTTAAAGTGTCTATTGTGAAGTTAAAGATCATAATTATCAGTTAAAACCAAGTTAAAGATCATATTTATATATTATATCATAATTTATAATGAGAATTAAAGATAGAAAATTAATCGATAGTAAATAATCGAGTGTGTTTTTCTTGTTTCAACTTTATTCTTGAATTTTGATATTATCTAATTTTTTTTTTCAAATATTCGTTGTTTATATTATTTTCTTTACACACTTGGGGTTTAATACGATTGACTTGAATTAAGTCACGAATTGTGGATTCATCAAAACCCATCTTTTCTATCTTTATAGAGTAGAAATAAATTTGCCTACACTCTCTTCAAACTTCACTTATCGAATTTTTTGTTGTTATAGCTATGTTCCATTAGATCATTGCCGCGTACTTAGTTGACAAAATCATATTTTCTTCTTTTTTGAAGAAATAATTTGTTTTTTTATAATATATTAATTAATTTCACATGACATATTTAATATCATAAAATTAAAATATATTTAATAACCTTTAATTTAAAATTTTTATACTAAATTAATTTATTTTTTTTAAGCAAAAAAAGTAAGAAACGAATACGATAGAGTAAGGAAGGTACGTGGGATGTGTAGGGACCACAGCACTAAGAAACCGCCAATCTAAAATCCCTGAACAGTGATTGGAACGAACTACTCTGATAGCTATTTTTGGCGCCAACCACTTAACAAATCTTCATGACTCATATAACAAAATTTTATCACGAGTGCAGTATGTAACAAATCATATAATAAAAAATATATATATTATAATCAGCATATTCCAATTAATTTACGTGTATCTTGATCAATTTTATACAAGGTTTCTCATTTTTTACTAATAATATGTAGTGGCTAATTTTGTCCACTGAGAATAGAACAAATTAAAAAGAAATCATTTGGCTTTTATTTGATTGCTAATTTTGAAACTGAAACT
The DNA here is from genome assembly GCA_026153255.1 of Solanum medicagineum. Classification (NCBI taxonomy): domain Eukaryota; kingdom Viridiplantae; phylum Streptophyta; class Magnoliopsida; order Solanales; family Solanaceae; genus Solanum; species Solanum medicagineum. The sequence goes on from JAPFFP010000103.1 coordinate 3,506,952, forward strand.
TAAAAATTTATGTTTGGGAGTTTTAATTTTTGAAATTTTAAATTGTATTTGAATATATATTTTACTTGTAAAATATTTTAAGTTTATGTAAGAAGAATTGTACAGTTCTTGGAATTTGATTGTTTTTTAGGACAAAAATTTTAAAATCTAATCCAAAATCTATGATCAAATAGATATTTGAAGATGAATTTTTAAAATCTATAATCAAACGTTAGTTTAACATTTTTATCTTTATTGAATTTAAACTGAGAAGTCATGATTAATCTCAACTTACTTTATTGATCATTATATATATATATTTGGTGAGGACCATTATATATATACTTGGATGCACTGAATCATATATACACACACATCTTTTGACTTAATCTATACTCGATATCTAACTTATTTTTTTCCAGTTAATTTTCATTATCATAATTTGTATTTTAACCTTAAGAAACAATCTTATAGGAAATGGTTAAAAATGAGGAAAAGATTAATTAATTTTATTTTAATTTTATAAATTAATAAATAATTTGAGATAATTATTTATAATAAAGATCAACAACTAATATGTGAAAGAAAAGAGAAACAAAGTATATGAAGACAGATTTGGTAACTTGAAATATGATAAATTACATATTATAATCGATCATTCTATAGGTTATACGTACAAAAATATGATACATTAAATGGTAACAAGTACTTTTCTTGTGAGAGAACAATTAATAAATCAGAAAACTCCAAAATAAGAAGGTCAAATAAAAAAGTTAATTTTCAGGACTTAGATACATATCACGATCTCGATCTATTATGATTAACATCCACTCTAATTATTTTTTGGTCGAAGAATCATTATTATGACCCAATTAAGCAAAATTAACAAGAGATAAGCATTTAAAAATGTGAAAACAAGTTTATATAGCAATCAAAGTTGATGAGTTTCCATAAATTCAAATAGAATAATCTAAATTAATGAAGAAACAATCCTCTCTAGAACCTGAAAGTCAATGTACCAAAAATCTATTTAATAATTAAAAGCTTGGGGATGTAGCCCTGGAAAAACCATAATAGCAAATGTCTAAAAATGTTAAAGCTCGAAGGAAGTGGACTGAGAGACTAAAAATCCATGAGAGCCTAAAAGATCTAAAAATCCATGAGATGGACTGAGAGACTAAAAATCCATGAGAGCCTAAAAGATCTAAAAATCCATGAGAGCCTAAAAGATCTGACTCACTTTTGGATTTCGAATCTATAATCTTCCAATTGAGGTCTGTCAACAATAGCTTAAAGATGCCCAGTACTCAATAGAAAGAGCAAGAACAGTACCAGATACAATATAGCGATGTCCTAATAGGAACATATGGTTATTCTGTTGGGTTGAAGTAAGGTGTGAATTGGGAAATGAGAGTTGAGAAATGCAGAAGAATCGAGTGAGGCACCAAAAAAAAAAAAAAAATAAAGAGTCATTTCTCCCTCACTGGTAAAATAGAGGAAAGTTTTTGTTCTTATATTAGGAAATAGTTTCTTTAGCTTTTAAAGAATCAAGTAGGGGGTACCCACTTGCATTGTCATCGTCGTCACTAAACTTTGATTTTAACTTCAGTAAATAATGTGATTGGTTGATAATTTTTTAGATAGTGGGTTGCACGGAGACAGAAGCTAAGAACTTGCATCCCAAAACTCCATTTCAAAACACACCCGCAATTTATTACGTTCTAAAATCAACCCTTTGTACAAAGATCAATTTTGAATGTTCTACTTGGCCGAATATGATTTCGTAAAGTCGTACAATCTCCTTATCGCCTTGACTATCAACTCAAAAAATCAAACTCATAATCTAAACCCCAGACCATTATCGGATTACCCTATACTGACCTGACTCGGATTTTGTTTAAGTCTGATCTAAGCTCAAAATTTCTAAGTTACTACTCAAGAGTTTTCTGCCCCAAATTCGTTCTCTGTTGGTCTATATATAACGAAGATAAGTCGTTACAATTAAAAAAAGTTAGCTCCAGCTAAAATTCTAATTATTTTACCATCTCTTATCCGCTACTTGTCTAGTCATATGGTGTATGAAATGAGATAAAATAAGGATATTTCATAAATCGAAATACTTATATGTGTGGCGTAGAGTTGTTCAAGATTTGACAGAAAAAATTATTCAAATTAAAAATAAAATCAAATTAATATATTTTTATTCAAAGCAACAAATTATACAGATTATATGGTTTTTATAATTACATATATAATATTAACAATTTTATAAATGATTTTAAACATTTTATATAATTTGGTTAATCCATGCGTGTCTTATAGTTTTTATTTTATCCATACTGTGTTTCGATGGATGTTATTGTGTTTGTAGTTAGTTTGATGTTATCAACACTCGACCTAACCAAAGATATCATGTTTATAATTATGTAGAATATATTGTTGAAATGTTAATTCAAATTGGGGTAGGAAATTTATAATAGTTTAGGATTTGACATTTAATAGTCGATATAATTAATATCTAAATTTAATTTATAATCAAAATTCTATAAAAATAAAATTTTATAATTTTTAATTAAAATAATATTTTTGCATTATTATATACAGGGTGCCACTGTTTATTTCCTTTGTGGAGATATAATAACTACAATAAATTATAGTTTTTTTATTGGTGTATATATCACAAATAAAATAAATTATAGTTGAAAAAATAAAATGATAAAGTTGAATAAAAATTCATTTAAGTCTTTAAGGAGATTCAAGCCTACTGCGGCATAATCTACATCGATCCAGCAGTAACATCTCTTGATTTATTCCCTACAGGATACAACAGCCTAACAACGTTGTATGACTCAAACAACTCCAGATTAGTTGAAGAGACCAAAACTCCACATAAAACACCTTCGTTCAACATATAAATATTCTTTTTTATATAGTGAATAGAACTGAAAACTTAGAATATTTTTCATTAGTCTCAACTCCTTCTTTCACAATTGCACACATTATCACACATTACAATATTTATCCATACTTCTCATGTTTCTACCATCTATTTCACAAAGGAAGAAACAACATTATTTATTGGTGAGGAGTTTTTCATTGTCTTGAATAACAATAACATATCATTCATTTTAGTTTGTTTGTCTGATTTCAAAGTGACATTGAATTTGAAAAAATAAAGTATTTTTTAATTTTATGATTTTAAAGTATGTATATATATTTTGTTATTTTAAAACTGTCATGTGAAAAATTAAAATTTTAAAAATTATTAGTTTTAAATAAATTAAAATAAAAAATAAAATAAACAAATTAAATGAATTGTATTTTTTATAATCCAACTTTTTATACAATAAAACTATTGGTGGTTATATGGAGTACCATTTAGGGGCTGTTTGGTAGGATGTATTAGGAAGATAATCCATGGATTATCTATATGGTATTAGATAATACTATGTTTGGTAGAATTTTTGAGCCCATGTATAACTAATCCATGGATTAGTTAATACATCATACATGGTATTAGCTAGTACCTCTCATTTGGTGGTATTAGCTAATACCTTGGATTAATACCATAGATTAATTATACAAAGACAAAAATATTCTTCAATTTTTTGTTACTTTTTTTATATTCTTAATTTTATGTTTTATATTTATAGTTTAGTACTAGTAAATTTATTTAAATAAATTAGCTTAAAAATTTTATTTATTTTTGGGTTCACATTTTTATAATATAAAACAAATAAATTTATGATGTCAAATTTTTATATTTTATTTATTTGTGGTTTCATATTTACATAATAGACAAAAAAATATTTTGCCATGTTAATCTTTTTTTTTAATAATTGATTTAGTTGAGTGATTTTATTGATACAAAATAAAGTCCGATGATTTTACATATATTCTCAAAGTTTGTAAGATATAAATACTATATTAAAACTACAACTTTCAAATTTTTATGTGTAAATATAGATTATTTATTTTATAATTGTTTAATATCTTTTCAATTTTAATAATAGATGATTTATCTTTATTAAATTAAAAATTGGCATTCTATTAGTGATGAGTTTATTGATATTACAAGTATTTATTTTCAAATAATTCAAGTGAGCAAATAGCAAACATTATTGACAAAATTATTGTTCTCTTAACTAGGTAGAAGTCACAAAAAAATAAATTACTTTGACCTGATTTCATGAAATAGAAAATTTCAAAATATTTGAAGGGTATAATTGGAAAGAAGATTTTTTTGTATAGTTTTAAACTAAGCATAAGATTAAATGGGAAACATGAACCAAACACTTGATAAAAAAATAAATTCTGCATTGCTAATTCCTACTTTATTAATTTCTACATTACTAATTTCTATGTTACTAATCCCTGCATTATTTATTTTTGTATCAAACGTCCCCTTAATTTATTTTTAATCGGCAAGTTCAAGATAATTTTTATCTCAAAATTAATACTTACTACTAATTAGTATGAAGATAAATTATTCTTTACCTAAATTTTAGTCAAACCATAGACCCTTATAAAGTTTTGAAGAAAAAAGTTGAATAATAGTACAAAAATAAAGTAGTAACAGTAGCAGTAAATATGCTTTTCACATCACAAGTCATTTTCATTTATTATTATTATATTTATTTCATTATATTTATATAAAAGAAATAGCAGAAATGACATCATTTAGATTTTAATTTAACTACTCTTTCCGCCTTTTTCCTCTTTACATAGTTGGATATTAGCTGTCAAATAAAATCTATTTTCTTTCTGTTTTGTTTCTTATTTCTTCAAAAATCACCCTCAAAATCACATATAAAATGACTTTCAAAAACCCTTCTCACCTTCCACACTGCTTCTCTCATTTTTCCCCTACTTTTCATTAAAACCATCAAATTCTCCTCTCCGATAACACTTTCACCATTTTCCGGCGAAATTATTTGGCCGGAAAACTCTATCTTGAACCTTTTTCAAGTCTAAAGCTCGGCATCAGGTAATCAAGTAGAAAGAGTAGTTTTATTTATCAGTGCTCGAAAGTAAAAAAAGTAATCACCTAGTATTTTTTTTACTACTAGAATCATAAACTTGAGAGGTTCATTTGATTAAAATTATTATCTTATATATGGTTAATATATGCTGAATTTATTCATTTCTTCGTGTATTTACTTTTTTTTTTAATTTTGAATTTATTAGTTAAAATTTTAAGAGGTAATTGCTTTTAGTGTTAGTTGTAAGTTGTTGCTTCTATTGAAGTTGATGATTTTGTTTGGTTTGTGCATTTTTTTTTCAGTTTTTGTTTTGAATTTGATTAGTTCTGCTGAATCAGTTTATTTGACGTGTGTTTAGATGAATTTTTAGACGTTTTTTATTAATTGATTGCATCCGTTGATACGTATAATTAGCATTATATAACGTTGAGGTTGTGGAAAAAAAAAGATTTGTGTACGCAAATGGCTGCTTTCATGCTTAATTGAATGATTATATTAAAAAAAATTTAAAGTTGGCCCCACCATAGTTGGTTTCTTTGAATTATAAGTTGTTCTCGTACCTATTCACACTACCTAAATTTATTAGTAATACATTAAAAAAAGTCATGATTTAGGCGGAATACACGCGCTAACTTAGTTCAAGTGACAACTAAATATTCGAACTTTTTTACTAAAATATATCTAGACATCTCAGTTTGGCCATAATTGTCACTTTAGCAATGGGTGTTCGCGAGATATATAGTTATCAGTTGAGTCGAAGTTAAAGTGTCTATCTTGTATTGTTTCTATGTGTAATTTGCAGAAGTTGTCCAACTTGTGTTTTATTCTTGTAATTACTCAGAATTATTGAGCTTATTATCGTTAGTTGCGGAGGCAAACATTGGAGAAAATATTATAAGCATATAATTAATGCAATTATGTAGGCATAGATTCTGTTATTAATGATTGCATTTTTTTTAATGGACTCTGTGTTATAATCTTAATTTGTTTTATATAATAAGCACACCATATACGTTCTTCATTCTAACATAGTTTATCTTATATATATGTGTGTGTGTGTTTGTGTAAGAATATGATGGTTAAGTTTAACAACTTCTGAACATATTCAAAAGCTTTCATTTGCTCTGTATTTGCTATCGTATTTTTCTTACAATTTTGCTTTGGAAACATCACTTTTGAGCCGAAGGTCTGTCGGAAACAACCTCTCTAGCCCACAAAGGTTGGAGTAAGGTCTGCATGCATCCTATCCTCCCAGATTCCAACTACGGGATTACACTGGGTATATTGTTGTAAGTTGGACTGTATTTGAAAGATTGGCACCTATCATTTAATTGTGATATTATACATTTTGGATATTAAATTTCTGAATATTATTTTAATGCTCTAGACATACCTTTGGTGTCTTTGAACTTGGATAGTTCAGAATCACATGTCTTACAGCTTATATAAATGTAATACTTGGATTTGCGCAAGGTTTTTTGAGTTATGCATCGGTACAAATTGGGATGAACGCAAGCATATTTAATCGTGTCCTCTTTGAGAAGCATGTATATTATTTTGTAAGCAGCGCAAATGCCCTTATAGTAAACAGTGCATTTGTAAATTAGTTTTTTCACCTTCGGAATCACTTCAAGAAATAATTTGAGAACTGTAATAGTTAGTGCTCTGTTGTAGGTGAGAATAATCTGGTAGTGTTCCCGGTGTACTTCCATATTCTTTCTTTAACTTTTAAGTGACGATGGTATGTTTTCTAATAAATGTATGCCTGCCTAATAGTATCCTAATATCTGTTTTCTTTTCTTTTATATGGGATTACTATTACTTGTTAGTGAATTGAAGCATAGAAGCAAAGATGATGCAACACAAAAGAAGTCCAGTTTCCCTAGAGCATAGTACTAGTCTCACAACTCTTACACCTAAACGACTAAAGGCCGATATGCCCATTTCCTCCAAGGTTTCTTCTCTTTCCTTTTCTCTGCAATACTGTTATTGTTGGTGCACATGTTTATGGACATAGATATATTTTTCATGAGCTTATACCACACATGTCGTTTGTAGCTCGTGTATTTAAGAAAAAAACATAGGCTAGAAGTGTGATGTACTTAATGATGAACATAAGATTCTTTGCTGAACATAGACGCTGTTCTTTGGGTTATGCTTCTCGTTGAGTTAATGATTTAACATTTTATTTGACTTTCAGTCTGAAGATGAAGACTAAACTGACCAAAGAAAACTCTAAAAATATGAAAATAGTTCATTCAAGCTTTCCTTCTTGAAGTGTCCGAATTATAGGAGGGCTTTGGATACATCTGTTTGTCTGTTCCGAGTAACAAATTTGTTTATTTAGAGAAAATATTTATATACTTGTTAGGGGATACTTTTGAAAATTTTAAACTGGTGCATCTTGTTTTTTTCTATTGGAATTTGTTTGGCTGCTTTGTAATTTTTTTACTTGAGACGAGGGTCTATTGAAAACATCCTCTCGGCCTTCACAAGGTAGGAGTAAGGTTTGTGTACTCATTACTACCACCCCACCCCAAAGACCCTGCTTGTGGGATTAGACTGGGTATGTTGTTTTGCACGTTGCGATCCTTGTCTTTGTGTTCTTAATATGGAGATTATTCTGCTGTCTCTTTTTTGTTAAATAGGAGAAGAAGGAGAAGTTTGGTGAACGAATAGTTGCTCTTCAACAGCTGGTGTCACCATATGGCAAGGTACGTTCTGCAGAAATTGTGCAGTGAATTACAACTTGTATTTTATGAGAAGGTTTAGCAAAGTTCGTCATTTTCAAGACATGGTCTTTGAGGAACCAAACGGTGAAATATCTTTGAGATCGTTTCCCCACACATGTGAAATTATGTCTGCCTAGAGCAGCTGAAATTATACTCACTCAATCCTTACTAAATATTGGAATTTTTCACCATATGGATAAAATCCTGATTTCTGTTATATTTGCAGACAGATACAGCTTCTGTTCTCCTTGAAGCAATGGGATACATAAAATTCCTACATGAACAAGTGAAGGTGTGCCTTCGCCAACTTTTTTCTTTTAAATCTATAGGAACCATAATATTGCACAACTGTTTAAAGACACGAAAGTTTGTGGTGCTTATGAAATTTTTCTCAGGCCTGGCCACTGTTGGGGCCTGGACAAGTGTTTTGCACAAAGCTATTGATATTTGTTGGAAAAATAAGAGGGCGACAATCATCTTGGAGTTGGATTTTTGAAATGCTCACTACAAATGAGTGTAATTATGTGTTGTCCTTTATTGTGAAGGTTAATAGAAGATGCAAAATCTTTGTTTTAAATCTTTTTGAGCATTTAAAAAAAAGGAAATATCATCTTTGTTTTCTTGTATGCTTGAGTTATTGGTGTTTCGAATTGATTGATTCAAGAGATGTTTCCAGTTGTTGAGGTTGATCTTGTTACTTTCTCAACGTCATTAATAATTTCAAAGAACGTTTAGTGGTTAAAGAAAATCAGTATTACTGGAGTAAACTAGTAATACTGGATTACATTTTAGACCTAATGAGACCTAATGTGTATGCATCTCCCTAATAAATTTAGGTTTAGTACTCATGATAGCTTCTGCCATTTCTCTCTTGGTTTATAGCTAGGTTCTCTATTTGTTTTATTATTCTTTTGAGGATTTTCACTATGTACTTTTGTTCATACGGCTCCTAGTAGCAGTACTGAAGTTTATGCCTTAAAATGTTCTTCGAATTTAAGTGATTGGAAGATAACATTTCCATATTTGCTAATATCCTGCCTACATTCTCTGCATCTTTTTCTGATTGTAGAGTTTACCTTTGAGAGTTCAGATATGTTTCACATGCGAATATTGCATTGTGGTGATGCTCAAGTGTGCAGAGTGTTAGTTTTGTCACGAATATTAACTTTTAGGGTCATCTCTAGTTGAGGGATTGCAAAAGTCAATTTTTAATTTGTCAAAGTAAATTGTTTTCTCCACACAAATAACATGATCTTGGTATTTGTGTTACTGTTGTTCATTCAGATTATGATGCCTTGGACTGATTGTTCTAAAATATATGCATCCGACTCTTTTTAACCTCTCCTATGAACATGACTTCATTTTGTTTTCTCCGTTCTTTCAGGTATTGAGCGCTCCATACCTCGGAAGTATGTCAATGTCGAAGACACAGGTTAGATCCCATAAGTGCCATTTCTGAAATTGCTTATTCTATAATTGCATCATCCCTGAAAGAAAGAGATCTAAAATTTTAAAACCTTCATTGCTACATTAATTTGTTATCTATGATCAGTCATTGATGTCAATTGTGTCGTATCAATTGATCATTTGAACTTGGAATTCAGCTTTTATCAGAAAAAGTTTTCAAATCTTATTGAAATGTGACCTGTACTTGTTTGTAGGAATTATCAGTTTTGTCGTTTAGCGGCATCAGGAGATAATGGTGGACTAGGGTCACGTCGTTGGTTGGGGTCGGAGGTAAGGGGTAGGGGTGGCAAGAGGGTCACGGGCTTATTTAAGTTAAGAATAGCATCGTGAAATATAGGGTCACTAACAAGGAAGTCCATAGAATTAGTAAAATGTTTTAAAAGGAGACATATTAATATAGCGTGTGTCCAGGAGACCAGATGGTAGGCACCAATGCACGGGACGTGGATGGGTTTAAGCTGTGGTACTCGGGTGGTTCTAGGGATAGAAATGGCGTAGGTATCCTAGTAGACGAGAATCTTAGGGATTATGTGGTTGAGGTTAGGAGGGTTAATGATAGGATGATGTTTATCAAACTCGTGGTTGGTAGACATGTAGTGAACGTAGTTAGTGCTTATGCGCCCCAAGTAGGTCTAGATGGGGAAGTCAAAAGGCTCTTTTGGGAGAATCTGGATGAGGTCGTGCGAGGCATACCGGAGACTGAAAAAATCTTCATTGGGGGTGACTTTAATGGGAATATCGGGGCAACTACTAGCGGGTTTGAAGATTTGGTTTTGGGGGGAGGAATGGAGCTGGGAAGTTTCTCTTGGATTTTGCCAAGGCCTTTGAGTTGGTGATTACTAACTCGTGTTTTCCAAAGAGGGAAAATCACTTGATTACCTTCCGTGGTACGGTAGCTAAGACTCAGATAGATTACTTACTTCTCTGAAAGGGCGATAGAAGTCTATGTAATTAGACATGATATGGCGGAATTTGATCTCACTGAGGACATGACCCTAGATAGAAAGAAGTGGAGGTTGTGAATTAGAGTAGGCTAATTGGTTGGTAGGGTTAGGTGGTTATCTAGTCATAGGGTATAGTAGGGTAGAGGAGTAGTAGTGTTTTATAACATGTGTTGTCATTATTTGTTGTTTATGTGTTAATTGTATCATATTTACGTATTGTCATGTGCTTTTGGTTATTAGTCGTTTTTTGCTGTTCCCTTTCTTTTACTTTTTGTCATATCTAGTTTATTCTGCTTATGAGTTCTTGAGACGAGGGTTCCCAGGAAACCTCTCTACTTCTTTGAGGTAGTGGTAAGGTTTGCGTACATTCTACCCTCCCCAGATCCCACTTGTGGGATTCCACTGGGTATGTTGTTGTTATTGAAATGTTATTCCTATTTTCATGTGAAGGAATCACAGCCTTACAGTTTGAGAAGCCAAGGTTTATGTCTTGTGCCAGTATCATACACTGTTGGAGTGGCGAGCAGCAATGGTGCTGATATTTGGGCTCCCATCAAGACCTCACAAAAGTTCTAGAGAGTGACGTGTGATTTAACCATCACTGACGTCCATGGTAAGGTCTTCGATTAACAATAACACAGCCAGCATTTCTAAAGAAGAGCAGCCGAAAGGATGCCTTTTCAACAAGGAGATGCAGGTATGTGATGATTCACCTGGCAGGATCCACTTTATTTTGTGGTTCAAACGTCTGATGCGAACCTAGAGCTTGTTCTGATAAATACTAGTAGCCAGATCTAATTGAGGGCTAATATAAGGACAGCCTGAGCTTTGTCTAGATTCTTAACTAAAATGTATATTGAAGAAAGAAAAGTTATGTAGTGATCTTAGCTGCAAATGTATCAAGGATAGACTTGTATTATATGAGAAGCAATGGAAGCTCTTAAATAACTTATTTGATACAGATAAGATATTCTTAGCCACTACCCTTGTATTAATCATGTTCAGTTTCTTTTGAAAACTGTGCTTGCTTCATTTGTCCCCTGGAAAGTCAATCATCTCCATTTCACGAGGTAGGTGTCAGATTTGTGTGTGCTCTACCCTCCCTGAACCTTACTTGTAGGAACATGTTGGGTATGTTGGCTCGGGAAGACTCTAGTAATGAGCGCCTATGCCCTATGAATTAAAAATCGACAAGAAACAATATCCGGGTAATTCTGCAAGTCTAACCAAATTGGTTGATCTCTTATATAAACAAAGTACTCCCTTTTATAAGGGGATCTATGGTTTTATGTGCATATTTATATTTTATTAGTTTTGATCATATTTATATGAGATTTTAAAACAGATCAGTCTATAATTATCTATTTAGAAAATATGAGTGATTCATTAAAATAAATATGGGTTAAATGGATCCCTTTCACCTTATATTGGTTGAAATTATATATTCATGGTATAGATTATATATTCAGGCTATTGGCTATAAGTTGGTAGGATTTTAGTATAAAGATTGTAATTTTTGCACCCATAACATCAAAACAAGGTGATGGAGCAATTAGTGAAAGTGACTTGTGCAAACAAACTTGGTGCTGCTTCGGATATGTAGAAGTTTCAAAGGCCCAAGCTAAGATTAAACAATTAGACATGAAAGATTGTTCAATTAACTTGCAAATCGTCAATTTTTTGGATACTTTTACTTAATTTTGCAACTATTTTTTATGTCTGCATTTTTTTTAAATACGTAATTATGAGGCAGATCAAATAATTGATTATACAATTATTTACTCAAAAGCAAACTATTGATAGTACTTAATTTATATATATTTTCTGAAACTATATATGTTGAATAGTTTCTTTGAGAACATTTCATATCACCAATTCAAAAAATTTGAATCATTAAAATCGGTTAATAAATCAATTATACACACAAGTAATTGTGAGAAAGTATTAGTTTTATATCAAAATAATATATTTGAAATCACCTTTACTGAGCTCCCAAAGTGGTAAAATGGGGAAGAACTCTGATTTTAGAAAATATTATGATTCGTTAGGTCTTACTCTTTGTGAATGCAGCCAATCTAATGCGAAGGCCAGTTGCCCCAACTCTTTCATGAACGTGGATTAGTCCCTACGAAAATTGCTATTCTTTCTATGAGTTAGCCATCGAGCTCTTTTAATTTTAAATAATTTAAAATATTTAGTTTTAAAAAATTCAAAGTGTTTTCAAGTTATTTTTAGATGACTTTATCATTTTTATAATTTTCTGATGATGTATACATATTTCTATATATTCAAACTATATAATACATACAATATAAAATAAATACCTACGATAAATATTATCATATTCTATAAAATACCTAGTAACTCATATCATATAATACTTATCATATTGAATAAATATCTAAAAATAAATATTATTGTACACTATAAATACTTAACAACATATGAGTCTTACTATAAAAAAAATTAACACCAAACAAGATACTATGAAATGGCTAATAACACATTATGAAAAGTGTAGTAAAATAAGATATATATTATAATACCTATTTTTATTACAATTGTCAGCCAAATCAAATGGAAATCGTAGATAGGTAAGAGTGGGAGGGGTGAAAGACAAGAACATCTGAGCAAAGCAAAATTAGATCGTCAGTGACCAAATGACATCGACATAAGAAAAGAAGGTGAGATAGAGGATGGAAGCAAGGTCGTACTAACTTTGCATCCAAGCGAAGAGGAAAGAGCTTTCCAACCAATCCCAAGAGAATAATAGGCACTGGCATAATTAATTACTGCAATCGTCTCAAAAGTTAACTAAATATTTTGTTAATTAGTTTAATTTTATTAAACATTAATTTTGAGCTAATTAGTTTATAATTAAATTAATTATTTTATTTTGTTAAAATTAAAAAGCTCATTAATTAATTAATATTAATTCATCTTTTTTAATTGTTAGTCGAATTAACCAATCAACTCAATTCGATTATGTTTTTGACCCGATTGGCTAAGTTTACACTCCAGGGCCATATCCTAAATTCCAGTTCTAGCCATTTCAGCCCAAGTCTTTATTTAACGAGTCCGTCTCATAAAAAGGAATGCGATATACAGATTTGTGGAAGCTGAAAGAAGTGTTTTGGAAGTCGAAAAATTATCTGTATACATCAGTATACGCTGACATATAAGCTATACACATGGAAATGCAGGTCTATATACACTGATGTGGCGTTATACATCAGATGTATACTTTAGTATACAACAACAAATTGGGCCAAAGGTACAAACTTTTGCTTCAACAGGCTTTTATCAGAAATTAGGACATGTTCAAGATTGGGCCTATTAAGCCTAACAATTATGAATTTGGGCAAAATTCAAGTTTAGGCTTGCTCTTTCTTTTATTTTCGTGACTTGTTTATTCTCAATTTTATGTTAATTCTAACTCTTTCGACTCCAGATTAGCCTAATCAAGTCCCTCAAAGATGAAGCATACTTATTTCGATGATTTTTCTATTTAAGTGATTTTATTCAATTAACTTTCTTCACTTGGTTATTTTTGACAAAACTCTCCTTTTCCAAATCAATTTAACTTTAAACTTAATTTTTTTCTTTTTAATGATTTTAGTTTTTTTTTTTTTTAAAAAATAAACTTTGCCCAGCCGGCCATTTTATTAATATCAGTAAGTCGGGCTCATAAAGAGCCTATTACAAGGGTCCATCACAAAGTCAAAAACTCAAACAATACTGTTAAAAGTTTAACTGTCCTATGCATGGTATGGGATGACTAAGAAATGATAGATGGATACTTTTCTTCCTGTCCAGTAAATGCTTGTTTCACCTAACAATAGGATTCATACAACATAGCTTATATGGGAGACCCACTACTTGTATATTTTGTTTCTGTTTTATTGAAGACAAATCATAATGACAACAACAGCTGCGAAAATGCAACAAATAATGAATTGCTTTACAGCTTTTTGATGGTGATACGTGACTTGAAAATTGACATTAGGAACTCTTTGATCACTTTTTTCTATTTGATCATTTTCTTGCGTTTAACTTCTTACCTTTCCCTTGTACGGAAATAGGTAGTAATGCCGCGTGGAGCAAGTACTAGGGGGCCTCTACACAACATATTAATCTATTGGTTATTACTATTAAAACCCCACTTTCTCCTCTGTGTTGTCCATTTTCTGCACATCACTTTTTTTCTATCCAAAAAGGGAAAATGTCTTCTTCTTCTCTCTGTGCAAACTCTGCATTTTCTCAGAGCAGTAGCAACGTCTCCTCTTTCCAATCCAAAAATCCTCTTCTTCACTCCATTTATAGCAACAACTTCATTACTCCAATCAAAAAGCACTACTCTACAGTAATCCGATGCTCAATTTCCCATCGCCGACCTGAATACATACCCAGTAAAATCTCCGACCCAAAATACGTCCGCATTTTCGACACTACTCTCCGTGACGGCGAACAATCTCCAGGTGCTACAATGACCCCAAGAGAGAAACTGGAAGTCGCTCGTCAGCTCGCGAAACTCGGAGTCGATATAATCGAAGCTGGTTTTCCAGCTTCA
>JAPFFP010000103.1:3532053-3559464 GCA_026153255.1 Solanum medicagineum
GTGAAGCTTATAAACACTGATGGTCAAGAGCATATTGCTTGTTCTGTTGGTACAGGACCTGTTGATGCAGCTTATAAGGCAGTCGATCTCATTGTGAAGGTTTTAATACAACAGAAATCTCTCATAAAACTAATGGTCAAAAATTGCAACTGTATTTATGAAACATCTATCCTTTATACTGTTGGTGTACTGCATTAATGTACTTTTCCTCATTATGCAGGTACCCATAACGCTCCTCGAATATTCCATGAATGCAGTGACAGAAGGTATCGATGCCATAGCTTCAACCAGAGTGTCAATCCGCGGTGAAGATCAGTATAATGTGACAAATGGTTCAACTGGACAGACTCTTCACCGTACATTTAGGTAAGAAATCTTCATGAAATATTATTTGCCTGTCAGTTTTCCTTCCTGACTTGGAATATTAATTCTTTTGTTCCAGTGGAACTGGAGCGGATATGGATGTTGTTATATCTAGTGTCCGAGCTTATATTGGTGCATTGAACAAAATGTTGGGTTTTGAAAAGCTGGTCTCACGATACAACAAACCCGAAGACAGTGTGGTGGTATAAATGGTCCTGCCTCCATCACCTCTAGCAAATTCATGTTCCAGTTTCTCGTCAATTGTACACAAGTAGGGTGCCTCATCAACAAATTACAACTTGGCTGGAAGAAGCAGCAATGATAAAAGACAAGTTTGAGTAGTCTCGCGTTTTCATTTTCTCTCCGTTCTTGTACAGCTTCTTGTTTAATCTACTCTGGCAAATGTGTGGAAGTAATTTAACCTTTTTGTCGCACCAATTAAACATAGACACTATTTATGGTTTAGCTTTAAATTTGTTTGGCTTCTCTTTGAAGTTTATTACAGAAAACATTTGAGGTTTCTTTCTAAATGGTTTTTGAAACTGTTTTTTAGTTATTTTTATAGGCAATGATATTAGCGTCTGGTTCTTCGATTGATTTTCCTTTCTAGAGCAAGTGTTGGTACTCAGGGCGGAGCTAGGCAGGGCCAAGGCCGACAAACTTATTTTATAATAAATATGGAAGCTCTTGAAAAGACATACATGTATTGTCTCAATAGAAAAAGACAATAGAAACTATTGACAAGTTGTGACAATAAATTTTGCACTCTTGCATTGGAGGAGCAATATTGGGAGTGAATATTTTGAGGATACTAGGAAAAAGAAACTCATCTAATCTTAATACAAAATTGTGATCCATAAATTTACAAAAGAGCACCACTTTCACTCTGTCTGAGGATTAGGGTGCAGTTACTATCCAAAGATTGTGACAAAATAACATGGGACTTCGGAAGTACTATCTTACTTACAAACAAACAAAACAGAATTATGGAACGGTTATCAAAGATCCTGAAGGCTCAGATGCAGGATTTTGCATTTCACTACCCGATAATCTGGATTCAACACATGAACGAGCCATACTCGTCATTGTTGCAACCTCCTTCTTGTACTGCATAGGAGGTGGAAGAGAGTACAGGGCAAAAATATGACATAATCAATTTCCTGTGAATTACATCTGCTGCAGATATATGTAAAAGCACGAAAATCTTGCAGAGGAGAAAATTACCTCGTCAACAGCTCCTGCCTTAATTTTAGACTGCATAATGCACCATTTCTTGAAATGTGCACCTGTTCGAATCTCAGAAGTTAGTTCACCTCTACAACAACATCATATCCCCTTCAATATGTTAAATGGTTGAAACTTTTAAGTTCCATCTTCCTGGTCACACATATAGATATACTAAACCACAGTAATTCCAGTAACCATCATGTAACACAATTGACACCTATTAACTCCGTGGTGAGCTGTATCATGCAATAACTCACACAGGTAGAAATAAGCATACCCAGTGTAATACCACAAAGTGGGAATTCACACTGATGGACTTGAATGATGATGACAACGCATATTCAGAACAATCAGCTTGGAGTACTCAAGAAATGATCCAACTGCAGTTTATGATCAAATGATCTTATAAGGTGGAACTTGGGAAGCACAAGTGAAGGCTCTAACTATTGGAAGAGGCAAACAGATGACGTACTTAAAATCCAAGCGTGATGGATGATAAGGGAAGTAGTCCGTCACCCATAGCCTCACAGGCTTTGGTCAAAGTGGTAAGAGCACAACACGTGATGAGTAGGTTACGCGCCTTCAAACCCCGTCGCAGGCAAAATCTTGGTACTTAGTGGAGAAGGGTAGGGGGGCGCAGCTCAGTATCTACCAAATTTCGAAACATGGCCTTTGGCCCTCGGAGACTTTTAAAGTCAATGAAAGAGTACTACAAGGTGACTAGTACTGTAACTGACAGAGAGTATAAAAAAAATTGATAAGCTAGAAATTGCTAGATGTGTAACACAAGGGTGATTAGAAAGGATGAGTACCAAAAGATGCTTCGGGGCCGTTTGGTGGAGTGTATAAAAATAATGCTAAATAGAATGTATTAATTATGCTTGCATTAATAATGATGAAATATTTTTTATGCATTGCTTGGTTTGGTGTACTAAAAATAGCATGCATTGCATAGTTTTTTTAACAAAATAATTATTTACAAAGATACCCTCCACAGATATAGTGGAAAAGATATAAAGAAACGTTTTGAAGGACAATTGGGTCTTTATCCATGCTAATGCATGCATTAAATCCCCTTGAATTACTAATACTTAGAAATTAATGGTGGTAGTAACACACACCTTAATACACTAGTTCTTGCATTGGTTATACAAAGCATGAAAAAGTGTACCAATAAGGTACACTACTAATACACCTGATTAATGCATGCATTATTTTTACTAATACACTCTACCAAACGACCTCTTCAAGGTTGATTAATGATACAGACTAGTTGATTTTTCAGAAAGGTAAACTCATTCCTGGTGGTGCATTTACAAACTGAACAATGTAGACAAATATTCCAGATCCTGCCTCGTCTATTTCTAGAAAGAATCTATTATAAAAATTACCACAAAGAATCGGTAGACCAATAACCAGATATTCTTCTCAATGAGCAAAAGGTGACAAATGAAAAGTGGATTAAACACTTCCAACAGAACGAGAAACCATAGCCTAGAAGAAACTTACCAACTTTTATGTCTAAAGTGCAGGATGATTCAGAAGATGCCTCTAAAGACCATCTACAGTGAACCTGATTCAATGACAAATAGAATCAGTTAAACAGACAAACAAGGGGCAAACCTACAGCAGATAAGCGATAGTATAAAGCATGTAGGGTCACCTATAAGGACCTCCATAGAATTGAAACCATAAATACTGGAAAAAGAATATGACTTGATGGAAAACCCAGCAATACCTCAAAGCATGATCCAAATGGGACATCATGGGCCTGTTGTACAGTCTCAAAAACCTAAAAGAAAGGAAAATGGTAAATTAGCATTAAAAAAATTATTATAGCATAAAAGCGATCAGTAAACAAGGTGGCAGAAGGAATGGTGAGATACCAGCATTTTCTTATCCGGTGACAAAACGGCATGCTGGTACTCTGTCATTGCTGAATCTGGGGGACACATAGGACTGTTACATATGGTTCTGAATGTAATCTCTCTCACTTGCCCGTCATACTCATCAGCAGAATGCCATGGACCTATCTATAAAAGTAAAGGCATTCAAAAGTTTAGCCACGGTTAAAGCCACAGGAGTGAAGCAATTTTTATTTTCTAGCTCTAGACAAGACCAGCTGAAACACACAGTAATATCTCCTTCCAAAGATATATTAAATTTTGTTAACCTAATTGCAGAAAAAGAAATGTACACTTGTGATAGCTACTTCATATTATATTGACTTCCTCTTCTTCTTGAAGATTGAAATTTTTGTGCTTCGAAACTAATTTCGTTAACTAAAATCAGCAGCAATCGATCAAACTTTAGAAGACAAACAGGTCCAAGTCCACAAAGAACACATCAACTAAAGATAAGCAGTTGGTTTCATTCTTCTGAAAGATTACTTCTTTTTGTTCCATCCAGAGATGACTCATATTACACTTACTTCTTAATGTTTTTATTTAGCATCACGAAGTTTTTCCTATTTCAGGTGAAGGATGCCCTTTGTTAATTCAGGAAATTTCTGCAGTATGCAGGGAAAAGTGAAAAAAGTCTAAATTCAGTTGGCTATCCACTCATATTTTAGTGACTTAAAGTTGTTTAGTAACAGTAAAATTTAAGCATTTATTCCCTGTTGATCATTGAAAACTTCAGTGTAGGACTAGGGATCAGATAAAGTGATGCCAATAATGCATCTAATTCATCAGACTTCTGAAGATAAGATTACTGAGCAAGTAATGCTTTCTTTTAGATTGTGATAGGCAACTAACTTTATGGTTAATGCTAGTAGTAAAACATCCCGCTTCACCCACAAAATGTTTTTTTTTTAAAAAAAAAAAAAGAGAGAGAGAGAGAAAAAAAGAACTTGAGCTCTGAAATGCATAAAATGAGAAGCACAATTCACAAAAATGTTCCAACTGTAAGAAACCGGGACATGGAACTTACATTGAGATTAGAATCTTTGCGTGCTATACGGTAGTCGGTAGTGAAATTTGAATGATCAGCCAATAATATGTCAAAAAACTGCTGAGGTGTACATGGAAAGCTATCCTGAAAATTCATAATAAAATCTTAAATCAAAAGGTTCTAGTTGCTAAAAGATGAGAGCCTAGGTTTCATACATACATTGTATATTCCAGAAAGGACTTCTTCTTTAATAAAAGGCTGAAATTTCCCAGTCCTTGGCACATTTTCTTCGCGACTCATATCCATTTTTTTACTTCCTTTGACTGAGCTGCTGTGTGCTCGTAGCGCCGACTGTTCCCTCTCCTAAAAGGAAACCAAGATGGAAAATTTGTGGGGATGCGGGATCATGACCAAGAAGATAACGCATGTATTGTAGTCCTTTTCTTTTCCCTATTTTCTTTCTCTATATTCTTCACACATTCTCAGGCTCAGAATGCACACAGATATGCCTGAGCCTGAATATTAAATTGTTAATCACCCTAAACAGCTTCCTACCACAGTATAGCTCTTCATGAGAGAACATCAAAATGATAATCATAATCAAAAAGCTATCCAAACCCTTCATCTTAACTTGAGTGTCAATAGATATATTAACTATGCTAGCAGAACTCTTGCATCAATTAGAAGTAAGCTAAAATGATAAATAGAAGACATAAATTTGATGTCTCTTATGCTAATGCATTAGATTACATGATACCTATCCTATATGCAACATGACTCTTTTGGTAAAGTTTAGGAAATATTTCAAATGTGAAGCACAGTGAAGCAGACGGTAAAGGATGCAATCACTTATTAGTTGACAGTCCTATTGCATACAGAATATATATGGTGTATGGTCTGGAGCATTAATGAGTGTAACAGGTGATAGTAGGAACTGCAGGATGGTGCTTCCAGGATATAAATAGGGAAAAAGAGAAGGAAAATGGAGCATCAGAAAAGCTCCTCCTGCACTCATATGGAATTGGAGAGTATCTGAACGGATAGAGAAATTGTTAGTACAGATTATTGGAAATTAACAAATTGGTACAACTTTGAAGCACTTAGTGATATTGTGTTAGTGTTGATGCTCTATGCAGATACTTATGTCTTTCTTTTAGATTCTCTACATTTTGTATACACCTTGCATGCGGGGTTTCCCACATACAATTATTTCATTAACAAAAAAAAAAATAAGAGGAAAAACACACTGAAGCAGCAATTTGATTTGTAAGATGTTCTAAAAGCAACCTTCACTAAGAATGTATGACTGCTTAATGTGTCAAATAATCAGAAAAAGGACTAATTAAAAAGCAAAGAAGATACCTTTTTCTCTGCTTCTAGCATGGCATGATAGTTCGTTACTGAGCGTTGCAAGGCTTTAATTGCATGATTCCTATTCCAAAAAGATGCAAACATATATCGTACTCTCCCTGGAAGTTGAAAAGTTATGTAATTTAGACAACAGATATTAAGAATCAAGAACGTTAAAATTAAATCAGAAAAGGGTCAAATATACCCCATATACTATCAGAAATAGTTTAAATATACTCCTCTTTATACTTTTGGCCTAAATATACCCCTCCGATTATACTAGTCTCAAGTTTGTACTTGCATTAAGTCCGTTTCTTTTCATTTGGAAACCACATTAGTATTTCAGAAAACAACCATTTTCTTGCACTTTTGCAGAGTTTCCAGCATTTCAATGACGAAACACAATGACACAAAGCTACTTTTTAAGGTTGTAGTTTCCAGCAATAGTTTCAGTGTGGGAGTTAAATTATAATAAAAAGGTACCAATTATATATTTGTTGCACAAGGTATTGTCAACATGTCAAATTACTTCGCATTTTATTGAGGAACTGGAAAGTACTTGACAACAAAATCTTGTTGAAATTAAGGGGTCGTTTGGTAGACTGTACTAGCAGAAATAATGCATGGATTAACTCTGTGTATTAATAGTACCTTGTTTGAACACTTTTCTATACTATGTTAACTAATGTCTGCATTAGTTATACACTCTATTATGTATTAAGGTGTGGATTATTAATACCATGAATTTCTAGGTATTAGTAATGCAAAGGAATTTAAAGCATGCATGGTTAATGACCCAATTGCCCCTAAAAAACTTTTTTGCATCTTTTCCACCATATTTGTGGAAGGTATCTTGATGATTAAATATTTTTTAAATAAATTATGCAATGCATACTATTTTTAATACACAAAATGGAACAATGCATAAGAAATCATTTTTCCATAATCAATGCAAGCATTATTAATACATTCTATTTAACATTATTCTTATACATCCTACCAAACGACCCCTAAGAGGTATAATAGTGCTGCTTATCGTTTTGTGAGAAATATAGGAGAAGAATATTATTGAATTGTTGTCTACATTATCACATTGAGACCCTATTTATAGATACTATATTAGACTCCTTTCCAACTAGGATACTATAATACAATCATTTTCCAAGTAAGATTCTATATAATATTGTTATTCCTATTCCTATTCTAAGTAGGATAGTATTTACCTATTCCTATTCCTATTCCCATTCCAATTCTAAATAGGAATCTTAGTCCTATTCTAACACTCCCCCTCAAGCTGGTGCACACAAATCATATGCACCTAGCTTGTTACAGATATAATTAATACGATGACCGATGAAGAGCTTGGTAAGATATCTGCAAGTTGATCATCCGACTTCACAAAATTGACAATCAATCTCAATGTGCTTAGTCTTCTCATGAAATACTGAATTTGATACATAATGCTAGTCAATCTCAATGTGCTTGGTCTTCTTATGAAATACTGATTTTGATGCATAATGTTGATAAAACACAGAGAGATAAATTCCTGAAGTACAGTGTTGAACTTTCCAAGCCAAGGTTGAGAAGATTGTTTTAGATCATAAAGTAACCTACACAATTGACATACAAGTCTACCTGACTCCCCCTGAGCAACAAAACCAAGTGATCGTTCTATATAGACTTCTACCTTGAAACCATCAGAAAAAAGACATTCTTAATGTCCAATTGATAAAAAAAGCCATGCATTGGATTATTAGATATGATGGCTGAAAGTGGTCACAATTCGAGAAATAAAATTATATGGGTAGGGTTGGAATGATGACACGACCCTATTGAGAAAGAGAATTAAATGGATAGGATCGTAATAATGACACGACCCTACTGGAAAATAGAAATTATATAGGTGGGTTCATATTGACGGCATGACCCTACTGCAAAAGAGATTTGATGAGTCACCAAAAAGACGAATGGAACTACACAAATCAAATCTGAGTCACCAAAAAGACACAGTGTTTTGCAACTCAGATATGAGAAAGTAGTTCAAAAAATTCACGGTACTACACAAATTGAATATGAGAAGTAGTCCGGAGAGATACATGGTGCTACACAAATCCAATATGAGAAAGTAGTCACTAGAAATCAATCAAAAAATTAGAAAATATATGTAGTCTTCCTCGGAATGCAGAGGCGACCTCCCCGAGGGAAAAAACTGCAAACAAGGATGCCGGAAAACTGCCTGGAACACTGGAATCTCTCCGGAATTGCTTGAAATTGTCGGAACCCTAATTCTGGCGATCGGATTGGGGAAAAAGTTACACGGATAGCCTCAGAATGGAGAGGCGACCCTGCTAGGAAAAGAATCGAAAAAATCTTGCCGTAAACAGTCACGCGCGCCGGCTCGTGAGGCGCGCGGAGACGCAAATCCGATACTTTCGGTGGCGCGTGAGGGCGCGTGAATCAATAAGACTCGGAGGAGCTTACTGGGGTTTGGTCGTTTGAGTAGTCCACACCTCCTGGTGGTGTTGATTTTGCACAATACTCAAGAAAAACAAAAGAACGACGCACACCAGCCTGGCAGTCACTAGAAACTGTCTGGTTTTCAGTTTCTTAGAAGGAACACTCAAGAAAAAAAATAAAAGAACGCACACCAGCCTGGCAGTCACTAGAAACTGCCTGGTTTTCAGTTTCTTGGAAGGAAGTTTCAGCCGGAAAGATGGCACAGTGCTACACATGATAAATATGAAAAAGTAGTCACCAAAAAGATGACACCGTGACCTAATCTTCTTTTTTTTTTTTGTTCGCTAACATAATCATTAGCCAAACGGGCGGCATATATGGGTCATAGCCGCCCGCCGGCAGCGGAAGCTCTTTGATTTTCTACCAAGACCGTAGAAGCTCTAATATCATGTGAGAAATATAGGGGAAGAATATTATTGAATTGGTGTCTACATTATTACATTGAGACCCTATTTATAAATACTATATTAGACTCATTTTCCAACTAGGATACTATAATACAATCCTTTTCCAAGTAGGATTCTATATAATATTGTTATTCTTATTCCTATTCTAAGTAGGATACTATTTACCTATTCATATTTCAATTCTAAATAGGAATCTTATTCCTATTCTAACACGTTTAAGCAAAAAGAAGAATTAAGAAGATAAAAAGGAAAGAAATCAAAGGGGGGAGGGAATCCGCTGGGATCGGGTTAAATGAGTGAATCTTTGAAGAAGTTAGGGGGCTCATTGATTCGTGCTTGTCACGTGTCACTCCATCAAAATTAAGAGCAAATTTGAGCTTAAGTATTATGAGAGGGGTACATGTAGTCCAAAATAATCGAAGGAGTGTATTTGAACAGAAAGTATAACGAAGGGTATATTTAAACTATATCTGATAGAACATGGGTATATTTGAGCCTTTTTTAATATTACACCCACTCATCTAACATGAGTTAACATAAAGGACTTCTCTTCTTCGCACTTTGTATCTCTCGTCTTCACTTTAAAGTATTGATAAAAGAGTTAATTGCGTAGATTTAGTTTGTTTTTAACTTGAAGAACATGTGGTGTCGGTCAACAGGTAGCTTTTAGAGTTCTTTTTGGTTTTTCGTTTTTCCCTGAAAGCTTCGAGTATTAAGTGGCAGAAAAAGAAAACAATAGAATTGAGAAGTTGAAAACTAGGTCCTGAATAATTCTGGATTACATTTGATATGGTTATTAAAATTTCATATCCTTCTATTTCTTTTGATCATAAAGGAGCCATCCTATTATCAAGTGAGCAATGAATTATAAAGAACAAAAAACTGCATATTTGGACATTATGCCCCAACTGCAGTTCAGATAGCTTCCTACCAAACAAAAATAATCCTACAACACGCTATTCTCTACTCTATATAGGATAGAACTTATGGTGATTGGTGATCCAGCCAAGACTTCAATTTGCTGTTTATAGCTCCTCTTGGATGAATGTCTTGGATTATCTGCTTCATAATAGACTCAACGGACTGCTGCTTGTTATAAAACTTCATTTTCTTAAATAAAAGTAGATACTATCTTGTGACGGTCATCAATTTTTTTCTCTACAAAAATAAATACTCCCTCCATCCCATTTTATGTGGCACCCTTTGACTTGACACGGTGTTAAAGGAAAAAAAAGAAGACTTTTAAAACTTGTGATCTAAAATCATTCTTAGATATTTGTGTGGCTGAGAATCATTTCATTAAGGGGAAAAAAGGGACTTTAAAGTTAAATTGTTTCCAAGTAGAGCAAGGTGACATTCTTTTTGGGACGGACCAAAAAGGAAAGGGTGTTACATAAAATGGGACCGAGGGAGTACTATATAAAGGAAGCTTGGCATGAACTTTAGACTCACATTGTCATGCTAGGACTCTACAAGAGTTAAACAAGTCATCAGAGAATCTCCTCCTAATAAATCAATCATTCTACACCTCAACTCAAAATCAGTTCACACAGGGCTTTCCTCCTAAATTAAACTGAACTTTAAGAAAGTGAAGCTCATTTCATTATCTAACTTACCGACTCATTTGAAGGAAGCAAACTTTAAAAAAGTGAAGCTCATTTCATTATCAAACTTACCGACTCATTTAAAGGAAGCAAAAGCATATAAAATAATTGAAGTTCACAGAATAGACTGGTTTACTAACCATCAGGATTTCCTAAAGGAGGTACCCCATGACCGCCAGCACCTGTACGTAGAATTATTGTAATAGCAGGGTTAATGAATGCATGCTGGCTCCTCCTTATCTAAAAGCAAAATAACACTACCATCAATTTCCAAAATATTTCCCAGGCAACCTTCGCAAGCACCATGACAACTTGGAAATGACAATACTGATAATGTGCACAAATAATATCATACCTCATCAATGTCTCCCAAAGGAATAACTACCTGTGAAAAGAGAAATATAAGCATGGTCAAGTGAGCAGCCTATAATACACAAGCTTCAGCATTCTTGAGATGAATTTATTATATCAACTTGCCCAGGGTTGGAAAGAGAAAATATTAGGATATAGAACCAACTGCATATAATAGAGAATTAGAAAAGGGATGTCTTTAGCTAGATTCAAATTTCGTTTATCAATCAATTTCGTTTATCAATCAGAAAAAAATTCCAACAAATATTGAATAACATTTTCCAGACAAACATCACAAGTAAATGCTAACATAAGGTGGAACTGACCTTCATTTGCTTTGAGAAAACATTTGAGTGGAAACAAATGTGCCATGAGGAGACATACATACGTCCATGATACAAAAATGACCTCTCAAGTGCACAAGAATAACTGTGTTCAACAACCTGAAATAAATGGTTCCTATAGCAATCAAGCTGAATAGTCTAGTTTTCCAACTTAGTATCCTTGCAAAACCAAGAGACCTCTATAAAACCAAATTAGCACTTGCCTCATCAGCAGGGAGATCAAAAATTGTTTGCAGTGGCCCAGGTTTCTGATGGACTACAGTAGGCCCTTCTTTATCAAAAGCAATCCTTCTACGAGTATTAGCGCAGCCATTCAAACCCCTAAGACACCAGAAATAAAACAGAGAGGGAAATAACATTATCCACAAGCTTCCAGAAATATTACTTTTAGTGAGATGAATACAAAAAATTACAATTTAGCCTCAAAATAATTCTGTTGATGGAAAAATAATCTTCCAGCTATCAAAAGAGTAACTAATACAAGATAAGTCTATTGCAACTCTCCATTGAGAGTGAATAATGTTCAAATTATTAAAATACTTTCTAATTGTAAATTAAAAGCATTATCTAAATATTGCAAAACAAAGAAATTAGATTACATCTTATCATCCACTTACCAACTGGTGAAATAAAGGATCAGCAAAACCATACATACTCTTTCTTACCCCTTCTCCTTTTCTCAAAATAATGATTCATTGTGTGGTTAATTTTCCCACACGGCCACACTTCCTCCTCTTCTTAATGATAATGTATTACCTCTGTGTTACTAATTCTATTAGTAACAACCGACCTATATTTTATCATTATGTGTTATCACACCCACATTTAGCTTTTCTACGTTTGTAATAACTGGCATGAAACTCTCAAATTCCTCCATGACTGCCTGTACCTACCCCCAAGTAAGTTGACATATTTGATTCTTGTTTCTTAAGTTTGTCATTTGAGATATCATGTCATAGAAACCGAGATATATCATCATATATAAAGGGTGAGCCTTTTCCCAGACTTAATAGCGTGTATGGAATGGAAGAAACAACGGCATTACCTTGGAATCAACAAATTGCCACAAGAGACTACATAATTGAGCACCAACTTTCTCCCACTGTGCTTTGGTCTTTTCATCCATCTCACTAGACTTTTGGGTTAAGTGATATTGAACTCCTATGGACCCGAATGCTAAACTCGTACTAGGATGGGGGGAGTCACTTAGTGATCCTGAAAGATAAAGAGTGGTTGATTGGTAGGTTGAATTATCTCCCAATAACTAGATCCGACATTTCTTTTTCTGTGCTTATTGTGAGTCCGTTGATTGATTCTCTCAATGAAAGTCATTGGGATGCAGTTGTTGTCCTATTACATATAAAGTCAAGTCTAGGTAAAGGACTAATCTTCGAGGATCAACACTATGAGTAGATCTTGGGATATACAGATATTTTTTTATGTAAAGGGATATACAAATGTTGATTGGGAAGGATCGTGTTCTGATAAACATTCAACACTGAATAATGTTTTTTTGTACGAGGTACTGGTATCCTGGAAGAGTAAAAAACAGAGTATGGTTGTAACAGAGTATTGATCTAGTGCGGGAGCAGAATAGAGTAATGGTTGTAACAACTTGTCAGCTAGTTTGGATTAAATAGTTGCTCAATGAACTAAAATTTGGAGAAATAAGTCCGATAATACTTGTGTGTGATAACCAAGCGCCCTTTCATATCTCATCAAATTGCATATTTCATGAGAGGACCAAACCCATTAAGATTGACCGACACTTTTCAGAGTATCTCTGGAGATATTGTTGCAAAATTTGTAAAGTCAAGTGATCAACTTGCACATATTTTCAACAAGTCCCTCACTAATACCCGTATTAAGTACATCTGTAACAAGCTTGGTACATGTGAGATGTATGCACCAGCTTAAGGGAAAGTATTAGAATAGAAATAAGAATAAGTTTTAATATAATGTAGGTACATAGCTCAATAATATTTTCTCCTACATGTCTCACAGCTTAGCCATACAAAGCTCTATAGAACATACATTAGGGAATTGAAAATATCCTCTTAGAAACATTCAAGTCATTTCAGAACCGTCACATCTCCAATTTCTTTTAGAGCCCCTTATAAAAAAAATTTATATTTTAGAGTCTGACGGCAACAGAGACAAGCCATACTACCTCAATACCTGCATTAAAGCTCAGCTGAGCATAGCAAGGAACTTAAACTTGTATTGCATCTGGTTTCTGGATTCAAACATGCCTAAAGTGCACCACTAATAACACAGACTTATAGTGTGCACAAACCCAATTTCCTAAGTTCACACTATATCCTCAAGTCACATGTCTTAGGTAGCTCTTGATAAACCAAGGTCATACCCGAGGTTCCTTCCAACATAACTCAATAAAACTTCATTGCATGATCATTTGCAGCATTCCCAACCATTAGGAGACTTTAGGAGGGAAAAATGAGAAGGAAAGAAAAGATTCACTCAACTACTATGCAACATTACACATAAACATCTTTGTAAGTAAAAGTAATCCAATCACATAAATCCTTATAGCACATAAATCTCATCATCAACTCGTCTTGATATAGTATGTAAATTTGAGAGACAAAGAATACATTGGCCAACTTTGTCAAAAGAAGAGAATGCATGGACCAAGAAAGGGAGCCTAATAAGCTAAAATGAACATTATCAGGTTAAGAATTTTAGTAAATAGCATCAGTCCCATGCAAAATGGTTCACATTCAAACAGGAAGAAATGTAAGGCCCCAAAAAGAAGGCAATTCCTACCTTGATGAATTGATATTGAGTTTTACTGTTTTAATGTGAAGACAAACCTGGAAAAGAAACGGGCATGATTTAGTCTCATCAGGATAGAACCTTTACAAACATCAAGCTAAACCATGATGCATTATTCCAAAAGAAAAAGGAAAACAAGAAGATGAAATAATCATTAGATACCTGCCCTGATGTGCTGTCCAATGTATGCCAAACAGCACCTGTCTGACCTTCATTTTCAACAGGTACAGTCACTGAACCAAGAACAGCGCTTTTCCAAATAATGTCCCAATCATATATTGTCACATTTATCTGCCGCACAATCAAAGCACAATTGAGAATTATTCTATAGAAAATGATCAAGAACACCAAAATTCATGTAGCCACAAGTTAATGTAACAAATGAATTAAAGCATTATCTCCAAAAAGTATTACAGAAACACAACATAGCAGTTTACTTCATTAGACAAGATCTGTTGAATAGCTTACCTTTGCTGGCAGCTCATCAACAGAAAAGTTGAACTCCTCCCCCCACATAGGATTTCTTGAGCCAGGGATCATTGAACTACAACAGGTACAAGAGTACACATTGAAAGATGTTGACCAGATGCAACAATACATTCTGAATATATGCTTTCGTATAAGAACTTCTCCAATGTTTGGGTAAGTTATCCATTCCACGTCAGTTGTCACCCCAAGCATACACTTGCATACACACACACACATACCTCTCAAGCCTAGTCAACATAACTGTCTCTCCCTCTCTCCCTCTCCCCATCCCCACCCCCAGCCGCTCCCCCCATCCCCGTTTCTGATGATGAATTTAAAGACAAAGCTTAGATTGCACCCATTCTTAACAAACCAACTGATTGAGAAAAGAATGTATGCTGTCAGCTGATCAGAGAAGCTGTGACTCACTTTCAACGGTTACTACGGAGTAATGAAGTAAAACATCATCTTAAAACCAAATCAAACCAACCACCAATGTAAGATATTGTCCATTTTCTCAAACATAAATTTCAAAACAACTTTATCTCATTTTAACAATATTTCCATAGTCATCATTTTATTTTTAAAGAAAAAAAACTGGAAGCTAATGAAAAACAGAATAAGATCATCAAAACAGCAAGAAGCAAAACTAGCATGAACTTTCAACAATAAGGAAGGACCAAGATGAGGGTTCTCAAGTTGATTTTCAAGTTAAAATAAATTCATAAAAGTTCATCTAAGTGAAATAGCAATTGGAAGGGACCAAATCAACCATTCTGTCATGTTTGTGTCATTTTTTGACGTTCAATTTACAAATATATGCATCGCACAAGAAAATCATCAGACTTCCTCTTCAACAATGCAAACTAGGTGACATCTCTATACATGACCGGCCATCCAAGATAACAGGATAACAAAAATAGATCGAGTCACCTAAAACTTTTTTGTGAGCCACAAGTGATGATTGCGTATGGATCTGATGTGCCATTCAAATTAGCAGCAATGAGATTTTTAGCAGCTAACAGTTCAACCTGGAATGTAGGAGAAACACTAGTCAAGTATGAATTCCTAACATAGCTATTCCATGCATTTAAAATCCCAACACATGAGTCCAATTTACGGAATTACATTGGTAAGTAATAGCAATAGAGTACAATACACCGCAATTAGAGATAAGAATAATAGCATATCGCAGGAGCACCAAATTCAGAAATATACCTTGATTATATAAGCAGAATTAGTTGGAGGATCTCCTTTGAACTGGCCCATCTACAAAATAAGCGTATAACTACATGTCAAACAAGTCAAAATTACTCGATGTAAATGGATAATAAGTTTTATAACTGTCACCGAAAATGACAAAAATCCCATATTGGTGGTTAATGAGATGAGTGGACTCCTTACAAGGCTTGGGCAATCCTCCTCCTTTTAAGCTAGCTTTTGTGTGTGCAGATTAGACCTAAGACCTAATTTTACAATAACCACACTTCCCAAGAGAACAATGGAAAGAAAAGCAAAAAAAAAAAAGAAAAAAAAAATTTGAAGCAACAACCGAAACAAATGACAATCTAATCTTTTCCAGTTAAGAAAACCATCAAGGTTTACAATCCTCAAAAGTCAAATTAAGGAAATTTCTTTTCAAGAAACTTCCTCACTTTAACTAGGAGATTCCCATTAACCAGGCCTCCTGATAATTATTCTAAAACAAACAAAACATACATTAATGTTAAATTATCAGTCCATTACCCAATAACCTGTATCCAAGAGATGAGTGGCACTATTACTGATTATTTTGACAAAGGCTTTTCCATAGAAAATATTCTTAAATTCCAAATTGAATTTTCTATGTTAACTTGGCACATATATTACAATAGGATATGACAGATTATTTATGTTAAGCGAGTGAACATGTTGGCACCACTGATTACTTTCTGCTTTTGTAGATTAGAAAGATAGGGCATGCACAATTATTGTGGAATGTATTACCTTCAAAAGGTTTAGACTAGTACTATTTTCCCATGAGTTCTTTCTCAATTTTAATGACTTCACAATGTTTACCCTGGAGTTTTTAAATTTACCATTTCCATTTTATTTTATTTTTAATAAAATCAATCTCTATTTAAAAATAAATTCAATCATTTTTCAAGGATAAACTGAATAAATTAAGCCAATCTGCGTAATATGTTCTGGGAGGATGTGATATATGGTTAAAAGTGTGGTTTTAGGAGGGGTTAATATTGGGACATACAGTGCTTAGCTGATTTCTTGTATTTACCAACTCTTAAAAGAAACATGTTCAAACATATTAATCAGTAGGGAAGTTTAGAACTCCAAAAATTTGCTGCCAAGCACTTTAAATTTTACTTGTTAGCTTTTTCACAAATAAATAAGTGTATACTCCTTAATTCAAATTGAGGGTTTCGTTTCTTGTTGGATTCTTCAAACTTCAAAGTAATGTCAACTCTCTCGAAACGGAACATTCATCTTATGCATATACCAGGGAAAATAAAATTTGACCCACTTTTTACACTTCGCAAAATCAAAATAAATCAAACTATGACTAACTACTAAATGGGTTCGTTAGCTTAAACTAACATATGTATATAAGTTGAAATACAAAAAGCTGCACTAAAATAGTGCTTGGCCGAAAAGACATGTAGAGCAAACATATTCCAACAAAAGATTCTTCTAAAACCTATTTAATTCTTCCATAACACCACCCAAGTTTTCATCTTAAAAAAGGTTTGGAGTCCCTAAGTGACACATTTGAAGCAAAGAGAATAAACTTACACATTCAATCAATCAACTATGCTTCAGTTCCAACTTATATCAAAAACAAAACTAGCTTGAATCATAAACTATGCCTCAATCATAAACCAGTTAAAACCAAATTTATCAAAAACACATCATTTCACACATCTTGGCATATAGTAGGAGACTGAGTGATCACCAACCACAATTCCTTGGCCCAACCCCTACGAGGCAACAAATTTGACTAGGATATAACAAATATGACATTTCAAGAAGTAAGTCAAGCAGAAACACAATTGTATTCCTGATTCTTGGCATCTTTTCATTACCATAACACTCAAGTAAGCAATGGCTCTTCAGTAAGAAAGAAACATGCAAACAATAACTGAAGTAGATTTGGCCTTTTCATACCTAAGATAATATATATGGAGGCAAAGTTTTGCATTTTCAAAAGAGCAACTTAGTTAGAAAGGCTAGGCTTTACTTCTAAAACCAGCAACACTCCAAAGAAGTTTTCTATTCCCACTGGCCTTAACCTTCTTTTTTATATCAGTGCTATCACACAATAACAAAGTCGCTTTCTATCACTTCGAAACAGTTTCATATAACTAACTGATATGGAATCATTACTGTAATTCCAGAAAGGACATCACATCCAATTAAATAACAAAATATCTTGTAAAATGCCTCTAAAAAACAAAATAACTTATCCACAAGAAAACCTTGTCTTTATCATCGACGACGATACTAGAATCATCATCATCTACGGCAACACGACCACCACCGTTGGCATCGCCACCGAATGCAAAGAACCAGTAAGAAATGATAATGAATGCCGTGGCGGCGACGGTGACTTTCACCTCCCACCAGGACGGTACCAGTACTTCCAACGCCGTCTCCACAATCATCTATTCTCCAAAACGCTAAACCTCCAGAAAAGAAAACTACCAAAAAAAATGGTGGATCAAACCAAAATTGACAAGATTTCCTATTGTATATACATACACACAGTAAGTGTGTGAGTGTGTGAAAGAGAGGGGTCAATGTCAATTGTCAAAAAAAGGAGGAGAAGAAAATGGAGGAAGACGAAGAGTTCTAAATTGGCCATTGTTGAAAGTTAATAGTAGCGTGGAAAGAGAATTAAATAGTTGCTACTTAAATGACACTTTTACCCTTTTCTCTATATATTTTAATTATGAAATGGACCATGAGAATATAAATTGGAATTGTTTTCGTCTTTCTATAAATAATTTAGTTGAAAATTGAGTTTCAAATTTTTATTACCTAATGGGTAGGTTGATGTATAGTCGTCCAGTGATATATTAGGTTAGTTGAAGTAATCATATCTTTATATTCTGTATTATTATTATTCATTTTATTTATTATATTTATCATATTTACCTATCATCATTTGCTCTTTATTCTCAGTTATTTTCTTCTTTTTTTTTCCCTTTTCTCCATATCTAATATCTTCTACTTATATGACTTGATTTTAAGACGAGAGTTTTCGAAAACAACATCTCTATCTCTATATGAGACAATGGTAAGGATTGCGTACATTTA
Organism: Solanum medicagineum; assembly: GCA_026153255.1. Classification (NCBI taxonomy): domain Eukaryota; kingdom Viridiplantae; phylum Streptophyta; class Magnoliopsida; order Solanales; family Solanaceae; genus Solanum; species Solanum medicagineum. The sequence goes on from JAPFFP010000103.1 coordinate 3,550,687, forward strand.
CACTCTTCAAACTCTACTTGTGAGATCCCATTGAGTATGTGGTTGTTGGCGTTGTTGTTGTTGAAAATAAGTAAGAAAATTTTATGATAAAAAATTTGAATAAAAAGGAAGATTAGGGTATTTTTGGGATTAGATGATTTATAGGCTTTTTTTAATTTATTTCTTAAAAAGCCGTCCACGTGAGTTTTGGTGGAATCTCTAGCTTTGGGTTCTTGAGGGAAAAAATATTGTTTATAGATTTTAGCAAGTGTAGTTAGACTATTCAATAAAAAACACACTTTCCATTTTGTAATTACATGAGACCTTCTAGTTTGTGATAAAATTTATTTCAATCAAAAGAAAAATGACTTAATGGGGCTAGTATTATTATAGTGTAAATTATGTAAGTAGGTAAACATGTGATATGTATTTATAATATATTATTATAATTTGAAAAAATTTATAATTTATAACTACAGTTAGAGTTTTTCTTGCAATTTTCTCTCCTCTCTTCTACTTCTTCTTCTTCTCTCTCTCTGCAATCTTGCTCTCCTCTCTCTATTATCTCTTCCTCACCTCTCTTCTCTCCCTGTCTATCCTCTCTCTCTTTCTCTCTCTCATCTTTCTTCTCCTCTCTCTCTCTCTCAATATATATACAAATTAAAATAACTACTTATACAGGTACAAATGTTAAGAATCGTTTACACAAATACAAATGACAAATATCAATTATATAAATCCTCTTTAGTGAAACGAAATGTGATTATATATATATATATATATATATATATATATATATATATATGTATTTGGATACAAGTTGTATTCAGTGATTTAAATTATATTTTGGAACAATTGTATTCATTCATACAAATTATATTCGTTGATTCAATTATATAAATCCTCTTTAGTTATATAAATATAGTTGAACACAAATTGTATTAATTGATACAAATTATATTCGGGTACAAATTGTATTAGTTATTACCATTTTTTTTATACATATAAATATTTTGTGTATATACTTTATCTAGTTTATATATAAATATAATTGTTGATACATTTACATATATACTAGTTAAATATATATAATTATCCAACAAATATACAAATACAATGTACCTCTTCTCTCTCTCTCTCTCGCATCTCTCATACCTCTCTCAATCTCGCTCTCCTCTCTATATCTAGCGGCGTATCATAATTTTAGCAAATTAAAACTATTTTTACCTGATTATGTTTCAAGTGTTTATTCTTTTTTAAATTATTTTTTTAAATAAAAAGGATTGCAAAGCCCACTATATTAAATAGGCCATTATACCGAATGAAAAGAATATATACAAGGACCTAGCCTAATGTGCTAAGCCCAAAACAAAATACAAAGCAGAATAAATAAATAATTAGGATTCAAGATCAAGTATTTCAGATTAGTGTTCTTTCTGGTTAATAAGGGTAAGTTTGTCCCTCTTTCCTTAAATCTAGATCTAATAGATTGAATCCTACAATGAAATTAATGCCACCTAAGCTTACATCTTTGAAAAGGATACTAAGTACTTATACTTGTTTCTGTGTAGATATAGGAGATACTTAGTTGCCCAACCTAATAGAACGAAGGGATGGAAAGATCAATCCAGGTACACAAAACCTTATGAAATAGCTTAATTAGTTGTCAAAATAACTTATTCAAACATAACTTACACATATACAAGCCTAGTGTCACTTGTCTAGGTTTTATATCATTTGTGACACCTCAACATCTCACCAGGTGAATGATATGTAACCAAACAAATCTAATTTAGACAAAGTGGTAGATGTTTGTAAGTGAAAAATAATTGAATCATGATCTAGACAAATATAAAAAAAAATGAATATTGTCCGATAAGATTATGAAGTTTTGACCTGCTTATTTAAGAGGTAATTTATGAAATTAAAGAATGTATATCGCGACCTGGACCAGGGGTTTAGGGGTGGCATAGCGAATGGCCGGGAACCTAAGAGTCCCCAAACAAGCCTCATAGTACCAAAATTCACATCATTGTTCGGAAGCGTATCTAAAAGTAAACACATAGTTCTAAAGGACATGAAAGTAGGAGTCACGCTATGGGGGTATCATAGGAAAAGGAATTAACATGGATTCACATAACACATAGCACATAATTTAAAGACTAAGGGGCAGGTAAGTATGACTCACGCTATGGGGCAATTTTGGACTTAGGATCATTCACATTTTCACATCAAATATACATACATATCATAATTTCGCAAAATAAATCCATAATACATATTCAAAGCATAAGGTTCAAATACAACAAGCATATAGATCCGGTGAAAGTCTACAAGATGTCCAACAACGCCTATAGTCATAAGATAGGACGAGGGCCAAGACATGTCCCGAGCTCACCCTCAAATAAAGATAGCATAAGCAACAACAACTTAAGGCAGAGGAATGGTGGCTTGTCCTTGGAAGATAGGACCCACCACAACCAATGTCTCAAAATCTGATCTAGCCATCGAAAGGTGGATGAAAGTAAAATCGGTCTCTACATGGTGAGATCATGTAGGCAAAACTATATGTTAGTACGTTCGAATGTACTAAGTATGCAGGGTGCAATGTATGCAACTTACCAAAACCTGCATACAATGTTAGATGGCAAGGGCACATAATATAAAAGGAGATTTATAGCAAGGAATAATGTAATATAACAAGATGCTATGAAATTCATGATGTATGAAATGCAAATGATACTCATATATAATGTGGATGTGACCTCAACCGACATAAGTAAGACCAAGCGAGCTATTACTTAGAATCTCGATGAAATCCCCTCATCGATAAAAGGGTGGTCTGCTTGCCAAAGGTAAACCATACTTCACCTTATGGGCAACCCCATTTCGTATGAAGTAACCTTCCTTAGGGCAACCCCATTTCGGATAGGATTTTCACATATATCATATCATATCATATCATATCATATCTTTTCCTTACGGACAACCCCATTTCGGAAAGGACTCTATGCTAGGCACATAGTTCAAGGAAAGAGAGCGGAACGCTCATTCCATTGGTGGTAAGTCGTCATCCCACAAGAATACTTATAATATACATATATACATACATGATTCAAGAGACAATATTCACTTCCAAAATCATTTCAATGCATCCTTAATGTTAAAGCCAAATACCATTCATAGTAATTCATACTTAGGCTCAAATGTCAAAATCAGAATTCATAGTCATAATACTCATGCATAGGAATAGCTCATTCATATACAAAATGGTACAAGCACCCAAAATGTTCAAAGAACCATAATCAATAGACATATATGTGATCACAATATCATCACAACCAATATCTTATCAAAATCATATCATAGAGCATAATTGGGCTTAGCCCATTTCATAATTTCCATAAATTCATGCTCATGAAATGCATATGCTATGAATGAGATGTGAGTGACATGGGTAATTTAGATTCAATCTAAAATCATCAAAATAATATGAAATTCAAGTGAAAACATAGTTAAATCCACATTTGAAAAATTATAATATAATCATCCATGCTTAGATTCAAACATTTAAGGACCATGCATATTCAAATATTATTAATAACAATGTATTTCAATATTTCAAAGCTTAATTCATCTTAAAATCAATAGATAAACATAACCCAAGCATTAATAGAATTTTAGGAATCATAATATTCAAAACCCTAAATTAAAGTAAGCAAAATTCATGTAGATTTCTTGAAAATAATTTTGGGTCTCCTTGATTGAAAGGAAATCAAGGATCAACCCATATACTTTCACCAAGATGAAGAAACCCCAAAGAATTTGAAGAAGACTTGAGTTCCCTAGCTCAAATGTTGAAATCTCCTAGAGTTCTTTTGTGGAAAGCTTTTGAGAGGGTTTTAAAAATATGAAGAGTGATTTTGAATGTTTGAAATAGGTTTTAGGTCTTTAGATGACTATAGAATAACATAGGGATTCTCAAAAGACTAATAAAAATAACCAAATTTATGAAAATGCCATTAATGAATCGGATAAAATTTTTGGCCGAAGTCACTTCACTGACCGATTCGCAGGCCGTATGGAATTACACGATTAGCGAACTTGCCCGTGAACGCACACTTAGCAAAAATTATGGAAGTTGGAACTTGGTTCAATACTTAGAAATTTTTAACACCAAGGTGAGTCCCACGGTTGGGTAAACGGCCCGTGAGCCTCACCACGGTTCGTGGGGCTGGGCGTGGCACCATCCTTAGCCAAAAACTCCCTACGCCAAACTTTTAGACCCCATGTTAGCCCAGACGGTTCGTCACCCTCACCATGGCTCGTGTGGTGAGCCGTGGTGCCCCACTTGGCCACAAAAATCATTCCTCCACACCAAGATTGAACCATACTTACGACTTTCTCCATCCTTGAAGGCCATACTATTGATACCACTGATCATACACCAATACTTAGGCCTAAAATGGACGTTTAAGGCCCAAGGCCATTCCCACGGTTCGTTTAAAGCCCCATTGACCATTTACTTGCCTGTGTGGCAGCATTGCACAAGAGGGTCTTACGAAAACAGGCATAACTTTTTCATCCGAACTCTAAATGAGGTCAAACTAAGTGCGTTGGAAATCTAATTCAAAGAGTTTTAATTTGATAGGTCATGGGACACCCAGTTCATTTTGTGCTAAGAAATATGCCTATTTAAAGTTGATCCTTCTATCGGTACTTGTGAAAAACTTAGCCAATGAAATTCCTTTGAACTTGACTTGATGTAGGAGACCCATAATGGCCTTAAACAACATAAATAAGCTTGAATTGAAGTCTTGAAAGTGAACTTAGATAGAGCTTGGATGTTCCATGGTGTCATCTTGGCCCAAAACTTTCCACCAAGTCTCAAGCGTCACTAAAGCTATACAAAAATCCGGGTCCTTACAGTGTAAGAAATTATGAAAACTTTATAAATCAAGGAATAACTAGTGATAAGAATAATAATATGTCCAATGTAATTCATATTATCACTTTGTAAAAATAAAGATGTTATTTTTGATAAGTCTCTCAAAATTAGCTATTATATATGGAAGAAAAATCTTTATAAATGAAAAGAAACACAAATTAGAAGAATAGTGTTGTTAGATTTACTATAAATTAAAAAGAGTAAGTCATACGAAGTATTAGAAGTGTTCATGGTTCAGTTTGGAGTAATTATTGGTTAAAATCAAAATCAAATTAATCTACTCGATTTTTAAATTTCTAAAATCAAATAAAAAATAACCATCGATTTGGTTAGTTTGATTGGTTTGAAAGTAATAAGTTTGTTAAGGCATATGCATCTCGATCGATATAGATACCTAGTACATGAACAATCCACATGAAAAGTTGAAAACTATTGTGAATTCAATTAAACAATACTAGAATTATTATTACACCAACAATGTGATCTAGTTAAGTAATACTAAAGTCATTAAACACCAAAGATCAAAAGATTAAATCTTTATTGCAAAAAAAAAAAAAAAAAAAACTCCAAGTTCAATAATTGTGAAACTACCTGGGGAGGGGTTATAAAAATTACAAACCAAAATACAAATAAGAGAATTTCAAACAAATAAAAATTTAACTCTTTTAAGTATAAGAGATCCCCCCCCCCCCCAAAAAAAAAAAACACACACATTAGATAGTACCATGTCATGAACCAAGTTAGGCCCTAAGTGTAACACGGTGAATGAGATCCCTGAAGGAATCCCAAATAAGACTTCTTAATATATCGTAAGCATTCATAGGTAATGAGCAATCACATAAGCGAATACATGAGGCAAGGGACTAAGGATCATAGCGTAAGATAATATGAGAATATTGTACAACATACTTCCACATATTATGTCCAATACATGCCTCAAAATACTAGACTATGCGAGGGTTAAGACATGTCCCTAACTCACTATCAAAAGAAATGACAAGGTAATAGTTTTGAAGTCTTAAAAAAATGATACAAGCTAAAAAGAAAGAGGCTTGTCCTTGAAGCATGAGGACTCATCAAATAGGATCTTTGACGCAAACGATAATCAATTACGATGATGAGGATAAGGATAGTCACTCATTCCTACATTGTGGGATAATCTAAGCAAAACGTATGTATTAGTACATTTGAATGTACTAAGTATATATGCATGCAATGAAATAATGATATAAGTTCAAGTGATTAAGTAAAACATATACTTTAATGAATGAGTAAATGCATAAGTAAGAATGAATAATCAATGCACTAAAAACCATAAGTGCTATCATGTAAAGCATAATAGAAGATCATACATATATGGGAAGTAACTTTATACGGCCGTGCGAGCTATAATATAAAATTCAATGTAACCTTAGACTAAGAAAGGGAGAGACTATTTGTCGTGGTAGACACCATCATGGTACATTGATTCATTAATTTTAGGGGGCTAAATGTGGATCCACTAGCCTAGACTGTAAGGTAATCTATGGTGGCACATAATTTAAGGCAAGAGATTGTTACTAGGATTCCCTTGGAAAGCAAACTTTTCACTTTTGGACCAAACCCCACATTATGGCTTTTCAGTGCTAAGTCAATCTCACGAAATAATAATACGTTAACAAGATCAATCATAAGCTTTGAGTTTCAATAAATATCAATGGTGTACTTAGAAACTCATTACCTTTGGTGATTTCAAATGTGAGAATGGTCTGTATCACAAGTCAAATCTATGATTTAGGTGAGAAAATCTTTCACCAACATTATAATTATTCATTAAAGGACATTCAAGATCATATCAATAGCTTTTTATAAGCCTTTGGTTGAATCCCTTATCATTCTAGTCATGATTGTTTGAAAACTAGAATAAACTATATAGGTTCAATGTCAAATCACTTTTAAACATGCAATTCAATGAGACTAGACTTATAATGAAAGCAGCCAGCCATAAAAATCAAAATTCTAATAGCTTGATACAGAAATACCTTGTAAATAATTATTTTCATGAAACTGGATATCAATTTATATCAAAATAAGTCAATTAGTATAAAATAAGTCAATATATGAAATGGATGTAAAATCATAGAAGCCCGTGAAATACATAAATGAAATTGAGAGATTTAGTTGAAATATGCTTGGGCTCCATGGGTGGGGGGTACCCATGGATGAAACCCACATACCTGAGATAGAAACCTAGACAAACCCCTGAGAAATTGTTGAGGACCTTAATGAACGCTAACTTTTATGCTTTTGAGTTCAAGTGGAATTTGAGATGACGAAAATCTTTGGTGACTTAGAATTTTATGAATGAAGTGTAATTGGAGAGTTTTGGGTATTATAGGGTAGTAAGGGTAGTGTTTAGGAACAAAAAATACGTAGTTTAGGCTTAAGGTAGGAGTAAATCACAAAAGAATCCTTCATTAAAAAATGTTAGGAGGATCCACGAAGGGAAATCTATGAATTGTAGATCCAATCTATGCTGAGACTATTGAAATTCTTTCCCAGGTCATTATGGATGTTTTTATAAAGGTTTTGCAAAAAAAAATAATCGGAATTCATACCATAAAAAATTGTTGTGCCAACACACATGAAAAATAAAAAAAATTGTCTAGTTTCTGTTGAGTGGCCCCTAAATGCAAAAAAATTGCGTTGCGAATTAGTCCATGGCTATTGAAATTCTTTCTCAGGTCATTAAATGACTATGTAAAGGTTTTGCAGAAAAATTGATTGAAATTCATACCACTTAAAAATCTATGGACTATCACATACGACAAATAATGAAAATTGTTAATTGACATTGAGTGATCCTAAATGCTAAAAGTTACCGCGCAAATTAGGGTGAGGCTATTGAAATCTTCCCCAGATCACTACAGATGATTTGGTAAAAACTTTGTAGAAAAGTTGATCAGAAGCCATTCCACAAAAATAATTTCATCGGCTAACTCACAAAAAAGACAGAAAATCACTTAGTTCTTATTGAGTAGTCCCAAAATTCTAAATAGCGCCTCATGGATAAGGCTGTGGCTATTAGCGTTATTTTTTTTGGATCATTATATATGGTTCTGTAAATGTTTCATTGAAAAAATGATAGAAATCTTGCCACAAAAACATTCATGGGCTAACACGCAACATTAATCAACTTATTTTTTTACTTACAATTTTTTACCTAGTTTTTAGGTTTACTAAAATAATTTTAACTTTCAAATATCATTTTTAATCTTATCCTATAGAACTTTCACCTCTGGATTCAAATTTCTCTTTAGTCTCAATATTTTGTGACTTTTGTTGTTATTTGTTATATTCTTTCTCATGTCGTTAATTGAATCAAATATCATAACTTCAAATTTCATATCTCCTTCATGTCTAAATACCAATATATCTTCCACCTGCAAATTATGTTGCTCTATAAGTTTTTCCCAACCATCTTCTAGTCGCCCACCATTCATTTTCACTTGTCACTTCGTTCTATAGTTGTGCAATCATATATATAGAGTGAAGTGGCAAGTGAAACTGAATGGTGGGCGATAGAAGATGGTCGGGAAAAGCTTGTAGACAACATAATTTACAGGTGGAACACATGTGGGTGTCCAGACATAAAGGAGATGTGGAATTTGATGTTCTCATATTTGATTCAATTAATCAATGTGAGAAAGAATATAAAAAGGAACAACAGAAGTGTCACGACCCAACCCAGGGATCGTGATTAGTGCCGATTGGGCACCCAGACAATCACTAAACCGGATTTCCAACTATAATAGCTAAGGAATCTACCGAAATTTTGGCAGAGTTTCCTCTGTTTTACTGACTAACCAAAC
>JAPFFP010000103.1:3559564-3570909 GCA_026153255.1 Solanum medicagineum
TAAAGGAATCCTAATCAGATACTACAAAGGAATCCTAATCAGATAAGGAAATATATTCAAGGCATAAATCTAACAGTATCAAACATATCTTGCGATACCTAAAAAGAACTGTCGATATGGATTTGTTCTATACTAACTAAGGTTATACAGATTGTATTGGTTATGCAGATGTAGGTTATTTATCAGATCCGCATAAAGCCCGATCTCAAACAGGCTATTTATTTACGTACGGAGGAACTGCTATATCATGGTGATCTACAAAGCAGTCGGTTGTTGCTACTTCTTCAAATCATACTGAAATAATAACAATTCATGAAGCAAGTAGAGAATGTGTATGGTTGAGATCGATGATACATTCCATCAATGAAAAATGTGAACTGAAGAATAATGTCGAAATGCCCACGATCATATTCGAAGACAAATATTGTGTGCATAGCTCAATTAAAAGGAGGCTTCCTAAAAGAGACAAAACAAAGCACATTTTATCAAAATTGTTCTTCATACATGATCTCCAAAAAAAATGATGATATTGACGTGCAACAAATACGTTCAAATGATAAATTTATTGGTCTGTACTTCTTTTTCTCTTTGTTTTTCCACAAACGTTTCATCACATCCTCCAGCAGAGGTCGGCCTCCAAAACTATTTGGCCTTTCATCTTTTTCAGGTATTCTTGCAATTTTAAGGTGATTTTTTCTCATTTATGCGGCTCCCTCTTCACTTTTTAGATTCAATTTCTTTAACTTTTCATATGTGTCTATTTTCTTCTGAATTATCTTTTAGTGTCAGTCCATCTTCCTTTTTGGGGGAGGATTTGCTTGGATTTGTTTCATCTTTGAGCAGATGGGTAAAATTTATGGGTTCTTTGCTAGCTGTAGATATTCTTTAATTACACTAGTTTACAACAATCTCTTGAAAATATACCTATAAGAATGCAAATACCTTCACTCTCACCAGGTGCTCGATGAATTTTCCTAAAAGAAAAGAATTATTTTATCTAATTTTTGTGTTATACAAAGATCAAAATTTTATTTTTAGTCTAAAAGGATAATTTCATCCGACCCATGTTTCTCCTGCATGTCGATCCACATGTAATCTCCCTTTTGTCCACAATTTAGAGTTTAGATTTCATTTGTCTTTCTGTGTGCTTTGGTGACAATTTGCTTATATTGAGATTTTAAAATGTTGGTACAGGGTTGATGATTGTGAGGATGTTGTATCATTCAAGCTATTATTCTTGTGATGTATTTTTTAATCTTATTTTCCTCTGACTTAAGTTTGTAAGTTCCACTTGAAAGTTATGAGATGTCATTTACTATTGGCACCGCCATATTCATCTACTCATATCCATAAAACAAGAAACTTAATTAATGCGTTGAACAAATATAATTAAATACGTGGAACTAACATCGTCAGACTTTTTTATTTTTATTAATTTCATAACTCTATCTTATAATTTATTGCTAGTTATGAAAAATCCTTATTTTTTAAGTGATATAATTTTATAACATTAAATAATCTCGTTATATGTAATATAGATATTTAATTTAAGTGGTAATGATTAAATGATTATAATTTTTTCTCCAAAAGAAATTATAATATATATTTATGTGGTAATAAGTCATTTCTCTTTTTTATGGAAATGTAACGTGAAATGGTCCACTGAGATGTTTTTAATTAAATAATTTATTTATCATTGATTTTTTAAATTCAAAATAGTTATAAAATATACATAAATATTACTGATACTTAAAATAACAAAACTATAATTGAAGGATATGAATTGAAAACTAAAAAATTATAATTAAAATGGGTCTCATAAATTTTTTTAAAAAATTATACATAATTAAATTAAAGTAGAAAAAAATAAGAGATGTGCCTGGTTCATCTCAAATTCCCTCTTATATGATAAGAGAAAGTTTGTTGTTTTGTTTTAATTTACGTGAAGATGTTTGACTATTATGTAGTTTAAAAATGAAAGAACTTTTTTAAAATTTGTGATCAGATTTAAGCTATGGATGGTCTTGTAACTATAAATAATTTCATTAATGATAAAATAGAAAATACAAAGTGAAATTATTATTAAATATAAAAAGATAAAAAAAATTATAAGAAAAAGAGTCTCACATCAATTGAGACGGTAAAAATATTATTTGGTATTGCATCTTGTTTATCACAAGTGTTTTCATCTCCAATATTTCAAAAAAATATTGATGATGTTTAAGCTAAACTAGTACAATTGAATTAATCATGCCCCATCTCTTTGATATTTCCATTTTCTTTTTCACACTTTTATATTAAACTAAACATTTACATATTCCCTCCAAATTATTATGACTTGTTGGTTAAATAGTACTCCCTCTCTCTCATATTAATTAAATTTACGAAATAATGTATACATATTAAGAAAAATATTCAAAGACAAAATTTATACTCTTCACTATTTCCTTTTGTGAAATCATAATTATGTAGTGTAATTTATCTCATAGAAAATATAAATATTTAATAAATGAAAGGGAAAATATAGAAAAAAAAAATTTAAACATTCTTCTTCAACTTGAATAATTCAACTATTTTGAATATTTAAAAAAATCTCAAAAATTCAATTAATTTGAGACGAAGAGAGTACTACATGGAGATCAAGAGAATCTTAAGATGCCACAAAATCTATTAAGAATTTATAAAAAATATTTTTTTCCCACCAAAAGAAGATTTACAATGTCATGATAAGTGATAAAGACTTCTTTCCATCTCATATTTCAACAAAAATATTTTAAGAACAAAAAGTAGAAAATATTAAAAATGCCTCATGTGCTGAAAAACAGAAAACAGTGTGGAGATGATGGTACAACCTAGCAACCAATGAGTACCTATAAAATATTTGAGTATCCAAAGTGAAAAAAATAAAAAAAGTTCATGCTTTTTATTTTATTTATTACGCTCTTCGTTTTAGTTTTACAAAGTTTTAAAAAGTAAAAATAAATAATTGAATATTGTGATTGCAAATTAAAGATACACAAATAATTAAAATGCTATTCACTTAAGAAGCTTTAAATAAATCATGTGAAAATTATTTAAAGCATTGTTAAAAAAATTTTTAAAAAATATTCTTTATGAAATAATCTAAAAAGAAATATTATATATTCACAACTAGTGCTAACTTTTCAGAGAATCACTAAATGGCTGGAATTTCAAGTTTCCATTTTTATATTTAATGACCCATTCTGACTTCTCTCCAACTCTGTTTTTTTTTTTTCATTATAATTTTTTTGGTGAATAGATTATTAAGATTTTCTAAAATCATTATTTACATTTTTTGAGGGTTTTATATTTAAATTATAGTTACTTACTTTCTTCGACAATATTTCATTGGGTGGTATTTTCGTATGATCTCATAATTAGTTCAGACAAATTCTGTGAATATCTAATAATTTAAATATAAAAAGCACAAAATAATAATAGTTTAAAGTTTTTTAATCTATTCACTTTTTGTGTGTGTGTGTATGTGTGTCTTTTTCTATTAATTTTTAGTTTTTTTTAGTTAAAATGATTTACTGAAAATAGAGTCATCAATATGGGTTAGGCTTGTTGGGTTGGTTTGGCCTAACTCGTGATTTAGCAGTGTTGGGTTAAAAATTTTGGAGCATGTTTCAAAAATGGGTTTTTTTAGCCCGACCTGAATAAGCCTACTGATTTGTGGGGCTTTTCCAATACGGGTTGGCCTGGTCCGTGGGCTGAATTAAAAATAATTAAAAATAAAAATAAAATAGAGTGTTAAAAATAATAAGAATTCAAACTCAAATCTCATTTAAAAATTTCAAATATTAAAGTTTAGATACAAATTATGTTTTTATAATATATATTATATAATATTAACACTGATACCATGTAATATTGTCATGTTGCAATTTATTTAATATTTTACTTTAGAATTTAATTTAAAAATATATACAAAATTATACTTCTAAAAATATGAGTTGACCCGAAAAGACCTGCAATCCACGTACTAATGGTTGGACTAGCTATTTTCTAACCCATAAAAAAATGAATCGACTCAATCTGGCCCGCTAAATTTCAAAACGTGCATGAGTTAGTCCAAATGGGGTGGGCTAACGCATACTGACAACTCTAACTGAAAATTGTTCTAAATGTTTGTCAATTACTTAACGTGATCTACTAAGTGTAGGAACCAATAACAACAGAATTTCATGAATACTCTTTAGAGTAGGTAACTTATTATGTAATTATTTTACTTCACTTAAAAAAGACACTAACAATAATAGTAAAATTATTTTGAATTTGATTTTTGTAAATAATTGATTTATATTCTCAATAAGTAATTTACAAGGGATTAGTTTGCTATAGTGTTGGCTTTCAATTGTCTTCCAATATCTTTTTATATTACTAGTTTTTTTAAAATTTTAGCATAAGAAATTTTTGTCAATTCGTTGATTATCATCAATGATTATAAGGATACTGAAGCACAAAGAGATTTTATTTAATGCCAATCGAAGAGTCTTTAAAGATATTTTTAATTGACCAGATAAATTTCAATTTATATATATTCGAGCTGTTCAACAAGAACCTTATTATGTAATTAACCATATTCTTCTCCATAGTCTTACTACAAGTCAAGGTAAAGAATGAAGACCATGACTTTCTTTTCTCTTTTCTTTTTCAAAAATATTTTAAAACAATTGTAAATATATTTTGCAAATTTGAAATGAATGGTTTTTGGACAAATTTGTATACTAACCAAAAAAAAAAAAAGTACGTACGGAAGTATATAATGACAAACTAAAAAAAAAAGACAAAATGATTTATAGTTGTGTCTTTATCAAATGAATGTCTTTACTTTTTCCAACAAATTGCAACGTGAGTGTTTAAAGACTTTGGTTGTAAAAGAAATTAATGGTAGTCTAGAAACAATTTTTTTTTTCTAAAAGAAGAAATGGTATTTATTACTGCTACATTTATTGAAATAGTATTTATTATTGCAATTTTTGCAAAAAATAAGAAAGATTGAACTGATATCTTCTGTGTATTTCATCTGTATACAACATTGTATGTATTTACAGAAATAGAAAGAATAATCTATCCTAGCAAATACAATTTTTGTATTTATAGAAATCCAAGGAATAATTTGTCCTAACAAACTATTCAGTTGTCCTAAGCTAATTATATTGGTTACATTGTAACAAAGTAATACTTTACATTAATTTGATAAATCATAAAGGAAAGCTATTAATATTTTACATTTTTATTTGTCACGTATTGTTTTAATGTCATTTTTCAAAGGTAAAATTGCATGAGATGAGCATTTTAAAAAGTGATTTTTTTATTATATTAGTATAAGAACTTAATTTTTTTTTTTTTATAGTTTTCAAACATTTTGATTTTAAATTTAAATTATATATTAAATTAATCTAATTTAATTTGGCTTCAGAGATAGTAAACTCAATGCTGCAAAATGTAACAAATTAAAGTACCTAAAATTATAGGATTACGCAACATATATCTTAGTATTTACTAATATTTCCTATCATATTAAAATATTACAGAATTCCCTCATTTTCCTCTTATCGCTCTTGACTCCAGATACTTAAAAATTCCACATTTATTTTCTCACTCTTACCTTTCTTCGTCACTTTTTTCACGCCTAATTTTTAGCTTTAGATTTCTAGAGAGTATCAATCACTCAACGTTATCATATTTGGACAACCATCTTGGAATTCAAATCGACGAGGTTATCTTCTTCACATTGCTTGAAAATTTTTAATTTTTTTTTTTAAATCAGATGGATGATCGACCATCTTTTAGTTTTGGATTTACACAGGAAACACCCGTTTGTCTAAACCCACAACCAACCCCAGAAGACCCAAAAGAACAATGGTTAGAAGACGCCATTGAAGTGGAATCCATAGTTGACACCGAAGTCATGAAAAAGAAGGGTTCATCCTCAAAAACCCCAATCAAGAAAAATGGAAAAAAAAAAGAAGAAGAAGGTTGTCCCCATTACCCAACGCCCAACACTACCAAAGGTGCGTTTTTTTAATTATTTTAAAAATTTTGTTTTCCTTTTCAAATTTTTTTGAAGAATGTTGTTGATTTTTGTTGGATATATATGTAATTTCTACACAATCGGTACCTTAATGTTGTTTGTTAGTCATGAAATTAGGTGTATTAGAGGTTCTTTCTGAACGAGTTGATGGTTCTTTAAAAAAATTTAGTTTGTTCTTTGATACCTTGTTTAGGGTTAGGCATGAAATTAGCAATCTACCTTTTCAAGTATCAGTTTATAGAACAAGAATTAAAATTAAAAAACAAAGACAGGGAAAAATAAGTATCAACAGTAGGTCAAATTATGTAGACCAAGTATCCCAAATTTTTTTATGTTCTTTGATACCTTGTTTAGGATTAGACATTGAATTAGCAATTTAACTTTTGGAGTATCAGTACATTATGTTGATAACACAGAAAAAATCATAGTTACAAAGTATCAATTTATAAGATCAACATATAAAACTAAAAAATAAAGTAAGGGTAACCTAAGTATCAACACTAGGTAAAATAACATACACCAAGTATCCAAAACAACTATGTTTGGTATGCATTACATCAATCAGGTATCAGAAATAATTCCTTGAAATGCATTACATCAATCAAGTATCTAAATATGACAACTTAAATTACACTTAATCAGCCAAGTATCATTAACAGTGATAGTATAATTCCAATTAAAGCTTAGTTGTTACTTCATAAATTGATAGACAAAATAGATTTCAAGGTGTGTTCATGACATAAATGTTACATTATTTGTTAGTACATCTTCTATTCATTTATTTGTTTTATTGAATCGTATTTACTGTAAAGTTAGACATTATTAAGACTCTTTTTCAATAAATATTACAGGACATCGAATATTTTGTAAAACATCCCTCAAAACACCTTTTAAAGTTTGGTGCATCATACAATGCCAAATTTGCTGACATTATTAAGCTGTCAACTGGGAATGAGGGGCATGAACGATTTCGAGAGTCTATATTTGGACAATACCTTAGTATTCTGCAGTGCAATTACCACGGTCAGATTATTAAATGTCTATTGATGCTCGAGTTGCAACACAACAACAAAGATGAGCTGCTGATTCACACTGTCAAAGGCAAAACCTTACGCTTCACCATCAGGGATTTTGCACTCATCAACGGGTTAAAATGTACTGGTAATATCGAGGACTTTCGATATTCGGATACAACCAAGAGTAAGCTAATTGAAAAATACTTTCTTCAATCAAAGCCTAGTGTAAAGAAGGTTGAACTGGTTAGGCGATTTTTGATGGGTGGGTGGGATAATCCTGAAGAGGCTTTCTAGATATCCATTATGTATAAAAATACATTCTTTTGTGTTTTCACAAACATCTGATGCATCAATCCCAACTGAGGATTTTCGGAGGATTGAAGATGGCAACTACATTCAGTACCTGTGGGGACAAGTTGCCTATAACAAACTGATTGCCAATTTTAGAAAGGTTGTTACAGCAACCAAACAACTTTATCGATTGTGTGGCATGCCGTATGCGTTGAATGTATGGATATACGAGTGTGCTTTCGAAGTGCCTTTAGATATTGCTGTACGTTCAGAAAATAATATTCATAGAATATTTAATTTGTACATGGTTGGTGTGAGGCCGCAATATGAGTTTTTCATGTCTACAATTTTTAGCTAGATATTACTTATGTTCTTTTTAAAATTCTTGATTCTTTCATTGTCGTTTTTCATCGTTTTATAATAAATGTTTTTCATTTCAGGAGGATTGTTCCAATCTAGTCCCTACTGCTGAAGAGTTGGTTGCCCTCGATTTGCCAGCTATCATTGATATACCAGCCAACAAACCTTCGTCATCATGTAGTCGAAGTGCATCATCCCATCACCAAGGCAATTTGAAGAATCTGGAGCCGTCTGGATTCGAAGACTTCTCTACCGAGCCCCCTGCCAATTTGCTGCGGAAGTTTAAGCGGCTTGAGTCGATCGCATCTCCGCTCCCACCTAAAAAACTGAAGACTGTGCACACTCAGAGAAGCATTTCAGTTGCACATCAGAAGCTGAAGAAATCTGTGCAATTTTCTAACAGTCCAAAGAAAATATCGACACAGCCTAAACTACTTGATGCTACTCAATCATCTTCTACTCAGTCACAAGGCAGAGGCAGCTGGAGACATGAAACAAGTGAAGAAGTTCGTCAAGAAATATGTAAGTATCAAATTTTATTTTTTTAACATTTCGGCAAAAACATAATCAAAACTAATTTTAATCTATTTTACAACGTTTTTTCATTCTTTTTAAGGTGGATAAAAGATTTAATGCCTTGGAGTCTTTGATTAACTCAAAGACTAGCGAGATTTTGGAAGCGATCAGAGTGTCACCTTATAGAGATTTTGCAGATTTAAACAATAAAGATACTACTCATGCTCAGACCAATGAGGTATCAAAAAATTTCTTTCTTTAATACAATCATGATGCATGATACCCTGAATTAGAATAATCACATCTTTTAATAATGGATATTTCCCCAATTATTTGAAATATAACATAAGTATCATCTTATTATTGATGATATCTGATTTACAGTTTATTCATAATATCAATTAACATTTATTAAGGTATCAAAACCTGATATTATGAGTATCAGTTACATAATTAATCAAAATTATTTTCATTTCCAATCATATAATTAATCCTTATTTCATTGGTTAGCAACGGAGTGACAACGTGTAAGTATATTTCATTGCCCAAACCTTTTTTTTTTAAAATTTCCTTTTTTTCCCCTGTATATCACTTTAACTTCTTTTTTAACAGTACAATTGCAGCGATTGCAGAGTACTGGTTGCGGCATACGCCGAGTATTTGAATGATGGAATCTCAATCCTAACACACACGATAGATGTCAAGTATCTTCGGGGAAGATATGTTGCGTTGCTGTGAAAATGTGGAAATGACAAAGCGTGTGAGGGTTATGTTAGCAAAAATAACGATCCACTCAAGCCTAGGGACCAGTTTGTTACTACTGATAGTCATAACGTCGTTGAAATTTCTTAATATCAGTTTATGGAAATTTCAAACTTACCTTTCTTTGAAACTTCTACCTGCACAATTAAGGCAAACTGAAACTCTTTCTCTTTTTTTTTTTAGTGGATGTTGCATACCAAAGTTTCCTTGTTTTGATACTTAAACAGTGATTATTTAGAATTGAAATGCTATGTTATTATTTTCATGATATTCTGTCAGTAATCATTTGCATAAACTATACAACTTATTCACTATTTTTTTAGTATTAAGCATGGTTTGTCTTAGCAGGTAGCTTTATCTAAGGTATATGCTCATTATCTAATGCAAAAAAATCCACGCCAAATATATATGTTTATTGATACTCCATTTCCTCAATATTGGTTGTCATTTGGTACCTTTTTTATATGTTTGATATCAGATATGCTTACATCGATATTTTTAGATATATAGTATCAAATAAACTAAAATCAGTAATTTGATACTAATTAATATTTTTCTCCACATCAGTCAATATGTGCAATTTATTAAATTTTATTTTGTAAAAAACTTAATTCATACCCAATTCATCCAGAAACCATATGATTTAGTTTTCTTTCCTATTGGAATATCAACATTTTCTTTACACACCAACTTTCATGCATGTATTTTCAATTCAAATATTTGTTACATATCATATCTTTTCATTCTAAGTAATTAGAAATGTGATGCATAAAACTAACATAAATATTATTGTTTATCTTGAAGCAAGACCAACCACATATTAAAATACATGAAAATTTTCAGAAAATATTGAAAACGAACATTTATTTTACCAATAAAGTGCTAAAAAGCAATTGCGTTTTAACAAATTAATTCAGCAAGTACACATCAACAAATCACTTTTCCTTTAAATAGAAAGTACACATTCTTTTGTTGTGGCTTTCATGACCACAACAATTTGTGCTTGTGCTTTTTTTCTGCCCTGCGCTTTTCCTTTTACCCTTTTTGGTCTTCCTAGTAATCTTTTCTTTGGGTGCATACCAAATCAATCTTATCGGGCATTGGAACCATTGGGACCTCATAAGTATTCGCCAAAGCTTCCAATTTGTAATAGTCACTGCAATATGGGTGCATGTTTGATACATTTTTGTTCTTCAAAACTGCAACAGCGTGCAAGCATGTTATCTCATCAAGTTGGAACCTCCCACAATTGCAGGTTTTTCTTTCAAGACACACGACATATCTTCTTCCGCAATCATAAACCGAATAGAGATACTCAGATGAAGGGACAACCTGATAACGAAGAAATACTTGTTGCATATATTAATATTTTTTTTTTATAAAATGATCATATAGTGCCTGATACTTACCTTCATCTGTGCACATTTAATTGTATTCTCAATCATAATGTTTTCAAACTTCTTCCCTAATGTTTCTCTCGTGTACGAAGCCTTCTCTCTGTTTTTGCAATTTCAGGAGCCAAATAAAATTCTAGCCTCTCCAAGAAATCCAAAATAGGTAACTGTCTTGCAGCTACCAAACAAGCATTTATACATTCAATAATGTTAGAACTCATCATTCTCCCCCTGTTAACGGTTGCATGTACTCAAGACCACTTCTGATACCCAACATTTTCTAGATATTCCTTCACCCTATAATCAATTTTTTCAACCTTTGCCATCAACTTATTAAAATCTTCTATCTGGTAACATTTTGCCATTGAGTAGTACAAGTCAGTTAATGTATTTTTATTTCTGCGGTAGTTTGTACATATATTTTTTTAAACATGCCATATACAAGCATAATAAGGGACGTTGGGAAAAACAATGCTTACACTTTTTATGATATGTTCATTCCTGTCTGATACCACACACATCTTATCCCTTTCTCCAAAAGCATTTTTGAACTGCTGAAAGAACCACGACCATGAAGCGTCATTCTCCGTGTCAACCACCCTATATGCTAATGACAATATGCATCCTAATTTTATATCACAAAAATTTAAAAAAATAATATACATAATCAAGTATCAAACATAAACAAAACAATCTCACTATTTTGCTAAAATAGTAACCAAAATCAAAATAAGAAATATTCAAGCACCTGCCCCATCAAGTGTGCTAGTTGACAGGAAAGTCCCTTTATAAGACCCATCGAGATGCGCTCCATCAACAATGACCAATGGCCTACAAAACTGGTACCCTTTCATAAGTGGCCTCAACGCGATGAAAAGATACATGAATTTGTTATCATCTGATTTGTGCATCCTTATATATGAATTTGGATATACTGTATTTAGC
>JAPFFP010000103.1:3577780-3595395 GCA_026153255.1 Solanum medicagineum
GGTAGCGGTAAGGTCTGCGTACAATCTACCCTCCCCAGACCCCACTTGTGGGATTTCACTGGGTATGTTGTTGTTGAAATGGTAACCAACAACAACTAATAGCAATAAAAACAAAAGAAGTTAATAACAGTAGTGGGCAAGAAAGTTTAACAAAGAAAAGGATAAAGATGAGGAGATCAACTATAACGGAAATAACTTAAGCTTATGGAAGCAAATTAGCTAATTAAATCAGAAAATATAACAAAAAATAATAATGGTAAATTTTATTTTATTTTTAAAATAATTACTCCCACAAGAATAAGTTGTTAAAACAACAAGCTCAATATCATAAACAATAATTCAACAGTTGCACAGCAAAAGCATAGAACCAAATAAAGAAAAGACAAGTGAATTACCAAATTGACACCAACCCATCAATTAAAAATCACATAAAAGAAATCGACAAAAAATATGGAACCAAAACCTTAAAAAAAAAATCTCCATAGCAGAAGAAAACTTACTAAAAATATATAGAAAAATAAGAAAAATCAGGCCATCTTATATCAACTAAATCAAAACCAACTAAAATAAGAAGAAAAGGGCATACGGAAAGCATCAAAATAAGTTGGGGTGCGACTCATTGGTTGTTTACTGGCAAGCTCTGGTCTATTGAGTTTCAATAATTCTTACTATGACCAGAAGGTTTGATTTGCCTTCAAAGTATTATGCTCGGACAGAACAATAATAAATGAAGAAGAAGAATAAGCAAGAAAGCAATGATTTTGGAATGTCCTTTTCTGATTGTTTCTTCTGTTAACATTTCTCGTGTGTTTGTATGTATTGAGGCTGTCTTCTGACGAGGAGACGGGTTTGAGGCCTCCGGTGTAGCTGATTTCGGGCCTGTGTTTCCTGCTGCTCTTGGTCGGAGTGAGAGGGAATCGAAGGAGAGGGAAAGGATAGGGTCGCATCTAGTGCGGCAGTGGAGAGGAGAGGAGAGAGTGTTGGATTAGAGGAGGCGGCTAGGGTTTTTTAGGAAGGGAAGAAAAAAATCAAATGGAGGTTTTGTTGTTCATCTTTTTCAAGATGGAGGGGTGGAGGAATGGAGGGAAATAATATATGGAAAGGTTAAAAGTATATATAAAGAAAAAAAAAGAATAAAGTAGGAAACATATGGGGTCAGGAAATATTTGAATTTGACTCTCAAAATATACGATGATTAAAATTAATTTACAGAATTTTGTAAAATTGAATATAAATAAAATACTTATTTTAATTAAATGACACTCTAAAATGGGCTATAGGCCGGACAAAATTGGGTGCCAACAATAGTCCCTCTACCTCTATGAGATAGTGATAAGGAAAGCGTAAGCAATAGCCCATAATAATCTTTGAAATTCTCTCTTTCTCCCCCGTCGTGAACCCTAGACGAAACCTTAGATTTGCCTAATCGGTCATGGCCCTTCCGGTCACTGGCCAAACTATTGTTGATGGGGCCCATGGCCCTGCTATGTCGTATGCGGATTTATCTGAAGCAGACAAAAGACCCCGTGAAAGTGATCCCAATGAAACCTATTTCATACTTACACGGGGAACCACAGGTGATATGGGAACAAGAGGAAGTAGAGCAAATGATTGTGAATGAGAATCTGGAGTATGTGGTAATCGACAATTCTTGTATGGATGGCCAGAATTACAGGAACTGCGTAAATTGATCCCGACACAATGTGAACTTAAGGGGGAATGCAAGATCGGCTTATTATGTAACAGGCATATATTGATTAGGGAATCATTGATGGAAGATTATGTACACTTGTTATCTAAGCCGGCCTTTTACGTCTCACATAGGACGGGATCTTACCCAATGAGAACTTTCAAGTGGGATCCTATGTTTGATCCGGAGGCGGAAACATCGATGGCAGTAGCATGGATATCCTTCCCAGCACTTCCATCAAATTTCTTAGGAAAGGAAGCAATTTTTTCACTAGCAAAGGCAGTGGGCAAACCGTTACAGGTGGACATGGCCACCAAAAACCAAACTAGGCCAAGTTGTGCCAGGGTCAAAGTTGAAGTTGACCTTCTTCAAGAATTCCCCAAGAGGATTAAAATAGGGATACGAAAGCCAGATGCAGAAATAACGGAAAAATGGATTAATATTTAATATGATTATGTTCCTAAGTACTGCAATACATGTATGTTGCAGGGACATGGCAAGGATCAGTGTTATGTCCTGCATCCAGAGCTCTACAAGAAGTAGGAGGAAGACAAGAGCAATAAAGAAGAGAAGGTGGAGGAAAAACAAGCAGAAGATAGAAAAAAACAAAGGTTAAGGAAGGTAACCAGCAGCCACAGAATGAAGAGGAGAATAAGAAAAATAATGCAGGAAAAGGAGGGCAGGTACAGATCAAGCAAATATGGAATAGATTGGGCATCAGAAATTCCTTTGGTGTTATACAGCAGGAGAAACAGGCGGAGAATATAGAAAAGGAAAAGAATGATGGGCCTAGTGGGGATTCCAAAGTAGAAGTTGAAAAGGAGCAAGGAAATTCACAAAATTAAGGTAGAGGTAGTACCTGCTGATAGTGAAAAGGGTTCAACCTCTATCAATGACAAATGCAATACTAAGCAACAAACGCCTCATCAGGCATTAAATAAAGGGAAAATTGATAGTCAGGAATCAAACAAAAGGAAGACTGACAGTCAAGCATCAAATAAAGGAGCTTTTGGTCGGTTATTTGCAAATAAAAATGGTGGAGGAGTACAAGGTGTAATCAAAGGGATTTTCAGGGACAATTCACCAGTAACAACTCACAAAAATGATAAAGAGGTGGAAGCTTAGTGGAAAAAATAGAAAAGCAGGACAATTAAGGTGATGAGGGGCAGCAAGAGGTAGATGAAGATATAGATAACAATATACAACAGGCTAGTAAGGATGGGGATTTATCTCCAAGACAAACAAACAACTTGAAGTCAAGGTAAAAAAGGCTAAATCTGGAGTCCCCCTTCAAGTACAAACAAGGAGGAACAAGGAGAAGATAAATAGTTTACAATGATTGAAAAAATGATGCTTTGGAATATCAGGTCTGTCAATTCTCAAAAAGCTTTTGAGAGGTTGATAGATTTGAATTGTAGACACCATTATTCATTTATTGCACTCGTGGAACCTTTTCAGGATCTATCCAAAATTGAAGATTATAGAAAGAAGTTGGGATTTGAGCATGCAACAGCCAAATTTTTTTGGAAAAATTTGGTCTTTATGGAAGAAAGAATGGGTAGCTGATATACTACTGGATACTATCCAAAAAGTCACTATTAAATTCAGATGGAACAAGAAAGGCTTTCAAATATCCATAGTATATGCAAGGTGTAATAGACTGGAGAGACTTGAATTATGGGAGGAACTGCAAAGTGTGGAGCCTGACAGAGATACCTCATGGATTATTGGTGGAGACTTTAATATCATTCTACATGAAGAAGAGAAATTGGGTGGGTTGTCCTTTGAACAACAAGAAGCACTGGAATTTGCCATGTTCATTAATACTTGTTCCCTGCATGATATTAAATTCACTAGTAGTGAATTCACTTGGTGGAATAGGCGAATAGAAAAGGATTGTATATTCAAAAGGCTTGACTGGATATTGTGAAATTGAGCTTTCATGGACTTATTCCCCTTATCAGAGGTTCAACACTTGATTAGGAAAGGGTCGGATCATGCACCTCTTCACTTGATATATAGCTCAAATGATAGAATTCCTGTGAAGTCATTTAGATTTCTCAACTTCTAGGTTAATCACAAACAGTTTGAAGAGGTGGTGAAACAACATTGGAAGGCTGCTTTTGTGGGCAGCCCATTTCTTAAAGTCCAAGCTAAGATGAAAAGTGTTAGAAAAGCTCTGGCAGTTTGGAGTAGAGAGGCATATGGAGATATTTTCCAAAAGGTGCCACTTTGCAAGATATCATCAGAGTAAAAGAAACTCAATTTGAACTTCAACCTTCCCAGGAGAACAAAGAAGAGTTGAAGAAGGATGGAAGTTGAGTTTAAAATATTCTTAAAAGCTGAAGAGGAATTCTGGCAACAAAAGGCTGGGATGAAATGGTTGCAGGATGGGGATAGAAATACAAAGTTTTTCATACTTATATGAAAGGCAGGAGGAGAAGACTGCATATAGGAGAAATTATGAACTCACAGGGAGAGATTCTAATTGAAGTAGATATGATTGGTAATGAGACTGTCATTCACTATGGTATGCAGTTCCAAGCAGAGCCACATGGAAGGGATTATCCTATATTATGTCACATTCCTAAATTGATCTTTGATGAAGATAACAGACTGATGGAACAACTCCCAGATGAGGCAGAGGTCAGGGAGGCAGTTTATTGTCTGAATGCAGATAGTGCTAGTGGGCTTGATGGTATTACGAGAGCATTTTATCAGAGTTGTTGGGAAATTGTTGGAGAGGACATAACCAGACTAGTAAGGGCTTTATTCTGTGGTCAAGAAATGACCAAATTCATTACTCACACTAGTTTGGTTCTGGTACCAAAAAAGGAGATAATGAAGAGTTCTACGGACTTTAGACCCATTAGTCTAGTTCATTCATTAATAAAATTATCTCTAAGGTGATCCATGGGAGAATAAGCTTAGTTCTTCCAAAAATTATTTCACAGAGCCAATCAGGCTTTATTAAGGGTAGAAATATAGCAGAGAATGTGTTGCTGGCACAGGAGATAAACAGAGATATAGGCAAAAGAAATAAGAATGTGATTGTAGTGGTGAAGCTAGATATGGAAAAGGCCTATGATAGAGTGTCTTGGATATTCCTCACTAAGATCTTAAGACAATTTAGGTTTTCTGAAATTATGACAGATATGGTATGGAGAATTGTTTCAAATAACTGGTATTCGGTGGTGATAAATGGGAAGTCACATGGTTTCTTTAGTTCCTCTAGGGGATTAAAGCAAGAAGATCCTTTATCCCCAACCTTGTTCATTATTGCTGCAGAGGTGCTTTCTAGGGGTCTAAACAGTCTTCATGAAGAGGAGGGTTTAGTTGGTTATGGTTTGCCCAAGTGGAGTCCTAAAATAAACCACTTGGTATATGTAGATGACACTATACTATTTGGGTCAGCAGACAGGGGCTCTATTATAAAGATGATGAGAATTCTAAAGGAATATGAAGATGAGTCAGGCCAGAGAATCAACAAAGCGAAGAGTGCTTTTTATCTTCATGATGACATCCCTTTATGTGTAGCAATCAGATTGGTATAAGACAAGGTAATTTCCCCTTCACTTACCTTGGATGCCCAGTTTTTCATGGGAGAAGCAAGATTTGCTATTTTGAAGACATCATGAGAAAGATATCCAGGAGAATCTTATCTTGGCATAATAAGTTAATATCATTTGGAGGAAAACAAATATTAATCATTCATGTGTTGCAGACTATGCCTATCCATTTGTTATTTGTTATGAACCCTCCCAAAAGAGTTTTAGAAAGAATTCACCAACTGTTTGCGAAATTCTTTTGGAGTAGGGTGGGTGGAGTCAAAGGTAAACATTGGATAGCATAAAATTAGTTATGCTATCCCAAAGAGGAAGGGGGACTAGGATTCAGAGCTCTACAAGATATAAAGAAGGCTCTGTTTGCTAAACTTTGGTGGGTCTTCAGAACATCCACAACCTCATTGTGGGCTCATTATATATGAACCAAGTACTGCAAAAAGATGCATCTTGTGATCATTTCAAATGTAAGTGCTTCTATGGTTTGGAGGAAAATGCTAATGGTAAGAGATGAGACTGAACATGAAATTTGGTGGCATCTGAAATCAGGCAACTCTAATTTCTGGTTTGATAATTGGACAAGACTGGGTGCCTTGTATTTTATTGTTGAAAGTACTGTTGAGAATGAAGAGGCTGAAGTCAAGGATTTTGTTGAAAATAGGCAGTGGGCAACAGAAAGACTGCTGGAAGTTCTGACAGTTAAGCTGGTTGAATACATTATGCAATCTGTTCCAGTTCTAGTAGAGGAAAATATTCTGGATAGGGCCTGGTGGATAGTTGAAACTTCAGGCAATTTTACTGTTAAGTCAGCTTTTATACTTCTCAAGGGAAAGAGGCAGGAGCAGGAGTGGGCAAGGAATATATGGGTGAAAGGCCTACCTTTAAAGATTGCATTCTTTCTATGGAGAGTGAGGAAAAGGAGAGTAGTAACTGATGACAACCTACAGAGGATGAAAATCCAAGTGGTGTTAAGATACTACTGTTGTGAGAAGAAGGAAATGGAGACTATGCAATACTTATTTCTAACAGATCCCACATCTATTAAGTCGTGGAAGTAGTTTGTTAATTTTGCAGGTATACATTTTGAGGGCAAACATTTGCAACAACTAGTCCATTAATGCTGGGATTACCAAGGATCTCATAAGCTAAAGAAGACTATGCAGAGTGTCCCAACTATTCTCATATGACACTTGTGGAAAAGGAGAAATGCTTTTAAGCATGACAAGGAACGGTCTTACAACTGGATGGTGCTCCAGTGTAATAGAATTATCTCCCAGGTAATAAAACCTAACTTTACTGGGATTAAGAGGGTGCCAAATCATTAGGGAGATATAATAGATTTTTTCAGCTCCTACAGACCTAAGCTACACTATATGATAGTATATTGGAAGCCAGGGCTGGAGGATTAGGTTATGTGTAATACAGATGGAGCCAGCAAAGGCAACCCAAGGCCAAATGCATATGGATTCTGCCTCAGAAACAAGGAGGGCAACCTGTTGTATGCAAATGCTAGCAACCTAGAAGGAGAAGCTATGGCAGTAAGGAAAGCTCTAAATTTTTGTGTAAGGAAGGGAATTAACAAAGTGCAAATCCAAATAGATTTACTAGCTCTCAAACAAATGCTAAACAGGGATTGGAAAATCCCTTGGGAGCTAATTAAGATTGTGGAACATATATGTATGATGCTAAAATTAGTTATCGAGATAATTCATGTATTTCGAGAAGCTAATCAACTGAAAGATTATATTGTAAATGAGGCAATTCAACAAAAGAGGAAAATAATGTTTTATAATTTCCCTGAGTTGCCACCTATAGCTAGAAGAATACTTAACATGGACAAAAGTCAGACCCCAATATAAAGAATTAGAACCAAAGCCCTAGTGAACAGGGATGCATGATGTTATTTACAGATATTAATACAGATTACTATGGTTGCGACATGTGGGAGAAAAAAATACATAAAAGGAGGGGCCGGGAATCTACAGTTAGTCAGGGCCTTACTATATGCCACACGAAAAGAAGCTGCACAAGTGGTTCACTTCCTAGATCTGCATCATCGTGGGGGAATGGCCACAGGAAGATCCATCGCTTTGAAGGACCAACAGAGTTTGCTGTAACAGTAACATATCTAGTGAGGTACACATTTTTCGAGCTAGATCTAACACAAGAGAGATCAGGAGATAAGACTTACAAACTCATATCTAGTATGACGAACATCTGGTGGTCGACTCAAAGAGATGACGGCCATGGAGGACTCACGCTACACAGGCTGCAGATAAGGAAAGATCAGATGAAAGCTTACAAGTCAAAATGAAAGCAACACAAGAGTTACTCATAGGAGAAATAGGCTAAGGAAAAGAAGGAGAGGCATGATTTTTTGCCTAGCCACCATCAACGAGTTGCTCACAGTCAACATCGGAGAAAGCAAGTAGATGAAAAGCCTAGATTAGGAAATTTCCTTCATGATGTATCTAGAATGTCCTATTATCTAGTATCTATGTCTATACTGGAGGGTTGGGCTTCCGGATCTGATTTGTATTTGGACCTTGAAGTTTTCTAATAAAATGGGTCGACTGGCCTAAATATTAAAAAAAAAGATAGTGATAAAGTCTACGTACATTCTATCTTCCTCAAACCCTACTTATGGAATTCCACCAGATGTTATTGTTGTATAATTGAGCTATTTGAATAATTTGAAGATATTAATACGTATGGGTCTTTTGGTCTTGTTAGTAGTTGTAAGATTATTCTTACAATTTTTTGTTCTTCAAGTATACCCAAGGGATCCTATCATAACTTTTGTCATATCTAGCTTAACCATCACATTGGTATGTTTATTTCTCCTATTAATATCCCTTGTTATTTACTAGGCTAATAACACACTCTATTATGTTTGTACCCTTCACAAAACTCGATTGGTTAGGAGAAATAATCTTATGTAAAACTTGAACAATCTTTTTATGCAAGACCTTAGATATGACTTTATTGATAAAGCAACTTAAGCTTACGGGTCTTAAGTCTGTGAAAGAGCTGACTAACTCCTTTGCAACACCAAATTGTTGTGAGTAACATACGTAGGCAAAATTTGACCAGAGAAGAAAGCCCTCACTGCATTTGTGATATCCTCAGCCACCACCCTCTAGTATTTCTGAAAAAATAAACTTAGGAATCCATTTGGCCCAGCTGCACTGTCCCCACTGAGCTGAAACATTGTGTTTTTTACCTTCTCTTGTTTTGGCTCTTGAGTCGTTTTTTCATTCTCCTCCTGGGTAATGCTTTGAGAAATGTACTCCAGCATGGAGAAATCCTAATTGTCATTACTTTGAATGAAGACCTCCCTGAAGAAACTAACTGTTGCTTCCCCAATATCTCCATCCTTCTGAAGTTGCACCCCATTTTCTATTAAAATCTAGTGAATGTGCAATTTTTTCTCCGACCTTGAACATAGGAATGAAATAACTTAGTGTTCTTGTCTCCCTGGGTGAACCATCTCATCCCTGCTTTATGTTTCTAGAAATCTTCTACCATTTTTAAGTATCTCCTCAAATCGGCTTCTACCTTGCTTAGTTCCATTCTATTCTCTAGTGAAGGGTCAATTTCCAATTGTGCCTTTTTAACTTTTATGATGTCCTCTAATGTAGCAATTTGGATAAACATGTTTCCAAATTCTTCTTTGATCCATGTTGCAAGTGCCCTTTTAACCCTTTTCATTTTAGCATGTAGCATCAAAAAATGACATCCTCTAAAATCCACTTTCCAATGATTTTCTACAATTTCCATAAACTTCTTGCTTTTACACCAGAAATTCAGAAAACGTAAAGGTTTTGCCAAAAGTCTCTCTTCTAAACTGCAAATGAAATGTAAAGGGGTATAGTCTGATCCTTGACGGATTAGATGTTGCACTTCTAATTTAGGGAATACTTCCTGAAACTTCATATTAACCAAAACTCTGTCAAGCCTTTTGAATATGCAGGCATCATTGATCCTACCATTCCACCAAGTATATTTGCTTCCATAAAAGCCATTTCAGTTAAAGCACACCTGCTGATACAATGTGCAAAATTCATTGTCTTTTGTTGAGTAAACTCCAACCCTTCTTGTTTTTCTTCCTCATTTAAGATGACATTAAAGTCACCTTCTACAATCCAAGAACATCTAGAAGAGTTTATACTTTCAAGGTCTTCCCACAGTTCCAAGGCATTACATCTGGCATAGACTGAAGATATGAGAAAATGATTTTTCCCGTAACTATATTTCATTGTAACATACTAGTAAGAATTATTCAAAAATTACATCAGCCCAATCCTGCCTCCAAAAAATTCAATTTTTTTCACGAAGGATTGACTAAAGCATTCTTAAAACCCAATAACCTTCTAGAATGTTAAATCTCTTTCGAACCCTAAAACGGTTCAATTAGAGCAATAAAAGAATAGTGATGTCTTTTATTTAGTTCTATTAATCTCCCAAAAGTGTTCTGGTGTTAACAGATCTTATACTCCAGAATAAAGCTTTATCAATCATTGATCGCAACTGATAGCCCTACCCTTTCTACTCCTTGTTTTGGCTTGAAGAAGTATAGTGGATTTTTCTTTCTTTACATTAAGACTGTTGGTATATCTGGGTGACAAACCAGCCTTACTGACGTGTAGAATGTTATAATCTAACCAATCTTCTTTATCCAAGTCTTTGCTATGATGTGACCCTATTTCAGACAATGAATCTTGGTCTGATTCTCCTTCCTCCTTATGATTAGACATTTGAAGTTCACTCTTTGTAGTCAAATTGGTGGTTGTATCAGCTGTTTCCCTTAAGTTTTTTGTACTATGTCCCTGACTCTTGTCTTCCTTCCTCCTCCTCCACTTGCCATTGAATTTGTCGCCTCGTTGTTTTGTGAACCCACTGATTCTTTGCTCATGTCATCCTTCCCAAATGTGTTATCAACCCATTCTTTCGTTGAGTAAACCTCATCCTTTTTATCTTTATTTTCGCTATGCTCCCCTTTGTTGTTTGCTTCCTCATTTGCCTTCTTCTTTTCTAAACTAGTAAACTTACTTTGAGTTGCCACTCTAACTGTCACACCTGTTCAGGTTGTTTGCCTCGACCTTTTTTTCTCTTTTGCTCCGTAAAGCCCTCCTTATTTGTCTCTTTGGTGCCACATTGGGTTCCTATTTTGGTGGCTTCTATTTATCATCTGGTTGAGTAGTTTTCTTCCCTTCTTTCTCAGCTTTGTTCTCCTCCTGTTTTTTGTACAACTCCAGATGATTGATGTAGCATTGTTCGTCTTCATTCCCTTGCAGCTTACAAGTTATACAATATTTGGATATGTAGTCATATAGGATCTGAATCCACTTCTCCACCACTGTCCTATCATATTTTTTAATTTCAATTTTGACCCTCTTAGGGAACTCTCCTAATAGGCCAACCTGCACTTTGACCCTGGAACAATTAGGTCGGATCTGGTTTCTTGTAGCAGTGTCAACTCAAAGTGGCTTACCCATAGATGCAATCAGTGAAAAAAGTGAAAAATTTGGGGGTAGCGACGGAAAAAGATATCCATGCTATTACTATGGCAGTCTCCTCCTTTAGGTTGAACATGGGATTCCACTTTAGAGTTCTCCTAGGGTAGGAGGCTCCATTATGCGAAATGTAGAGTGCAGGCTTTGAAAGTAAATGAACATAGTCCTCCAGTAGTGATGCCCTGATGAGAACATACCTGTTACTGAGCAATCCAATTTACAATCCCCCTTGAGTTCACATTGTTTTGGGATGAGTCTTCTCAGATCCTGTAGTGCCAACCACCCATATGAGAATTTCCCAATCACAACGTATTGGAAACTCTGATTTAGAATCATTTGATCCACTTCTTTTATTTTATCCCACAATACAATTGGTTCCCCATGTAGATATGAGATCAGCTTCAAAGGTACAGGCTTGTGAGTTTCGAAAGGTTTCAATGCATTTGCATATAAGCGCGCCTGGTTCTAAGGCTGGCCATTCCGTAATGGAGGCTGACCATCGGCTGACCCAGCCATCCAATGTTGAAAAAGTTAACGGCAGTAGTACTAAGATTGTCAAGAGAGAGAGCGTTTTTTCGAGATATGTTAATTGTTTATGAATACATAAAGTAATGAGGTATCTTAATTCTTAACACCAATTCGACATATTAATCTATCTAAGAATAAAAATAAGGATAAATAAATGTTCGTAAAGGTGTTGTTTTGGCCCAAATATGTTTTAAGAAAAACTAGAAAAAATATTGAAAAGTAATGTTGGTCATAAAACTTGACAAATATAGCTGAAGAATTCCAAAGTTCCTGAATACTAGAAAAAAACTAGTACGTGGGAACTTGGAGTAGTATTTGAAAAGCTTTAAATATTTAAAAATTATCCCAACTTTTTATGTGTTATCATAAACACCTATCATTTATTTTATTTCAACTAATATTTATTTACCTCCTATGAAAAAAAGTTAATTATGATTTGAGTGATAAGATTGAGAAAAAGAACAATTTATTTTTAATAAATTATAATTTTAACTCAATTAGTGACAAGTTTAAGTATGCAGTTAATGCATTGATCTTGCCCATATTGCTATTTTATTATTGTTGATTGTTATTTTCTCTGTATTTATGCAAGGGAAATGTCATGTGTTTCTTCCTTTTAAGTACTATTTTTTAAAAAATAAAAATTGTAGAATAAATCTAGTCATACTCCAAATCGCAGCTCCCTTTGTTTTCATAATTAATTAGGCAGCCAATCAAAGAGAAAAAAAAATTAGGAGTAGGCAAAATATTTTTCCAATTGCAAACGATTGTCTAAAACCCTAAACCCCAAATATTGCAAAATCAGCTTTGAGATGGATCACATAGCTGCAGCAGAAGAGAGAATTAGGCAGAAGCTCAACGAAGTAAACACAGCCGCCCAAACACAACTCTCCGGCGTCCAAGATCATGTTCATTTTACACTTCAGGTTTGCTTCTAAATTATTATGTTTTGTGATAATCTTTTCGGTGTTTTAATGGGGGGGAATTTGCAGCAAGCATACTTCAAATGTGCGTATGAGTGCTTTGATAGGAGGAAGAAACAAGAGGAGATAGATAACTGTGTAGAGTATTGCAGTGTTCCTGTTCTTCAAGCTCAGAATTTTATTGAGAGTGAAATGGCCGATTTTCAGGTAAAAAGCTTTGCTTCCTCTTCAAACTTTGAGATTTTTGTGTACCTAAATATTGTGCTTGCTTTTATATTTGAGCTTCATTGGATCCTACTCCACGTCGGCATCGGTTGGAGTATTTCTATTGACTTTAAGCTAAAACTTAAAAGCCAATACCAAGTTTTAATTTTTAGCTTATTTTTGTACTTTTTGTAGCTTGATTGCCCTTTTCAAATGCCTCCTGAAACAAAAAAAGAGTTTAAAAGCCAAAAGCTACTCAAAATAAACAAAAAAAGAGTTTAAAAGCCAAAAGCTACTCAAAATAAACCAGTTCAAACAAAAATTGAGGTGTGTAGTTGTGCAGTCTCAGAGTTAGAGTGCTTACTTGATATCTGAGTAGAGTACTTACTTACAATTGAGGTCAATTTTGAGTATTTGGTTATGTATTATGCCCTTAAAGTATATTTAAGTGTTTGGAATGAACGAATTTTTTTTGTTACAAAAATGTTTTCGTGGTAAATTTATTTTGAAAAGATTGAAAGAAAATGTTTACAGGGGAAGATCAGTCTCTTTATTGTTTTCCTGTGTATGGTTAGGTATAAAAATAGGTGAACATGATTGATACATGTAGTAGTTTAGGCTATAAGGATAGTGTTTTGGAGATGCTTTTCAGTATTCAAGGTCGACAACAATACAGAGAAAGTGTTTGGATGAACGGAGAAGAAGTTAGGGAGAATGTGAACTTGTTGTATAAGAAGTTCGGGAAAAATGGGTGATGAACATTGGTTTATGGAATAAAGGTTCATTTATATGGCAGGAAAGAGGTCGATTCAGAAGCGTTTTCCATGGGGTAAATATCTTATGTGGATCATTTCTCTTGGTCAACTAGGAATAAAGGTAGTTACATAAAATAATCAACAAAGTGAATGATAGGATACACGAATATTCTTTACTGACATTTTTTGAGCTATAAAGGTTAACAACAATGTCACTGTGTTGGTTAAAACAACTGATATCGAGTAATAGCTGGAGCATTTGTAAGAGAAACTGACTTCTACCCGTAAGTAACTAAGTCTTTTTGTTCATCTTGCTGGGCTATGTTTTACACTTTACCAGATAGATTGACATTCAGAACATGGTGCTATGTGTTTGTTTCTTCCCTTCTGATTTTTGGGGTGGATAGTAATTGTGCTTAAATATGTCTTCCTTCAAGTCATGTTAGGTTGTGAGTTGTGTCCAATATAAGGTTGTCCTCTCTTTTCTTATTCCCAAAGAGAAAACAGTTGATGCAAAAAACGGAAAAGACAACAACAGATGGAAGAAAGAAAATACCTTGTCGAAAGCTTTTGAATTTTTCAAGGGGTGGGGACATTGTCAGGGAAGCTTGGAAAATTAGGGTGAATATAGTATTTTGGGATGTAGCTTGTTGATTCAGGGTCCTGCAATGCCATGTAAAAATGTATTCATCAATTTAAGGGTTTTTTTGAAATTCTTTCTTATAACTGAAACTTTTTGAGGTGTGGTTGTTCTGCAATGCATATATTTGGTCCTTTATTACTTCTTTTAGTAAGATTGTTTGCATTCCCCTACACATTTTAGGCTCATATTCCATGTATCTCTGGTTGCTTACAAGCAATAACTTTTGGAGCATAAAGTGAAGGTTTCCTTGTCTCTACTGTTATGATAATTTTTATATAGTATATGTACCCATCAATTTCATATTAAACTTTTGCTGTCATTTAATAGCTTTGACTTTCTTTTTCAGTCAGTATAGATTAGAATATGTTTATTGTACTAATTGTGGTTGCAATTGTTCTTTTATCCATTATTTTCTATATGCTACACTTGAGCTGAGGATCTAATCAGAAACAACATCTCTACCTTCGCAAGGTAAGGCTAAGGTTGCTGATAGAAAACTAGGATAAAAATCGAGATGATAATGGAACTTTACTGGTTAAATAATGTGCAAGGATCTTAAACACTGCATTAACAAATAGTTATGTCCATGTGGAGTGGACAAATATCCAGATACAAAGATAACAATAATACTTTTTCTCTACCGAATTTTTCTACTAAATATGTTAAATGTAAAGATAATTCCTAATACATAGAAGCAGTTACTGCTGTAGATAACTGCTAACTATAGCTACTATAGATAACTACAACTTATATGTTTTATCCCATTTAAAACAAAGAAACTAAGATGGATTATTTCCACATGCTTGTCTAGATTTTCTTCTAGAGCAAGTCCATAAAGAAGGAGTCGCATCAGCTGCATAGATATCACCCTTCTCAAACCCCACTTGTGGGATTGTACTGGGTATTCATTTACCCGAAGAAATAAGAGGGGTTCTTGATGCTAGTTTTTTGTCTGATCGATCTCTTAAAATCAAGTAATTGGCTTTATTCTTATTTGATTTCTGAAAGAGAAAGTTGCTGTAATGAAATATAAACCAAATCTTAATAGTATATTGGCTCGGGAAAAAAAAACATCAATTCATTTCTCATCTGATGATTTTTATGTCCTTTGTGATATTTAGTGGATCCACTGCATTAGCACGATTGTTCTGGTTGAACTGACGACTTGTTCCTGATTTCAGTATTACGGAAATTGGGGTGGCCAGCCTTGTAAAAGTGGCTGGCTGATCACGTCCTACTTTGGCTTGTTTAAATTAACCTGTCCCTGGCGTAGATATTACTCCTCCGTGTATCCTTCTATCTCCAGGGAAGAGGTTGCTGTCTTTGTGTTTAATTGACGTTGGTGTGGTCTATTATCTGAAGTCTTTAAGTGAGAAGATTTAGCAGATTGATTGGTGTGACATTCTGCAGCCATTATGAAATCCTACATGTATAACGAATCATGGGTTTATTAATTCATCACTTGATCAAGCATTTTATCATTGTTTCTGAATGACTGCAGGAAAAGATGAACAGGTCTCTAATGGTCTGCCAAGACAAGTTTGAGGCCGCTAAACTCCAGAAGAACAAAAGTGACGCCATAACGGATATGGAGTCATGCCTAGACCAGTCAGTTGAAGACAGCATCAAAACATTGCCACACCTTGTTGCTAAATTCAAGGTTTCCCTTGGCATAACTGAGTAGAAAAATTTTGAAATTACATGCCCTTTTGTACTTGTCATATTTGGTTGCTTTTAGC
The DNA here is from genome assembly GCA_026153255.1 of Solanum medicagineum. Classification (NCBI taxonomy): domain Eukaryota; kingdom Viridiplantae; phylum Streptophyta; class Magnoliopsida; order Solanales; family Solanaceae; genus Solanum; species Solanum medicagineum. Next base: position 3,593,342 of record JAPFFP010000103.1, read on the forward strand.
TAAATAGACGCCAAATTCCCAAATGCGAATTGATACCAATCCATTCAGTTTTTTGAACCATAAGTTCAACCTGATATCTTGCTTTCGAAAATGTTATACTTGTACTCATGTTCAATTCAGAAATGTCATTCTTTCTCCACTTATTTACGTTCAGACTAATGTTGATTACTATAGAAATTATATTTTAACCGCAATGTACAAAATATTGCGAGCCTAGCCACTATGCCAATCAAATTATTTGAAAGTTAAGTTTGGAGTTGGGTATGGTTGGATTTTGATTCGAAAGTTGGGATCGAGTCTAGATTTGGAAGTTGAATATTGTCTAGGAGTTGAGTTGGGTCCAACATTAGCTGTTGATGTGGGGTTCCAAAGGCTGATTATCATGTTAGAAATTTTTCCTATTCTTTGGTAAAAAATAAAAGATATTTTCATTCACTAACCAAACAATAAAAAATATTTATCATTCACCAATTAAACATGCAAAAATAAGTTAGAAAGCAACTTGTTTTTCAAGAAAATATTTTCCATCGCACTAAACACACCCTAAAAGAAGAGTGGTTTATTGGTTTATACTAGACTAAGAGGGTGTTTGGCTAAGCTTAAAAGTTGGTTAAATTTGCTTTTAAATTCTTTTTAGCTTATAAAAGTGTTTGACAATTTTTAAAATAGCTTAAAAAAAGTTGAAAGTTGAAAGCAGCGGCCCTCAACTTTTTATTTTTTGGCTTATAAATTATTATAATTTGACCAAACAAATTATATTTTTACCCTAAATTTTTTTTAATATTCTCAAAAATACCCTAACTCTTTCCCTCATTATTTCAAACTGCCGCCCAGCCCTTCTCGTTCTTTTCCTGTATATTGAAATATATATATTTCTTCTTTCATTATTTTTTTTTTCAATAATCTATCATAGCAGAAAAATATTAATATGATAGATAATACTATTACTCATGAATAAAATTAAAAGACATTTTAAAATTTTTATGTGATTTATCCAAATAATATATTTTAAAAATAAATTGTGTATTACTTAAATAATAAGTTTACATTGATATGGAATTAAAATATAAATTTATTATACTTTATTTTATTTTTTTAGACCTTAATTAATCAGTTTTTATAATATTAAAAGCTTGAAGGGTATTCCAGATATTTTAAATTAAAAAAAATACTTAACAACACTTATGTGCCAAACACATCAACAACTTTTTTTCAGCTACAACACTTTTATTCAAATACGTAATTACTTATTTTTCAAATAAATTTCAGCACTTTAAAAAATACTTTAAAATTATTTTTTTCAGCTAATCCAAAAACCCCGTAAAGTTTCATGAAGTTTAAAGACTAACAAGAATTGAGTTAGTAGTAGGAATTAAGTGTAGTAAAATGAGAGGAAAATAATGAAGTAAAAAGGTCAGGACCCCAAAATTTCATTTCATTAAGTCGTTAGAGTATTATACAACACATAATTCTCCCCAAAAGGAAAATAATAACATACACAAATAGATAGATGTACATAATCCATAATGCTCAAAATAGCCAGAGATTACAAAAAAAAAACACATTAAATCATGTATCTCAACAATATCCAACTATTTTATCTAAACTTCAGGCAAGAAATACTGCTTAAATTTCACTCATATACAAATTTGAACAAAAATATTAATTTAACTTCACACATGGTATATCTAAGTATACAAAAGTTTTTAAAAACAAATCTATATCTATATTATACTATATAAAAAACCTGAAAACCCTTAGAAATGTTGTTTGAAGTTTTTGCCCTATGCTTTAGACAAAATCGTCTATTTTCTGTTATTGTTTAGTTTCAAGATTCATTTTTGAATTAGAATTTATTTATATTTAAAATTCACTCTTGATATAGGACCATCCTATATAAATAATTACCTAGGCTGTGAAGGAAAGAAAAAAGAAAAAAATATTAGTATTATAAGATTTTGAAATTAACTGAAGATTATCAAATATTTTGTTAATAAAAGTATGTAATATAACGAATTTAAAAAAAAAAAGAGTAATTAACATTATATTGGAAA
>JAPFFP010000103.1:3595495-3610761 GCA_026153255.1 Solanum medicagineum
GAGGAAGAAGAAGGGATGGAGGAGGGGGGGGGGCGGCTAAAAGGAATATTACAGTTGGTTGTGAGGAAGAAGAATAATAGAAAATTACTATTGGTTGAAAAGTAAACAAAAGGGGCTTATTGTTTTCTTAAACTTCTAGCTTTTTATGGTCCTAACTTTTTAAATTCCATGCTAGCCATGTGGATAGTATTAACAGGGGATTTGAATTGGTTTTTTTAAAAATGACTTATAAGATAAAAAATAAAAGTCATAAGTTGGAGACATTTAATTTGTAGTTTTTAGCTTTTTTTCTTTAGCTTTTCAACATAAATAAAGTGCTTTTAAGCATTATTTTATTGTTCTCAAATATTTAGGAGTGTACAAAAATTGAACCGATAAAAATATTTTTGGTTTATTGTTATTTGAGTTATTAGGTTATCAGAATTTTTAATGATTTTTGAAAAAAAGTTATTCGGTTATCGGTATGATATGGATTTTTACTATTGGGTTATTAGGTAAATCAATAACCCAATAAGATTATAATACTTTACTATTTTACCTATTTATAAATATTAAATATTAGTAATTTAATAGTAATAGGATACTATAACAGTACTTTACCTACTTTAATCTTTATGGTACTTAAATAACTAGTTACCACTTTAATATTTTAATTTGTAATTAACTAATTATAGATTTAGCAACTTTGTAAACATAGTCTTGGTACTCCATTTGTTTTTATTAATACAAATTCTCATTAAAATTCTTATTGGATAAACCGAAAATCGAACTGTTAAGGACTTAAAACCGATAAATCGAAAATGATAAAAATTATTTTACTGATTTAGCATATTTATAAATTGTAAACGAATAAACCAAATTGATAATTGTATAAAATCGAAACGAACCGACCGATGCATACCCCTACAAACACTTAATTAATTAGCCTCTATTTGACATTCCATTTTAAGTAAATTCAAATGGAAATTTTTTAAATGCAAACCTCTTGTCTCGATTCAATATAATCAGGCTATATTATTTATTAATCTATTATTCATGCCACACCCTCCACTTCTTCATGTCCAAAAACTCGACTATAAATACATCTATACCTTGAGGAAGTATGTACAAAACAATTTTACTTATTTTCAAACACAAAATTTTACTATGGAAGTTATATCTACTCACACTAATGGCTCTACCACCACCATCAACGGTAACCACCACAATAATAACAAGTCCTATCATCGGAATGGCGATGGAACAACTCATGAAAATGGCAATAATAAGCTATTATTGAGGAACTCCTGAAGTCGAGTTGGTTTTCAGAGTTTAGCGCGTTATGACCAGGTTGGGATTAATTAAAAATAACTAAGGGCATATTTGGTATAAAAAAAATTATATGTTTGAAAATTTAAGAAATTACTTATTTTCTAATGTCGTGTAAGTAAAAAAAATTACTATCCCATTCCAAGTTGAACACTATATATGCCCCCCGGGGCATTAAAAAACTTATCTAGTGCTCTAATAGTAATACTACTTAAAATCATTATTTTTCTATTGTAGTGGCTATCTTTTACAAATATTTTAATTGAATTGGTGAGGAAATAAAATAAAAAAAAATAAATTAGAAAGCTCTCTGTCATTATTTTAGTGAAAATCCATTTCCAATAATGTATTGAACTGAGTCAATAGAAAATAAGCGATAAAATTATATTTTGTAGCATAAATTTTCTATTAATTCATATGGGGAAAAAAATCTTTGTTGCTAATAGTGTAACATCACATTATTCTAATTCACAGATATTATCAAATTTTGTAGGTGAAGCATTCTCACTAAAAATTGAGAAGTTGCTATTTCAAGGGAAGTCTGATTACCAAGATGTCATGCTCTTTGAGGTAACATTTAATTAAACCTTATGTTATAAATATTTAATAAGTTCTCCATATATATACTATATATTGGTTTCTGCGTAATATTTGTTATTTTTTTGTTTTAATTTAAGAGATATAGAGATAAAATTAAGAGAGTTAATTAATTAAATATTTTAAATTATTAATTTTGTGATGCAATATATTTTTTTAGATATATTTTAAGCCATTAATTATCATGATTAGTTGTATTTTTTAACACTAAAAATAAGAAAAACAAATTACAATGGATGAATCATTAAAAAATTACAAATATACCTTTAAGCTGCTCAATCACGAATGTCGACCTGCTGCCTACTTGAGCAGCTTTAATCATGATCAGTAATATTTTTTAACATTAAAAATAAAATAAACAAATTACAACGGAAAAACTATAAAAAATTATTGAAAATATGCTTAAGCTGCTCAAGCAAGCATGTTGACTTGTTTCCTACCGGAGTAGCTTAACTGCCTCAAATATACATACATACATACACACATATATATATATATGAGTCATATATTTTTAACATAATATCTAATAAATTAAATTATTTTTTAATTGTATACAGTCAGCAACTTATGGTAAGGTTCTTACCTTGGATGGAGCAATTCAACACACAGAAAATGGTGGATTTCCATATACTGAAATGATTGTTCAATCCCAAGTCAAAAAAAGGTCTTTTATTTAAATTTATTTGATTTAATAATATTTTTTGTAAAAAAAGTAATATGTTCATATTTATATTACTGTTTTATTTATTTCCATTTAATATAGGTGTTAATCATTGGTGGAGGAATTGGTTTTACATTATTTGAAGTGCTGCGTTATTCAACCATCCAAAAAATAGACATTGTTGAAATTGATGACGTCGTGGTCGATGTAAGGTTTTTTTTTAAATTAAAAATAATTTATTCATTTTTAATTAAGAATGGAGGAGTAATTTTTTCTTTTTCCATACTGGTGTCTAGAAAATTTTCCCCCTACCTTGCAGCTAATTTTAATGATCCCCGTGTACCTCTGGTTCTTGGTGATGGTGTGTATATTATACTCTTTTTATTCTTATTTATTTTATTACATATAATTCAAGAAAATAGGATAAATAAATTGAAACGAAAGGGGTATAGTTTATTACTTTTCATTTTCATTTGTTTTCTTGTCTCTTTTTTTCTTTTTCTTTTGGTTAATAATTTTAGTTTTTCAGGAGCTGAATTTGTAAAGGCTGCACAAGCAGGGTATTATGATGCTATTATAGTGGACTCTTCTGATCCTATTGGTACTCTATTTAATTAATACAAACACCATTAATTAATGTAAAATAAAGATCATTTTTAATTTTCAGGTCCAGCAAAAGATTTTTTTTTCCATCAATCTTGGATGGAGTCAAAGATTCACTATTTTTTGACTTTGGGGTATGATGGAATAAAGCAAAATGACTCTTTAAACTGTCTGCGCTTTTTTCAATTGTGAAGTAGCAGTTAGTCAATGCAACTTTCGATGCTCATCATGGATCATCCGGAAACAGTCGCGCTATGTTTTTAAACATAGGAGTCAGGTTGCGTACATCCGACCCCCTCTTACCCCGCAATGGACGGGAGCCTTTGAGGCATTGCAATAATATTGTTGTTGTAGGTCCAGCAAAAGATTTGGTTGAGAGGCCATTTTTTGAGGCAGTAGGGAAAGCTCTTAGGCCTACATGCTGAAAGCATTTGGCTTCATATGCATATTATTAAACAAATTATTGCAAATTGTAGACAAGTCTTTAAGGGTTCTGTTAACTATATCCAACTTATCCAACGTACAGTCAGACTTTTCTATAATAATCTTCTTCGCTGACAATACTAATTTTACTATTCTTTCATTATCAACTTTTACGTAATGTTATACTACTCTATTTGTTCTAATTTATACAATACTTTTCTTTTTAGTTCGTACAAATTAAAAAAAAAGAAAGTGACAAATGTTTGCTGATACTATCAACATTTTACCTAAGTAAAATCTCATTTATTTGACAAAAGTCCACAAATGTGTATTTTTTTTAAGGGTAGTTTCAACCATTACAAAGTTTTCTCATAGTTCTTAAACTCTATGTCTAGTCAAATCACATAAACTAAGAAGGAAACACATGTACGTATTATTTTCTATAGTATTTCTTAAGTAATTACTATTCTTTTGGAATTGACTTGAAGGTTATATTAGAGTATTCTATTTGTTCTAATTCATATGACACTTTTTTTAGTCTGTATAAAAAATTGATATAATATTTCTTTATTTGACAAATGTTTAATGATACTATCAACATTTTACCTACTATATAAAGTCTCATTTATTTGACAAAAGATCCACAAAGGTGTAGTCTTTTTAAGGGTAGTTTTAGAACATTACAAAGTTTTCTCATAGTTTTTTAAACTTCATGCTTAATCAAATTACATCACATAAGTTGAGTCAGAGAAAGTATACGTTATTTTCTATATCAACATATATATCTCTACAATAACCCCAGAAAAATTCAAACAAATGATGTTGTTGTAGAGAGATTTGACTGTATATAACAACATATATATCTCTATTATAATCCCAAAAAATTCAGACAAATAATTGTTATAAAGAGATTTAATTTTACATCTAATGGTTCTTTTGTTTTTATAGTGGTGTAATTGGTTACATGCTTTGCTCTACTGAGGGGCCAGAAGTTGACTTCAAGAATCCAGTGAATCCAATTGACCAAGATCCAACTCATGTCAAGTCAAAATTAAGACCTCTCAAGTTCTACAACAATGATGTAATTAATTTCATATCTTATTATTTATTCTTTTCTCTTTTATTGTTATCTTCTTCTAAAATTTTATGGCTAACTTTTCATATTGTCTTTTTTTTTTTTTCTCTTTCTAGATACATAAAGCAGCTTTTATTTTGCCATCTTTTGCAAGAAGTTTGATTAAATCTTAATCAAATAAAGAATGGAGATTGATGGTATATTCATTGGAGTTACATTTTGGGATTGGAATTCTTGAGTTTTGCTTATGTGTAATGTCATATCGACCTTTGGAGGTAGATTAATTTATGTAATTTTATTTTTTATGTTGCCTTCAGTAGAATTATAATACGTTATCGATCATTAAATATGTTATGTAATAGGAGAATTCCACGTTGATGATACACAAATTGGCTTTTATTTTTACCAGTTACCAAAATGGTCAATTTGATGCTTTCAGTTAACAATCTGATATAACAACTTCTTAACAAAATAACATATACTTAACTTATTGCAGACTATGTCTCGACACTCCCCCTCAAGCTAGGAGAGGTAAAAATGTTCACAATTCCTAGCTTGGACAATAACAACTCGTGTTGAATTTTGCTCAGACCTTTTGTTAGTAGATCAACAAGTTGTTGTTTAGTAGAGATATAACTGATGGAGATCATTACTTGTGGTAGTTTCTCCCTAATGAAGTGACAATCGATCTCAATATGTTTTTATCCTTTCATGATAAATAGGGTTGACAGCTAGTTGAATAGTTGTTTTGCTATCACTTTAGATATTGACCGATAGAGTTACATTAGTATCTAGATCCTTTAGCATTTCTAACAACCAAACCAATTCAGCTACTGTAGAGGTTAAACTTCTATATTTAGTCTTTGCTGAATTTCTAGATACTGTAATACGATAGATTTTTTTCAAACAGTTAATGCTGCCCAATTAGCATCACAGTATGCAGTGACTTTATTTGCTGAGCTATTGGATAAAAGTATACTTTGTCCAGGATTATTTTTGATGTACTTGACAATTTTGAATACAACATCCATGTGAGATCTGTTCAATTGTTGTAGGAATTGGTTCAAGGTTTGGACTCTGTAGGAGATATCAAGCCTTGTCATATTTAAGTGTAATAACTTTCCTATTAATTTCTGGTAAGTTTCTTGATCAACGAGTGAATTTTCTTGACCTTGATTAGTCTAATCATCATATTATTTAGATGTCAATTTTGACATTTACATCAATAGGTGTGCTAACTGGTTTAGCACCTGATAAACCTACCTCAAAAATAATTCCCAATGCATATTTCCTTTGATGAATAACCATTCTAACATCTGATCTTGCAAATTCAATCCCAAGGAAAAACTTTAATCCACCTAAATCTTTCATTTTGAACACTTGTTATAAGGACCTTTTTGTTTCTTCTATTAGATTCAAAGTACCCTAATAACCAGTAAATTATCAACATATACTAAGATGATTACAGTTCCTTCAGAGGTCTTCCTTGTAAACAATGAATAGTCGTATTGACTTTGCTTGAAGTTTAACTTTTAAAGTCTTTCAGTCATGTCTTGGAGTCTGTTTAAGACCATAAAGTGACTTAACAAGTATATATACCTTCTTCTCCCCCTAACTGGTAAAGTCTTGTGGAAAACTCATATAAATTTCATCCTACAAGTCATCATTTAAGAAAGCATTATACACATCCATCTGATAGATATATCATTTTCTTGAAATAGCTAAGGAAAGAATTGTTCTAACAGTCACCATCTTAATCACAAGAGAAAGAGTCTCCTTGTAATCTACTCTTTCCTTTTAGCTATAACCTTTGGCAACCAATCTTACCTTAAACCTTTCTATTTCACCTGTTACTATTATATCCCTCATTATTTCTTGCATTCTAACTAGTATATCTGCTAGATCTTGAATACATGGCTATAGAGTCAATGCCAATTGTACTTACTGAGTTCATCCCAAGACTTGCACTATTGTAGGCAGTGGATCTTTGACGCTCGTCATTTATGACCTACGCACAGGCTTGGTTCATAGAGGAATAGGACCCATAAAGAGAATATGACTTCTTCCCTAAGTATAAGTATCATTCAAGCCCATAAGAAACTAATATAACTTCTACCTGTTTAGATGATCAACATAACCCTTTGATCTTTAACACATATATCCAAAAGATGGGACTAATGCCTCAAACTCATCCCACAAACTTTTTAATTTTGAATGACATCCTGACACAGAACTAATACCTGGCTAAAGAATAACTATTTCTTTATGCAAATGAAATGTTCTTGATCCATTTATGCCATTGAATCTTTTCTTTAGGTCTTCCCAAACACTTTGGGCACAAGTAGCAAAAGCAACTCCTCCTAACAAACTTTGTGATACTGAGTTCAAAAGCCATGAAAGCACTATAACATTTACTCTTTTCCATTGGTTACCTAATTTTGTACTCATACTTTCTTTCTTACAAGATTCGTCTATCAACCCAAGTTTACTCCTACCAAGTAGAGCTAATCCAATTGCCCTACTCCAGAGTGTATAATTTTTAGAGTCAGTCAGTTGAAATGATATCAAACTTACACCACTAACATTAGAAGGACTCAAGAAGAGTGAGTGATTATAGTCAATACCTTGAATGTAATTCATAACTGGGTGTGGAATTCGAATTTCCAGGATTTCCACCACACTGAAATGCAGATTCATTTGCATGGCCACCATGATTGATTTCTTGAGGCAATTCATTTCCATTTGCATTGACAGAATCCATTTTCTTGATCAATTTTCTTTGAACTGCGAAAGTTTTTTCACTTATTAGATTCTGATAGTCAGAAATCTAAAACTTAGTAGTATCTCCCAAGATCAAATCAGATTTTGATCCCTTGCTCTGATACCATGAAGGTATTAACAGAGATCACATAATATCAATGTAATGATAATTGATGAATGAAGAAGAAGATAGTATGCAACGTGTTTCTCATTAATTGTATTTACATAATGTGAGCTTAGGGGATATATATGGATAGCTCATTAATGGACTTGATTACAAGAGACCTAACTAACTAATCTTTTCAGTTGATAGTCTAACTAACTAATTGATATAACAACTTTTTAATAAAATAGCATATACTTAACTTATTACAGACTGTGTCTCAACAAAGTAAGTTACAATTACTATGTAACCTTTCTCACCCTTAGCTCAATTAATTGGGTCGGGTCAATCCACATGAACGATCTATCCAAAACAAATATCTAATACTCATTAACAAAGACTACCATATTTTCTCTCTTTTGCCTCATATGTCATCCTCTTCCTCATCTCTCATATCTCTCTTTCTATTTTCAAGAAACTCAATCATGGACTCATTAATGAAAATGTGAAAAACTTTATGGCATCAAAGTTAGGTTCAATGTGAACCCCCAGAGAAAGATGGTTGTGGATGGGTTGTGGGAGGGGAGGGGGGAAGGTGAGAATATCTTCGATTCATGAACAATGAATATTCATGCATCAAACTAGACAATGGCATTTCAAATAAAGAATATTTAGATCGCGAACATAAGAAGGGGTGATGTATGTAATGTCCCACATTGGTGAGTGAATGAAATTCTAAGTTTCTTGTAAGGTCAGGACAATCCTTATGCCTTTGAACTAACATTTGAGGTTTAAGTCATGTCAAGAACTTAATTTAATAGAGAGAAGTACTAAAAACACCCTCGAACTTGACATGAATTATTAGTTTCATCCCTAAACTATTGATAGGCTTAAAGTTAGCTTTCAACTTGGGGAACTAAGCTTAAATACTCCATCGAACTTGGCACAAATGATTAGTTTCATCCCTAAACTATTGATAGGCTTAATAACACTCCTCAACTTGACAAACTAAGCTTAAATACACCTTCAAATTTGACACAAATTATAAGTTTCGTGCCTAAACTATTGATAGGCTTAAAAAAACACTCCTCAACTTGGCGAACTAAGCTTAAATACACCCTCGAACTTGGCACGAATTATTAGTTTCGTCCCTAAACTCTTGATAGGCTTAAAAACACCCTTCAACTTCATGTTTCTGTAACTTATTAAATTTTGATTTGAAATTTTGTAGAACTTCATTTGCTGCTATATTTTTACAATCCAAAATCTTCTTACGAGATTGCCATCCGACCATGAAATTTTTAACGTTGCTGGAAGTCCACATTGATAAAATAATAAGCATGAACAAAATACGAAAAGAAAGAGAATCAAACAATTAAAAATGAGAATGGAAAAAAAGTATGGATCTTGCTTTGAGGTCACTATTAATGGAGGAAAGGTTAAATAGGAAGAAGAAGGGTATTCTAGTAGTCGGTAATTAAAAATTAAAGGGAATTTGTTTAAAAAGGGAAAATTAAGACTGATGTGGTCATTTTTTAACCTTTCACGCGCTTTAAATAAATGTACTCATTTGTTATGTCATGTGGTATGAAAGAGGTGTATTTAAGCTTAGTTTGCCAAGTTGAGAGGTGTTTTTAAGCCTATCAAATAGTTCAGGCACGAAACTTATAATTTATGTCAAATTTAAAAATATTTTTAGTACTCTTTCAATTTAATACCTATCAATAAACTTCAAATATCATATGAATCTATAGGAAGTCTCAAATTAAGAAATGTGGTGTTAAAACTAGATATCGTCAAGAACATAGCAAAATAAAATAAGTATTTAATCTAGGGTACTTGAAGTCGGTGGCTCGGAATGAATGATTTTGTTAAAATTTTGTAGATTTAATAAATTAGGGGGAAAAGTAAGAGCAATCAAATTGGCGAAGATGTAACGCTAAACGCCATCACTTGGAATGAGTAAATTATTGTTTTGTCTTATCGAAAGGAAAAATAATGATTTTACGTGTATCACCTAATTAACGTCTCTTGTCACAACTCATTTTCATATAACTCACAAGTAAATCCATACTAATTTAGCACGTCAAAGAGTAAATAATTATCTCAATTTTAATTTGTTTGTCCTATTTTTTCTAAGTACATTAAAAATAAATATATAATCTTTTAACAATTTTTATAATTTTAACTTTTTATATGAGATATTTAATATCACAAATTACAAAATATTTTAATATATTTTTGTATATGTTTAATTTAAAAACACAAAATTCAAAATATTTTATACTTTTTTATTTTTTTCTATCAATTTAAAACTAATCAAACAAATTAAAATAGTCAAAATATGAAAAATGGTATAGGAGTGAAAGCAACTAACATATTTCTGGCAGAAAATAGAAAGAAAAAGTTATAATCATATTTCAAATGATAAAGAATTAAAAGCAATTAGGGTGGAGCTATTATTTTGTCAGAAATTTGAATCGATATTTATATATGATTATATATATATAGTAGATTTAGATTTTTTTTGATTAATTTAAATATTTTTTTTTATTTTAAATCTCTTTACTAACAATTCTGAATTTGTCACTGAAAGCAACAAACAAAAGGAAAAAATTTTTATAAAAAAATTAAAATGCATAAACAAACACTTATTCTCATATGATCAAAAAAGACAAGCCGCTAACTTTGAGCGACTTTATCCAAATTATTAATAATGACTGCACAAACAGCTGTTTATCTAGTTTAATTTATTTAAATTGTTTTTTAGTAAATCATTGCACTTTGAGCAACTTCCCATTATTATTTTTTAAAATCTTTTTAAACAAGTCATTGTAAATTAAATTAAAAAATCACATGCTCCTGTAAGTGGTTCCTCTTCATTTCTTCTCTCCTTAATTAAATATCATTAAATTAAAAAAAATGACTAATTAAATTTTAGCCATCAAATCTTAGACTTGAATTATTTTATATTCTCCTCTCATTTCATCCAAATCCATTGCCAAACATTTCATTGGAGTTTTAAGGATTTTTAGGTTCAAGCTATTGACTTTACAATAAATTAGCTTACCTTTTACAGCTATGGTGGTTGTACTATAATGATTATTTTACCTATCTTAATATTTGTTTAACACAATCTTTATTTAATTTTATGTCCAGCCAGTTAGTTTGTACCTTAAGACAAATGTCATGTCCTAGAAAATGTACTTGAATTTATGTCATGATCTATGTCATTGTGAGTGTCATCTATACGTTACCCTAGCCAACCCATGAAAGTTAGTTTTAGAACATTATTTTTAATTAAAAATAACAAGGTTTAAAACAAAATTATTGCCAAAATATTGCGGGAATAACCCTCTAAAAATTGAAAATCGTGTACCGAAACTCAACATAGTCTAGAACAAGGGATGCAATTCCAAAAATAATAAATCAAGTTTAAGAGTCTATGTCTAAATAGATATATCAAGAAAAATCCATAGAAGCCAGCTCACCCATGGATTCAGAAAGCGATCATCTGAATATGCTTTGTACTCAATAATGAAAAAATAAGTGTAATATCATTACAAAAAATCAGTAGAATCATCGATCAATCCCTAAATGTAAATACAAGAAGGTAACCAAACATAGTAATACAAGTTAATACATACATTCATCCTAACTTAGCAAGCACATGAAACATGTCTCACATGTTCACACACAAATTCAGTTCACTCAAGGAATCCACACATATAAACAAAGGAAATTATCTAACTACACTTATTTTTTTTAATCTATTTACTAAGCAAGTTTGAATTTCAAATTTATCCTATTTTCTGTCAAACATGGTCAATTTCATCTTCTTCATTCCTTTTTTTTTTTTTTTTAATTTTTGTGATTTGATACTCATGGACAATACCCCTTCTTTCTCTATAGCTTCAAGAGTACTAGGACCCTCCACTGGGGCGTCATTCTCTGTCTCTTTCACATGAGCCTTAACTATGGGATCTGTTGTGAGAGAATCAAAGTTCTTGATTAGTTTTTACATGGGGTTTTACAAGTGAAGTAGAATCAGGGGCTGCATTCTTGATAATGAATATCAGATACAAAATTAGTATGTAATAATAGATCTTACAATTTTTTTGATATTTTCTGTATCGAATACAACAATGGCAATATCGTAGTTGATATATGTAAAATTTTGTATTATCTACGTTAGTTCCTGATACAATATTGTGTTTCTGTTTATTTTGTCTCAAATGATATAAAAATCAGGTTGTGTCTTTTTTTTGTCAAGTACAACAGAGAGGGGGCCAAATTATCTGAAGTATTTTTTATTTTGTATCTAATACACTGTTGTGATACAATAATTGTGTGTTTCTGTTTATTTTGTTTCAAATACAAATATTCATGACTGAAAATATCCTTATTTTGTATCTGATACACTTGTGATACAATAATTATGTGTTCCTATTTATTTTGTCTCAATACAATCATTCATGATACAAAAATTAAGTTATGTGCACTTTTTTGTATAAGTTGAATGAACTATGCTTCTTTTGTATCCAATACACAGTTCTTGAATGCAGTATATGTGTTTATGTTTATTTTGTTCCAAGTGCAATCAGTCATGATATAAAAACAGGTTGTGTGCAATTGTTTTATCAAGTATAACAAAAGGGTCTGATTTTGTATCTGATTTTCAATTCTTTTGTATTGTCGATAACTAACAGCACTTTCTTAAATCCCTGAATGTCGCAATCATAACGTTGATATTAATTTTCCTACATTCATTTGTAAGTTCTTAGAAATCGTTGAAAGGTTATTACAAATGAAAAAGTTTCTATGTGATTTTAGGGATAAATTATAATTTACTTTTTCTTTTCGTTCAACTGAAATTATTAATGAATAAATTTTAATTTTTGTATCAATTTAAAATTTATTGTATTGAGAAATTTTTAATAAAATTTAAAAGAGCAGGGATAGATGATTTATAAAATTTATCCTTAACCTTATAATCTTACATTCCAGCCTATAACTGATATAATCATTACTTTCTCCACTTACTTTTATTTATTTAATTTAGATTTTGTATGCCTTTTAAAAAATAACGATTGATGTATTATATTATCATAATTATTATATTAATTGATATTTAATTTTAAGTCTTGCTAAATGGTTTGAAAAATAAGTACTCATAGTATTTTTGATATGCTAAAATATAACAAATAAAAAAAAAAAATTTATTTTATATTATAGTTACCATTTATCAAACATTAAAAGCTTACCCTCCAACCACATGATCAGTACAACATTATTAGGGTTCAAATAATAATAAATTAATAACGATAATAGAATTAAATAAGAGTGGCAAAATCAGTCTCCAAGGCTACTCCATATAATTTTATATTTCCTCCATTTTATATAAGTTGTTTATTTACTTTTACATGTTTCATTAAAAACTATAAATAAAAAATGATATTTTTGTTAATTTATCTTTTAATTTTTTAATATTGTGTGTCTTATTTATTAACATTAAGATTAACAACGAAGGAATCTATTTAAAACTCTACAATATTTATATTTTTAAAAAAGAATTAATTCATGAAAAAATAGAAAAAGAAAATATTTTTTTGCCTTAATTTGGAGGGTCATATAATTTAATTTTGTCCATCGATCTGGACATGAAATGTTTAAATTTTTTTAAAAAAAATTTACATATTTGTAAATTAAAAAAGTACTATAAGTCACAATAATTAATAATTCAATATATGCAAAAATTACAATAATCAAAGCAAGACTGCTTGTTTGAATCTCAAAATTCGAAAAGTATCATATAAATTAAAATGAAAAGAATACTTAATTCTATTTTAGCTTTGTAAGTTGATAAATAATTTAGGAAAAATATTTTTAATAACATGTATAAATTATACAAAAAATAAAAAATAAAAGCAAATATGATTCGAATGCAAATTATGGTTTAGAAAATCTCAAAGAGTGGTGTGACACACGTTTTGGCGAAGGAGGTTAAATTAAATATGGACATAGTTGGTTGCAAGTGTAAGTATAGTAGTAATTAAAGTATTAGTTATGTAGATATTACTCCCTCTCCCTTTGTCCAATATTAATTGAATTTATGAGGTAATGTACACATATTAAAAAAAATATTCAAAAATAAACTTTACACCATACTTTTCACTATTCCCCTTGTAAAATCATGTAATTTATTTCCTAGAAAATATAAAATTCAATAAATGAAAGGACAAATATGAAAAAAGTTTCAAACATTCATTTTGAACTTTGAAAAATTCAACTATTTTGAACCTTGAAAAAACTTTAAAAATTCAGTTAATTTGAGGCGGAGAAAGTATTATTTAAATATTAATTATGTAGATATTAGTTTTATGGGTATTTGTTATTTTCATGTCTTATTCGCATAAGAATAATGTACCGACTCCCTCTTTACATGTAGTTTTAGTTACGTGTGTTTCTAAATTACAAATTAAATATTATATTAATTTTATATATAAATAACTTATTTTCTAACTAGCGATCAATATATTTTCTAACTAGCGATCAATATATTGATTCATTATATTTTTTAAAAATATTAACTTAATAATAATAAATTGAGAATATAATTGAAAAAAGAAAAAAAGAAAACTCAAATATGATTGACAGCCACCATCACCTTTTCCAGGGAATCACCATTTTTAATGACACGCAAAAATTTTTAAATTTACCAAAATATTTTAGAACTTAAAAAGTCATAAAAAGTTAATTAGAGATACAAAGAGACAAAAATACTACTCCCTTTTTTAAAACAATCACGTGATTCACGTCAGGGCGGATTTAAAAGGTAGCTACGCAAATTGATCCAAACTTACAATCAAAAAATTATATTTTTATTCATCTTAATATGATATTTTTTAGATTTTGAGATTTATTTCAAAAATTAAAAATACTACATAAATAGGATAGAGAAAATTTTTATATATATATAATATTTTAATTTTTAAAATGTAGTTTTTTTATTCATTTTATTTGGTACTCTTTCTTTTTTAGTTCGTCGAAAAAAGAATGTCGCCTTATTCTGATGGAAAACAATTTAACTTTAAAACTCCTCTCTTACTCTTAATCAAGAAATGCTCAGCCGCACAAAAACTTAAGAATTATTTTATATACTGTGTCAAGTCAAAAGATACCACAGAAAATGAAAAGAAGGGAGTATATAGATAGATTTTTGAATCATTTGAGTTGAGTATATGACTAGAGGTTGACTTAGTAGTTTAGGCGATTCAAATTTTCCTTAAGATTTCGAGATCAAATCTAAATTAACGCAGTACATTTTATTTTAAATTTTTTTGGAAAAGTTCCTTAATAAAAATTCTAAATCTACTATATAGATACTCCCTCTGTTCAACAATAGTTGTCTATTGTACTAAAAGTAGATGTTCAATAATATTTGTCTATTTTATGAAATTAAGAAATAATTTAATACTTAATTTTTAATTTACTACCCCTATTATCATTAATTATATTCATTTTCTTATTACATTTTCAAAACATTATATTTATTATATTCAAAGAATGATTTAATAAAATTAGCTTATCATTTACTGTTTCTTAATACCTTTAATCAGAGGGGGAGCTACATTCACCCAAGGGTGGTCAGATGAACACCTTTCGGTGGAAAACATTTCCTAATTTATATATATATATATATATATATATATATATATACACATACACAATATCTT
>JAPFFP010000103.1:3617315-3632167 GCA_026153255.1 Solanum medicagineum
GTCCCTTCTCTTCTGCATCAGCTATCATACTGAACCCTATCCTGAAATGCAACAGAAATCAATCAATCGACAATGTGTGTCTCAATCCTCAAATTAGTTGGGTTGGCTATATGATTCCTTTCATCATAATTAGACTGTTTGTACATTGTCAAGAACCTCATGCAACCCCCATTTATCTAATCTTGGAACAGCTATGGCTTTGTGGAGCTCGTAAAGGCAGCGTTGAAACCAAAAGCTTCAGAGATTGTTTTGAAGCATACAGGGTTATCTGAACTAGTTTGTTCACAAGAAGTACCTTCACCTAATATAAGGATTTTCAGTTGTAGACGTCAAATTTTACAACAGATCGATCAGTATAATGGTCATCAGTGTTATATTTACTTCTAGACTCAAAGTAACCGAAGGAAATATATTATTCCTTCTGTCCCAATTTATGTGAAGGTGTTTGACTAGTCATGAAGTTTAAGAATAAAAGAATACCTTTGAAACTTGTGGTTTAAAATAAGCTATAAATATTTTTGTGGCTATAAATCATCTCATTAAGGGTAAAATGAAAAGTTTGAAGTTAAATTGTTACAAAATATAAAGAAGTATCATTCTTTTGGGATTGACTAAAATGGAAAGAGTGTTGCATAAATTGGAACGGAGGGAGTAACTACCAGCACAAGTATAATCAGAGAGAAAAGATAAGTATAATGAAACCGGTTTATTTACTTAAAAGAGAAACAGGAACCAATTAAACGAATTCTTGAGTTTAAAACTTGAGTTGAAGGAAATTCAGATATCGCAATACAAACAAAATGTTCTCTCACCTGTCCTTGACACTGCAACATGGCTCCATAATCTCAAGTTTAGCAGCGATGTTTGCAACACAACCCTTAGCAATAGTGTTAAGGTAAACCATTGGTGTGTTCCCAATAAGCTGCCAAATGACATTACAAAATTAGCATAACAATATGAAGAAACAAATAGAATAGACATCAGAAGTGAGAGAAGCAAGAGCAATATCAACAAGAACTATATGAATCTTTCCTGCTAATAGTCTTTCATACAGTTCAGAATTGGAAATATTGCGAAACATATTGAGACTTCATTCAAAACAGTCTATACCTCAACAATGAAAGAAGCCTAGCTTTTTCTTTTTTCCAAAAATATTCATATCACAAAGCTTGAAATTTATTGGTGGAACATAGGAAATAATGCAACAGCAACATCAAAAAGCCTGTGACTAAAGGAGAAACACAAGAAGTAAACTATCCACCAGCCGACATTTTATAAGTAAACTAGTCTGGAGCAATGTAACTGAATTAAACTAAAATCAATGCCAATTAAAAAGCCAGACATTCAATAAAGTAAGATTCCCTGATCCTCTCCAGCGAAGAGGAAAAAGACTGAAAACTGGAAAATTGTAAAGCCATTTTGGCATACCATAGTTAAACAGAACTTGATTTAAAAAAAAATTAAGAGCTTACACTTGCGCATGTTCCATATGACTACGTAAAATTATTTTCCTTGCTGAAATCATTTTCAAAAGTTTGATTTGAATTGTACAAACGTTTTCTAAAAGGGAAAAATAATATCCGTTGCAGAAACAATTTTCCTTTACAAATATTTCAAGTCTAACTTCTTATCACATGCTTCATTCAACACATCACTGTTAAGCTTTTAACGTCAAAAATCCCAGACACTATCACTACACATTGTACTACTCCCTGTAAAGTTTCCATACTAACTTCAGTACCCAACCAAAAACTCTATAATAATGCAGAAAATGATTTCCAAAGTTAAAAGATCTCCATGGAGAACATCTTCCTCTGTACCAAAATCACACCTTTACAGTAAGAAAGTGACCCTGAATGAGAAATTAATTCAAATTCACCAAGTCTAGACAAACAAACACGGAAACCAATTCATATATCCTCCATCAGTCAAGTCTGTAACATTTCAAGAATATGAAATCCCCCCATTAGGGGTCGTTTTGTATGCAGGAGAAAGTGGGATATCCCATGATTAAGTTTGAGACTAAAATTATACTTTGTTTGGTTGAAGCATCCCACTTTACCTCATCCAACTTGGCATCATTTCATCCCATCAGGTTGGTGGATAAATTAGTCCACGATTACAACTTTGTCCGTGAACCAAATGACCCCTTGATAATAAGAAAGTGACCCTTTAACGAGAAATTAACTCAAATTCACCAAGTCTAACAAACAAATACAAAACCCAATGCATATAAATCATCAAACACACTCAGATTAAAAAAAGAAAGAAAAAGGGCAATAACAAAAAGATGGGGTTTCAACATTTCAAGAATATGAAACCGACCCAGATAAAGATTCACCTGTGTAACATCTTCAGCGATGTTAAGACCTTCAATTTCTGTGGATGATTTAGTGGGCACAGACACAGCTTTGCAAACAACAGAAGGGAAAGCAACTTTCCTGTTAGCGTTAAACTTGGAAAAACCCACTGATTGAGCTCTTAACGGGCAAATTCTGTAGATATTATTAGCTTCAGACTTGGGGTTACAGAGAGAAGTTAAGGGATTGTTGATGAAAGATGCCATTGCTGCTGCTATCTCTATCTTCCCTCTTTCTCAGACTAGATACACAAAGGGATATATAACACAAAAATGTCCCAACGTTGTTATTTATCTCTATAAAAATCATTTTTTTGGAATTTTCTTCCAAATATATTTTCTTGTTCTGCTCATAAATAGTTTTCTTTTAATATTAGAATAGAGTTTACTAAATACTCAATAACGAGTATATATATTCATTGTATTTTAAAATCAAGTACTTAAGTGGTACATTTGTATTGAATTTTTCCATTTTTGTAATATTAGATTTTAATTGTTTTATTATCAAAAAAGAAATTTAAAAGAATGCCAATTTATTCTTTTGAATAAGTGTATTACGAAAACATTATCCCAAGAGTATTTAGATCTAACTGAAAAAATATCATGATACTAGATCCAAAATACTAAAATATGAACAAATAATATAATTGGGAGTTGGGAGTCGAGAGTCAAGAGTCAAGTCTCAAGTCGTGATCAGGATTAGGGTCAAGAATTTGATTTTGATTTTGATTTAGATTTAGAGATTGGACATATAATTGAACCTTGTTTATGAAATCGAATCCTTGATCAAGGTCTAGAATCGAATCTTAAGTCAGGGTTTGGAATTCAATCTCAACAGGGCCACATTTTATCAACTTCACTCAAGACTCAACTCCAACAAGAGATCTAATTTTGAGTCGGGTCAGAATTTAGATTGAGAATCGTATCCCAAGTTAAGATTGGGTCTCAAATCCTGTTTGAATGATAAGGTTGAAAGAGAGTTTTAGAAAATATTTTCTTTACTTTATGCAGAAGTAGAAAAGATTTTTTAAAATATTTAAATTAATCAAATATGAAAAAATTAAAAAAAATATTTTTCATATAAGTTTTCTAATTCACCAGATACTTGTGGAAGTGTTCAGAATAATTATTTTTGAGAACTGAAACAAAGACTAGTGCTTCCCTTTTTTGGCTTAATCTTTTCTTATAATGGGTGAGTAGGAGATTAACTGGTTTTTATTTTTTTTAAAAAAAAGATTGAGTAGAGGATCAATTTTATTTATTTTTTAATTTAATAAAGCTTCTTGGGAAAAAATTACAGTAGAACCTCAATTATCGAATTTCAACTTAATCATGTTCAAATACTTGCATAAATTGCAAAAGCTTTGAGTTATATGATGCGCTTATTTTTTTTATTATTGTTATTATTATTTGCATAAATATTCCATTTTGGTCAGGACAATTATTATCTTTTGACGTTCCTTAAAATCATATACTACTATTCAACTTTAGGATATGAGTGAAATTCATTATAGAAGTAGAGTTATTATTGTGGGACAATTATATTTAAGGTTAAAAAGAAAAAAAAAACTCTACAAAAGTCTCTTAACAACAATAATAATAACATTGGAATTTTATAAGTGGGATTTGAAAAGGATAAAATATATGCAGATCTTACCACTACCTCATAGAGATAGAGGAACTATTTCCGAAAAACTCTCGTCTAAAAAATCAAGCCTCATAAGTAGAAGATACTAGAGGTGGAAAAACAAAATGAGAAAAAGGAAAGGGAAAAAAAATAGAAACAACTAATAATGTAAGCAGATGATAGTATGTAAATATGTTAACATTAACAAATATAAGACAAATAATGACAACATAGGATATAAAGACACGACTACTCCTATTAACCTATTATGTCATAAGGTTATACATCAACCTACCCCTATTAGTCTATTAGTCTCCACCCTAATATGTAATCTCCACTTCTTTCTTATCAGTAACATGAACTTTTATCATGCCTAATCTAATCACCCCCTTCGTGTAATTTCTAGATCCAACCTCTCACACTTTCTATAGCAAGAACATGAGTATTTCTTCTCTCATAATATTAAAATAATATTTATAATGAATCATACAATTGACCCTCCTTTTCTTTTTCCTTGATAACAAAACATAGGGAATAATATTCTACCAATCAAAACGAATAAGATGCCAAACATGTATCTTCCGTTGGCCATAAATGACCTATCACACCACCAAAAGGACATAAAACAAATTGAAGGTAACCATTTAAAGAGTTGGTCCACAAATAATTAAAGAAATATCCTATGGTTTGAATGGCCGTATGAAGGCTAGTTTGATGAATTGAAGTTGACTTTAGATATAACAAAATTTTTACATAATATGTATATTAAGGTGGTCCTCGTTGGTGTCGGTCGTTTGTCTCTTGGTAAATAAAACTAACCATTGATTTTCTTCCCCTAAACATGTATTTAAATAAAATTAATCATTGAGTCATTGATCTATAGCTCAAGAGAGTTAATTCTCTAAATGGTCACCTAAATTTTGGGTAGCAATGTATATGTATCGGGTTGTTTCAAATTTTTCAAATATCAAATTAGAATATTTATGTCAGAGTGTTAATTAAATTTATAAATATAAATCAAATTGATGAAATTTGAATTTTTTAACCTTGAGCATTTCTGAGATTTTTGGATTTTGGATTTTATTTTTTGAGTTTTCAAATTTTTTGGGGTAAAGTATTCACAGGGATATATGATTAACTTGTGCTTCAAAAATTCCTCTAGTCCAACCAAAATAAATTTTAGGTATTTTTTAAGAAAACATAAAATCTGATATGCGTGCTGACACTAAAATATTCAACAAAAAATTGATAATGAAATCAAATAAAATAAATATTATAAATAAATAAGTGGATAAAAATAACCATAATTAAAAGTACTAAAATGCTAACATAAAATAAATATTAATTTCAAGGTTAAAACTAAAATATTCAACATTATTGTCATTCCTAGTGTTGAGTTAATTTTTTTTTTAGCATTAATACATATTAGATTTAGACTTTATTAGAGTTATTAGTAGGGGCACTTACCTAAATATATTATTTTTAGAAAATATTTACTATTAGCAACTACATAATTTTAGTAGATCTACATATTGTATGTATAATTCACTTTTAATTCAAAATGCATATTTTTTACTAAAACAAGCCAAATACATGTTAAGATATTTATAATACATCTAAATTGTATGCAAAATTACTTTCATGAAGTATAACATATTATATTACATGCATAATTCATTTTAAATACACAGTAAAGTTTTTTTAATCAAAACAAATATACCACATTTTAATATATTTATAATACATATATATTACATATATAATTCACTTTTAATATATAATGTAGCTACTATAGACAATAAATATTTTAATAATATTTTAAACTTTATTTTTTTAATCATCGTGATATAATAATCTTTCTCTTGCTTTATCATCCATTAATTAAATGTAATAAATATTATTCACTTTTCATTTAGTGCTTGAAACAAAATCAAGCACTAATTGCTATTAACAATATTTTGCAACTCTAAAGTTGATTTCCATGAAAATCTTCCCTGCTATCAACAATACTTTGCAATTTTTAAGTTGATAAGAATCCACGGAGATTTTGAAGTTCACCCAATTCTTCAATTCTTGAATCAGTACATGCACCCATGGCAAATCTGATTTGATGGTAAATCTGATTTGAATAACGTTAGAAAATCTGCAACTTGCTTTTCTATAGAGGCTCAATTTGGTTGTGAAATTGATCAGCTATAGAGTTGATGTCATTCACCCTTATTTATTCATCACCTCTTTGATTAGTTCCATCTTCGTGATTATCTTAGCCTTGATAGGCAGCAACAATTGGAATAATCTTCGGAGGTGCTACATGCTTGGCTATGGGTCCTCTGTTGAGTACATCAATGGTGGCTATTGATAAGAAAATCGAAGAGGTTGTCTCTGGAGATCACATTCTTTCGGGCATACTTGGCCTTGAAATTGAGCCTGAGATTAAGAAATTCAGAAATATTGTCAACCAAAAAGCACAAGGCAACCTAGCTTATTACCATTATTCTAACATAAGCACATCCAATTCGACCAGACCCAATTACACCAACCATTTGTCCTTAGGTTTCCCACAAACCAGGCAATGAAATCATTGAAGTTTTAGATCAAATAGTTTAGTTACATACTTGAGAAGACGACAATAATAACATATTGGGTAGAATCCCACAATAAATAAAATCAAAGATGTTCATACAAATGTGGAAAATCTATCCTTCATATTTGCCAACTCTCATGAACTCATCTGCCTCCACAATTCTTCTCACTGCAGCTAAAGAAAGTAAAGCTGCTAACTCTGTTGTAGTCTCTGTCAGTATTCCCTAATCATAAGAGCATTACGTCAGGAGATAAAATAGACGCTTCTACATACATACATACATACATACATACATACATACATATATATATGCACATATTCAGGTCACAAATAAGTACATTTGCATCACTTAGCATATGAATCAAGTCTATTTGATCCAGTAAAATCACTCATATTGCATCTACAAGCTTCGAATTAATTTACCACACATGTAGCAACTTCTTGTTTGTCTTGGCAGGAGGAGATAATTTCAATACTAAATCAAGTTGTGTGAAAAAAACCTTTTAATATTGGGAAAATGCCCAATTCTTTTTATGCTTTTCTATCAAATTTAAAACATAGACGAAGGGAACTCTTTTTCAGATATTACAAAAGACAAAACACATGCAATTAAAGAGCACCCAAATTACCATAAATTAGCATAATAAAATTTGGGAAGAACAACTACAAAAACAGGGGGAAAGAGCCCTGGCAAAGAAGCATAAAAATCAATGGTGAGTATGGGCAAAGTAGCAGTCAACATAGCAAATAAATAATATTAAATTACAGGTAAAGATCGCAGGTTTGTAGATAACAAGCTACCTGGATGTTAAGGTAAAAGTGAGAAAATCGAAGTACTACAAAAGAGTTTATTCAGAACCACTTTCTGCTCTTATTTTGGTAATTTTAATACAAATACACATTTCCTAAGTCTCTAGAACCTACAACAACAAAAAAATTATAAAAGAAACAAAATAAACTGTGTCAACTTTTATCAAACACCTAATGTGCAATATCTAGAAGATACTAAAAAGACTAAGTTCTTCCTCTGCCAACTTTTAGCAAACACCTAATATGCAACCTCCGTCAACTTTTAGCGAACACCTAATATGCAATGGTGATAAGACATTAAAAAGAATCAATAATCAAACTCAACACAGAATGGAACAAACATAACAGGTTGTTGAGATTTTCAAAGCACCCCAAAAAAATTGAACATCAACAACAAACCCTAATAGCAAAAACAAAAACTCTAATAGCAAAAATAAAATCCCCAATGCAAAATATCCGTTATCAAATTCATTGACAGAGAAATACCTGCGAAAATACTGAAGCCTCATTGACAGCTCCACAAAGGAGAAAGTTGATTTTCTTTTGGGATTTAGATTTAGAAACATTGTTCTTAAAACACAGATGTTGAAACAATAATTCTAAGGGAAAGAGAGAAAGAGAAGCCATCAAAAGACATGTATAACACAGGTAGAAGGATATATTGAACTTGGAAGGAGTGTTGGCGAGAGGAGAAGACTTTTGGGAAAACTCAGAAGATGAAGTTAAGGCAAGTGAATAACAATGCATGCACTGAAGACACCTTGAGAAGATCTGAAAAGACACATAGCCAGAAGCTATATGAAGACAAAAGTACCCTTTGATTTGAATTAAAGACATAAAACACACATGTTGAAAGATGAAATCAAGCCTTTTCTAATATAAGTTAAATAAAAAGAGTCAATTCTATCAACAAAATGGTGACACATATGTTCAAATAGTTCATTCATATGATGATTTGACAATTTTGATCACAATGACTTAGTCAACTTCAATATACAATAAATTGATATTTAACATTAGAGTACAACATCTCAAAAATTTAGCTATGCTTTAATTAAAGAAAATAAAATATGTGTTACACTCTTTTTCTCATTAACTTTTGGTTCATTCTGTGAAGCTAGTGAAAGGGGAACAATTAGACTCGTCATGGATCAATTTGTTTGCTAATAATTTATGTACTTTTTAAACTTCTTTTTTGATAGGTAAAGAAATTAGATATGAATCACCCATGTGGATCTGTCATGTCCCAGGAGGGTACCCTCGACGTAACTGACACTTGGAGACTATTGCTAGTCCCCAAACGAATCACCTAGTCCCATCACCCTAGTTTCGTCAACAATTCAGCGGAAGATAACAAAGAGAAATCTGACTATCAGTGGGCTAAGAACAATGGAAACAACCTCGGTATAAAGGAATAAAAAGGAAAAAAGAACCCCAACATCAGCCATCATACGTCTATGTCTATGAAGCCTCCATAGCTACTACCTAAGAAGGTACCATGATAGACCACGACTACCACAGTCTAATAAAAAAACTCAAAGAAATGAAAGCAAGTAAAGATATCCTCTGAAGGCAGGGGAGGCCTCACCAAGTCTGAATCAAGAACTCTGAACCTTAACGATTCGCCTGCTGAAGTCCTTTTTCTGCAGAATCTGCATCATAAAAAGATCCAGCGCCAAAAGGGCATTAGTACGTAGAATATACTGTATGTAAAACGAGTTAAAGTAAATAATATAGGCAAGACAATATAAAATTACATCAGCTCATTACTCATTCAATCTCAACTCGGAGTAAGGAACAGGACCCTATCACATCACCATCCATCAAGACATCATACTATCACATCAACCTCATAGTACTATCGACATGAAACTTATCTGAGAGTTTCTACAACTGACAACCACCACCTATGAGCCAGTGATGATACGATAAAGATATGTCGTTGCCACTTCTACCCAGTACCTTACCGGGGTAAAGAACGAGTCTATCGGGGATTCCAGAAGAAGTCTATCAAGTCCTCCGCGGGACAAAGGAAACATCCGTTTTCACGGTCCAATCCTCTCCTACGCTAACTAGGGCTCACTCTTACCCATTTCAGTGCTAATACTCCTCTCAGGACTCGAGATGATCATAAATCTATCAACATCTGGATGATTATACAAACCACCTTCCTCAGTCAAGGACCTTACCTCATCTAACCTTCCATCAACTCAAAGACTAGAATCATTCTTTCCAACTCTATCTCAATCTCATTTAATCTCTAAGGATACTAATTTCATCAACTTTAGCCATCAATAAACTCATCTCAAGACACAAACCACAAAAAATCAACACTCAGAATGTCAAGGCTCTAGACATTACCACTAGGTTTATTCTCGAAGTCTTTAACAAGAAATTCATAAAGGTAGATACATTCTCATACAATAATACATGTACACAATAAATTCATGGCATGATGATCATCAATTTGAGAAAATACATAGAATTTAGGTAAGATTTTCAATATAACATTCAAATATTGTAACACAAGACCCATTAACTATCAATTACTCTCTCTGGACCAATCAAGGGGCACATGGGAGAACAATCCCATGTTCTGGGTAGCCTTTACATACCTAGGATGAGGGTTTTACTATACTTCAACAAGAATTGAACTCGAACTTGGAAATCCTTGGGCTCTCCCTTTCTATCTCTCTTAGGAACATACACTTTAAACTTGAAGGTAATGGATTTTTGAAACCCTTTTATACAAAATCAGGCTTAAAAATACGTCTTGGGGTATTAGAATGGGTTGGGAATACCTAAAATACCCTTCTCGAATTTAAAAGAAAAACTTGTTACCAAAATTACACTAGTCCGCGGTGAGGACCCATTGCGCACCACTGTATTTTCGAGAATTTCAACCTCCGTCAAAAATTGAAGAAAAAACATAAGTGTGGGTCCACGTCGTGGTCCTGTCGCGCGCCCTCACTGTTTTTGGTCAAACTTTTGAAAATTATTTTTTGACTCGATTGCTCTAAAATTAGGTCGAGTCCATTTTTCCACTCGATTATTTGCACTGATCGTAAATCCGATTTTGAATTTTCCATCGAAGCTTTGGAAGACACGTTATGCGCACGATTACGTTTTAGGGGTGTTTTGGTAATTTTAAGGGTGTTAAAAATCTGAATCTTTCTAAGTAACAAAAAAATATGTATTTGTCATATCTTTATTATTTATTTATTATTAAAAAGAAAAAGATATAGCTCAAACGTCTTACGCCTGTTAAATAAATAGAACTTGATATGTTTCTTTTTCTTTCTTCTCCAATTCCTATAAAGGCATTGTACATTAAGTAGATTTCAAGATTTTGTGTTTGAATATGACCTTCTTTTAATTATTATATTATTAGTTATATATGTATTTCATTTTATTAACTCACTTATTAATTATGATAAATTACATTGATTTGATATGATCTCTTTTAACAGCTACAATTACCCTAATTAAAAATTAAATTCTTTTTGAAATCATACTAATATATGTATAAATAATCAAATGCATAAAATCTACATGTTTCTCTTTATCTTCGATCATAAATGACTTCTGTTTCTCCAGAAGGGCACAAGAAAAATCGAACATGACATAAAAAAATTGGACCACAAATTGTCAAAGACATGTTACCTTGGATGTCCATACAAAGAACAAATCAGAATATAAATACCCTTTTTAACTTCTATTCTAGTGAACATCCTATATATATATTATTCAATGAAAATTTTCAGCAAGTAATTATGGTTCAAAAATTGTTTATGAATTTATTCTTGTGATTCTTTAGATTATATTTTCTTTGTATCATCCCTATGTTCATTATTATTATTACTCTTTTGTGTTTTGTTATACACAATGAGTGAGTTTAAGAATTACATTTGGCCAAAACTACAATGAAATCTCCAGGATCAAACAAAATTAAATCAAATCGAGCAGAAGCTCAATCACAAATAGTGAAACTCAATCCATAAAATTTTCAGTATTAACTCAAAGCTGATAATAAAAAAAAATACATATAATCCTCTCACACTTTGTTGCGATTATTTTCATATGAAGCAAAAGTTCACAGTAGAAATCCAAGGTAAGGAAGCATTGGAACGATGACAAAGTTTTTTTCCTGTGATTTATAAGTTCGGAGTAAGTCATCTACATCACATCTCTTAAAGTGTCGCCCTTCCAATACACGATGCGCTACTATTGAGTTCAATGCAGTTTTGATGATGGACAAAAGAATATGAAACATTTTGATCAGTTAGGTTCTTTATTACACTGTCTCAAAAAGGGCAAGACAAGATACGAGAAGTTGCGGAATGCATAATGTTCTTAGAGATAAGATCACAAAACAAAAGTAGGAAGGCAGTTTAACAATCACACGTGAAGAAAAGAGTTGGTGTCAAGAAAGAGTTCTACTTGACAAAGAATTCTACTACAGCAAGAGGCGACGACACATGAGGAGTTTGATCTTTAGAAGAACTCCTCAGGAGTTTGATTAAATAGAAGTGGAGATTGAGAAAGAAAGGTAACAAAAAGAGAGTGCAAAAAAGTAGAGTGATTACCTTGAGTGCCGTGAAGTGAAGAAACAACTGAACAATCTGGTTCTTGTTGTGTCTTAACTTAGGAAGTCTTTCCTTTTGTTGAGTCTTATTGTACTGTGTTAGTTCAGTGATCTATGAACTGAAGTAAGGTATAGTCTTCAAGTTGACGACAACTCAAAGGCTTAGGAACATAAATTTGGGAGGTTTATATGAAATTAGGAGATTTTGAAGTTTGTCTTTTTATTAGATTACTAGAGATTGCAATCTTTTTGTTGAGGCTCATTTGATTTAGTAAAGTTGAGGCGAAATCGTGTAATGGTACAGGTCGTGATTTTTTTTACCTTTGTGAGCCGGGTGTTTATCATGATAAAACTCTGTATCTTGATTTGATTTTATTTCTCTGGAACAAGTATGCAAACTTGGTTCTACATTAGGTAAATCTGTAGGTCGTGCAAAACTATCAATTGGTATCAGAATGTGTTTTCTTGTTAAAGGCTAATACCTAAGAATCAATCATGATGAACACTGCACCTCCCCTTGGACATGGAGAAGGACAATCAACTGTGAGACCACCACTTTTCAATGGAACTCACTTTAGATGGTAAAAAGCAAGGATGGAAGACTTCATTCAAGTTGAAGATTACAAACTATCAAATAGGATTACTTTGGGACCCACTATTCCAACAAAAACTATGGAAGGTCAACAATTCCCTAAGGAGAGAAATGAGTTCACTACTGATGATCTGACAACCCTTTAGGAAGAATGCTAAAGCCAAAAATATTTTGGTTTGTGGATTGGGACCAGATGAGTACAACATAATCTCAAACTATTCTACTGCTAAACAAATTTGGAATGCCTTGACTAATGCACATAAAGGAACTAGTCAGGTCAGAAGATTTAGAGCTGTAAGGCTCTTCACTGAATATGAAACCTTCAGGATGAAGGACAATGAGTCACTTCAAGATATGATTACGAGTCTTACAACTCTTATCAATAAACTGGCATCTCTACTAAAGATTCTCACTATTGAGGAATAATTGGATAAGGTCCTAAGGGTTCTATCTAAAGCAAAGTGGGTTGTGAAAGTTACTGCCATCAAAGAAGCGAAGGATATTGCTACCATGACTCTGGATGAATTGGTAGGAAATCTCAGAACTTATGAGATGAACATGGAGGATCAGAAGAAAGAAGAAGCAATGTGTTAGATTTACACAACCTATGGATTTTCCTAATCGAAGAACAAGTTTGCAGACGTGTTTTCGAAAAGTAAAAACAGATAAGAACACAGAATATTTACGTGGAAACACCCGACTCACAAAAGGTGAAAATCACAACCTGTACTCCTACAGGAATTTTCCCCAACTTCACTAAGTTAACATAAGCCTCAACAAAAAGATTACAATTCCTACTAATCTAAGCAACAACAAACTTTA
Organism: Solanum medicagineum; assembly: GCA_026153255.1. Classification (NCBI taxonomy): domain Eukaryota; kingdom Viridiplantae; phylum Streptophyta; class Magnoliopsida; order Solanales; family Solanaceae; genus Solanum; species Solanum medicagineum. Next base: position 3,630,695 of record JAPFFP010000103.1, read on the forward strand.
AACAACTCCTAACTACACACAAACCTCCCAAGGTTTATGTTCCCAAGTCTTTGAGTTGCCCCCAACTTGAAGACTATATCTTACTTCAGTTTATAGATCACTGAACTAAGCAATACATTAAGACTCAACAAGAGATAGAAAACTTCTTAAACTCAAACTCAACAAAGAAACAGATCTCTTAAGTGTCTCCTCATTGATCAAGACTCTTGACACTTACAGCTCTGGGAAAGCAGGCCACTTTGCTCTAGTGCAAAGTCCTGATGTGCGGTGGCTAATTCTGTAGTGTTGGCATCCAAAGCAAGTTGAATTCTATGAAGACGGGTGCCAACACACTGCATAGAAACAGGTGGAGCAACGTGGTTCACTTGACCAGGAACATCCTTAGTCATTTACATGGTCCAAACTTGAACAAGAACACAATATGCCTTAAAGAGCTGAGATAGCTACTAGCCATATGGGAAGGAATGGAAATTTTTATCCTTTTTTTATCATGAAATGTGGACCTTGTGCACCACATCAAAATACAACCTATGAAGAGAGGACATTTCTCTGAACAAGACATGTCTGTGCTGAGCCAAGGATTCTTTGCAATATTAGTATCACTGGTGTTATAACACAAAATAAGAACACAATCAACATCCATACCAAAATCCAATAATTGTTGCTTAATCTAAAGTTACTGAGCACAACATGATCCAGCTTCTAGATACTCAGCCTCAGTAGTTGACAAGACTACAAAATTCTGTTTCTTAGTGAAGTAGGAAATCAAACATTTTCAAGAAAGTGAGCCATACCTGAAATACATTTTATGTCCACTAAATAACCATCATAGTCAGCATCAGTATACCCTACAAGGTTGAAACTACTACCTTTAGAGTAACAAAGTCCTAATTCCTAAATTCCCTTGAGATACCTAAAGATCCTCTTGAGTTCCCCCATCATGCTTATTTCAAATTCTCCAATTATTATCTTGGCAAATTCTTGAGTTTGTTTCAGTTCTACAGATTCTGATTGGACACATCCCGAATCAGCAAACTGAGTTTCAGAACTTATAGTACCTCCGACTGTCAGCTTTATGGTTGTCCTGTAGATGAACCAGGTAACATTTCTTGTTGCTCTGTCCTGTGCTCCAGTCATAGTCATCTTTTTACCACCCCTGCTTTTTACCCTCATGGACCCACATAGGTCGATGTGAACCGATTCCAGACACCTGGTAGTGCTTACTTGGTTCTTTGACTTGAAGGATGATCCTACTTACTTCCCTCTTACACATGCGCTGCATATTTTGTTATCTTTGAACTTTAGTTTTAAGAAGCCCATTAACCATGTCCTTTGACGCTAGAGTATTCAGTTTCTTTAGACTTGCATGTCCATGTCTTTGGGCCAAAGTAAAGAATCATTAGCAATAGCACTCAAGCATTTCAACTGTGTACCTGGCATTCCCATAATGTCAGCCTTTTACACATTTTTATG
>JAPFFP010000103.1:3632267-3643590 GCA_026153255.1 Solanum medicagineum
ACACTTTAGAAGAAATTTACATTTGGTCCCAAACTTTACCAAATTGAACCAATTAAGGACTTACGGGTTCTAACATCACGCATCAAAACGACCTATTTTGATCGTGTTTTGAGTTGTGGAGGCATTGAGAAATGACTGGAATGCCCCTCAAGTTAAAAACAAAAGATCTCAACCCGAAAGTGCCCAATCCGCGACGTGGACTGGGTGCGGACATGAATATTTTTTCCAAAAATTTTTTGAACGAGTTTTTCATTTCCCGTTCAAAAAAATTTGAAAAAAACCAAGTGTCAGTTCGTGGTCAAGGCGCATCATGCCTTGGATGCGCATCAATACTGGAATTTATCTCAGATCGAAAATTTGTTTTTCGATCTGATGGCTCTAAAATTCGAACGAGACCATTTCCCCACTCAATTGTCCACGTTGGTCACACATCTAATCTTGGATTCGCAAATTGAGCACGAAAAGACGCTTTACGCGCATATCTCTATTCTAGGGGTATTTCAGTAATTTTACCAACTATTGCATCATCTCCACTTGGGATAATTCGTCCTCGAATGATGAGTAAAGGTGGATATAATGACATGAATAGACTCAAACTCATCTCAATATTCACATCTATTAATCAAATTCTCGACTCTTTCTTAATTATCAATCAAATCTATTCGAACTCAAGAATAGACCGGATATTTTATTTTCATCTCTTCCTCAGCTTCCCATGTGGCTTCCTCAACTAATTGATTTCTCCATAGGATTTTGATTGATGTTATCTCTTTGGTTCTCAATTTGCGAATTTGACGATCAAGGATTTGGACCGAAATTTCTTTGTAGGTCAAGTTATCCTTCACTCCAATGCTCTCCACAGGGATCAACAAGTTAGGATCTCCCAAACATTTCTTCAACGTCAACACGTGGAATACTGGATGAGCTTCGTCTAACTTGGAAGACAATTCTAATTCATAAGTAACCTTCCCAATCCTCTTCACAATCTGATAAGGTCCAATATAGCGTGGATTCAATTTACTCTTCTTCCCGAATCTCATGACACCTTTCATAGGTTACAATTTCAAATATACCCAATCATTTACCTCGAACTCTAAATCTCTCCTCCTCACATTAATGTAGGACTTCTGGTGACTTTGTGCAGTTTTCAACCTCTCTTTAATGATCTTAACCTTCTTCATCGATTGATAGACAAGATCAGGCCCAATCAACTCTACTTCTCCAACCTCGAACCCCCTAATTAGTGATCTTCATCTCCTCCCATATAAGGCTTCATAGGGAGCCATCTGAATGCTTGCATAATAACTATTGTTATATGAAAATTCAATCAATGGTAAGTGATCATCCCAATTTCCCTTGAAATAAAAAACATAGGCTATCAACATATCTTCTAACGTCGGAATTGTACGCTCTACCTGATCATGTGTTTGTGGAGGAAAGGCTATGTGTAAATTCACTTTGGTATGCAATCTTTTCTGGAACGATCTCCAAAATTAGTAGGTGAATTGAGCTCCTCTGTCCAAGATGATGGACAGGGGAACCCATGCAACCTCACTATCTCTTGGATGTACAACTTGACATACTTCTCAGCAGTGTTAGTTGTCTTAACTCTTAAGAAGAGAGCTGATTTGGTCATCCTATCTACAGTCACCCATATCGAATTATGTTGCTTTCGAGACCTCAGTAAACTAGTAATAAAGTTTATATTGATTATCTCCCACTTCTATTCCAGTATCTAAAAGTTCTAAGCCAATCCACGTGACCGTTGATGCTCAACTTTCACTTGCTGACAATTCGGGCACTTTGAAACAAATTCAGCAATATCCCTCGTCATTCCACTCCACCAATAGACTTCTCTTAAGTCATGGTACATCTTGGTAGAGCCAAGATGAATGGAATATCTAGTGCTATGAGCTTCAGCCATGATTCTATCTCGATCTTGCTTTTCTTTCATCTCTGCCCAAAGATGAAGCGGACCCATTATGAACGTTAACTCCTCCCTCATCGTTCTCCTCATGTTGAATTCCCAATCGAGCCAATTGATGCACTTCTTTTGCTAGCTCTTTCTTTCCTTCCTCCACATAGGTTGTGCTCCCCATTGAAAACCTGCTAAGAGCGTTAGCAACAATGTTATCTTTACCTAGATAGCAGAGAATGCTCATCTCATAATCATTGAGCAACTTCAACCATCTTCCGTGTCGTAGGTTGAGCCCTTTCTGACTGAAGACATACTGCAAGCTCTTGTGGTCAGTGAACATATCCATATGCACTCCACACAAGTAGTGGTGCCAGATTTTAAGTGCAAGCACCACCAGCTGCCAACTCAAGATCATGGGTTGGATGGTTCCTCTCATGAATCTTAAGTTGTCTGGAAGCATACGCGACCACTTTCCCTCTCTGCATTAGCACACATCCCAATCCAACTCTCGAAGCATCACAATAGATCACAAAGTCCTATGTTCCATCGGGTAAGGTTAGAACTGGTGTAGTAGTCAGTCTAGTTTTCAACTTTTGGAAACTCTTCTCACATTCGCCGGACTACTAAAACTTGACCTTTTTCTTAGTCAACTTAGTCAATGGTGCGGATAGGGAAGAAAATCCCTCAATAAATCGCCAGTAGTAGCCTGTCAACCCCAAGAAACTTCTTATGTCAGTTGGAGAGGTCACTCTGGTCCAGTCGTTAACCGCTTCAATCTTCTGAGCATCTACTCGAATACCATCACCGGAGACAATATGGCATAGGAAAGCCGTTGACTTAAGCCAAAATTCACATTTTAAGAATTTTGCATACAACTCATGGTTCTTAAGTGTTTGGAGGACAATTTTGAGGTGATTTGCATGCTTTACTTCATTTCTCGAATGCACCAAAATGTCGTTGATGAACAAAATCACAAATATATCAAGGTATTGTCTGAACACCTTATTCATCAAATCCATCAATGCTGCGGATGCATTAGTCAACCCAAAGGACATGACCAAGAACTCAAAATGGTCATCTAGTCCTAAAGGTTGTCTTTGAAATGTCATAATCCCTCACTTTCAACCGGTGGTAGCCAGATCTTGAGTTCTATCTTTGAGAAACAAGAGGCACCCTGAAGTTGGTCAAACAAAGTTGGGAGAGGATATTTATTCTTTATCATGACCTTGTTCAGTTGCCTATAGTCAATACACATTCTGAGAGACCCATCTTTCTTTCGCACGAATAGGACAGGAGCACCCCAAGGAGAAACACTCGGCTTTATGAAGCCCTTCTCTTACAAATCTTTCAATTATTCTTTCAACTTTTTCAACTCAGCGAGGGCTATCCGATAAAGTGGAATTGAGATAGGCTGGGTATTAGGAAGAAGATCAATCCCAAAGTCAATCACCCTATCAGGAGGTACTCCAGGCAAATCCTCAGGAAACACTTCTGGAAACACATTCACAATCGGGACTGACTCAAGAGTAGGAGGCTCAACATCATCAGATTTAATACAACCCTTAGTAATCATCTTTCTGGCTCTAAGATATAAAATAAACTTTTCTTTAGGTGCTACAGAATCACCCTTCCACTCTAGAACTGGTTTATTCAAAAATTAGAACTTAATGGTTCAGGCTCTACAATCAATGAAAGCATAACAGGCGTGAAGCCAATAAATGCCAAGGATCAAATCAAATTAGTCATATCTAACTCAGTCAGATCAATAATAGTATCCTTATGATGGATGGACACTACATAAGCTCTGTAGACTCTCTCAGCCCGAATAGACACACCATTGGAGTAGAAACATCAAAGGGTTCAAGAAGACTCTCAGGGGTTCTATCAAATCTACTAGCCACATAAGGAGTTACGGAAGATAATGTGGCACCAGGATTCATTAAAACATAACAATCAATAGAAAAGACCCGAATCATACCCATCACAACATCTGGGGAGTTCTCCTCTTCATGTCGACTACCCATGGCACACAAACGGTTTGTATCTCTAGTTGCTCGTGACGTAGTACCTCTCTGATTTCCCTTAACTAGCAGGGCTGGTGCAGAAGATTAAACCCAGTCAGCCCACAGAGGACAATCTCTCTGCTAGTGACCTGCTTAGCCACACTTGTAGCATGAATCACTCCCCTTGCAGTATTTACCCATGTGTAACATGCCACATGTACCACATGGTGATTTACCTTGTAAACCTTGAGTCGCATTAGCTTGTGACTGAGACTCACGGGCTCCAACATTCTGGGACCTCTAATTATTTCTGACTCTAGGCACAGGTGCACTAGCAGGTGATGGTTCTGGAAATCGGTTACCATTGCGTTTCTTTCCAACCTCATGTCTGGATGTCTTAGTTTTGCTTGTGAACTCCTCTCTATTATGCTACCTTTTCTCATTAGCTTATTGTACAAAGTTCATCAATCTCTCAATATCCATATCACTCAGAAGCATTGCTCCCCTCCCATATCTCTTTGGCCCTCTATTCAACCCATCAACATACATTTCCATCTTCCCCCTCATATCAGCAACCATGTCTGGAGCATACGAGACAGTTGTGTAAACTTCAACCCATACTCTTGCACATTCATGGAGCCCTGCTTCAAGTTCAAGAACTCTATTACCTTTGCCTCTCTTTTCTCCCTTAGGAAGAAGCGCCCCAAGAAAGCTTCCTCGAACATAGCCCAAGTCAGCATGATGGCATCCTCTCCTCTACCCTTCTTCTATTAATCATACCAAAGTCTGGCCACACCCTTGAGTTGGTAAGCAGCCAATTCCACTCTGTCAGCATCAGCCATATGCATCACTTGGAACACTTTCTGAAGCTCTTTCACATAGTTCTCAGGATCCTCAGTGGATGCAAACCTTGTGAACTCAAGCAGATTCATCCTCAAGAATTCCCGAACACTAGAAGTGTTATGGGAATCCGATCGACCCGCTCCTTGTCTCGCAGTAAGTGTTGTGACAACCTGAGCTAGAGTTGGAATAGTCTGGCGTAGCTCAGCATTAGAGACCTTATCTTGCAGGGGCTGCAAAACAGGAACAGCTGGTTCCACGGGCTCCTCATGTCCTTGAGGCTCAGGTAGGTTAACATGCTACCTGGCAAGGCGGCCTCTACCTATGATGGATCTTCTAGGTGGCATGATCATGATTGTACAACGCGCAAAGCACAAATTAGAATAAAACTTTGAAAGATTATAACTCCATCACACAATTCAGAACATGAAACAAGTGAAATAATTTCTAATGTCCTATAACCTCCTGCTTATCAAGTGTGGTCGACAACACACCCATAAACAAGACTCTACTAGACACAGCTTCATAGACTCTCTAGGACACTTGAACTCGTGCTTTGATACCAAGTTTGTCACACTTCGGGAGGGGACCCAAGACGTGGCCAGCACCTAGAGACTATTGCTAGTCCCCAAGCGAACCACTTGGTCTCATCACAATCATTCAATCAATAAACTCTACTAATCAGTGGAAGACATAAAGAATGTAAATAGGCACATCTATCATCTAGTCTCAAAATAATAATAATATAATAGAAGGCTAGTAGAAAGAACTAGCTCACAATCTTAACAATCAACATTCTTCTCTAGTCTATGAAGCCTCTATCACTATTAAATGGTGCCAATGACAGATCCATGACTTCCTCAATAAAAATAAAGCTAAGAAAATCTAACTCTAAAGCAAGATGAAAATAAAAGCAATGAATCCTCCGAAGTAGGGGAGGCTCACCAATCAGCTGAACGTCTAAGATACTCAACGATGCGCCTATTGATGATCTCTAATTCATGTATCTGCATTATAAAATGATACAGCGCCGAATGGCGTCAATATGTGGAATGTACGGTATGTAAAATAGTTGAATAAAATCGAAACAGGTAGAATAATATGAAACAACAACCAACATCAAGGATAATAACAAATCAACATGTCAAGTGTCTATTTAAAGCAAGAATAAAGAGTAGACAAATGACCCATCAAACCTCATCAATCAAATCAGACTCCTCTCAGAGGGACTCATCTTAGCTCATCTCGACTCAGAGCACTCAAGGTAGGAACTTTTTGAGAGTTTCTCTTATCTGACAACAATTACTTATAAGACAGTGATTGTACAATAATCACATTAATAGTGCATAGTCATTCCGTACTTGCCAGGTAGGGAACGAATCGAATCCACTAGGGACCACCAGCAAATCAAACAAGTCCTCTATTGTTTCAGGGACTTTATCAAGAGGGACCCACGATGTAATGTGATGGTTCAAATTCTCATCTACGCTTGGCTACGTAGTTTGACGAGTGCGAGTTGGATTAATTCTTACTTTCTTGTGCTCGATACTCCTTCCAAGACTCAATGCTCATAAGACAATCCATCCAACCAAATCATCTTAATCAGCCTCGTGGAGGCACTCATCATTCAATCAGTCTCATAGAGACTTTCATCATCTCATCAATCAATATCTCAATCAATAGCTTAAGGCTTAGAACAATCATTAGGGAACAATCGAATAGACAAATCATTAGAGTTAATTTGGGAAGACTCATAAGCCATCAACTACTATTAACTTCTCATCATTCTCATATTCATAATTACAATTGACATTCTCAATCAAGGCTTTAGACTCAATCCCTATCTTTTTGCATGCTTTTAATAATTAACATATAGGGTTTATGTAATATCTCATGAAAAATATTCAATTCAAGAAAACAAGTTTGTGATGATCATCAACATATGAAAATACATGTAATAAATATAATTTCTCAAGAAAATAATCAAGAATCATGTATGTAGACTCAAGAACTTTCATCTCACTTCTAAGACCATCTATGGGGCACATGAGAGAACAATCCCATACTTTTAATTTATCCGTACATACCTGAGATGAAGCTTTGGCAATCAATCTCTCAAGAATCCTCCTTGAATTCTTCAATCGTACGCTCCCTTTCTCTTCTTTCAAGCCCTAGTCTCTTTCAAGAATTTAGAATGGCATAGAAATGGGGTTTTAGACCCTTTTACTCATCAAAACGACCTATTTTGATCGTGTTTTAGTTGAGGAGGGGTTGAAAAATGACGGATGCCACTCAAATTAAAAAGAAAAGATCTCAACCTGAAATTGCCCAGTCCGAGACACGAACTGGGCGCGGACATGTACATTTTTTTTCAAATATTTTTTGAATGAGTTTTTCAATTCCCATCGAAAAAATTTGAAAAAAAACCAAGTGTTAGTTCGCGTCCCAAGCATGTCGTGCCTGGGATGCGCATCAACATTGGAATTCATCTCGGATCGAAAAATTATTTTTTGATCCGATGGTTCTAAAAATTATTTTTCGATCCTATGGCTCTAAAATTCGAACAATACAATTTTCTCACTTAATTCTCCATGTTGATTGTATATCCGATCTCGAATTCGCAAACTGAGCATAGGAAAACGCGTCACACGTACATCTTTATTCTAGGGATATTTTGATAATTTTTCTGGGTGTTACACTCATGTAAGTCATTTGTTAAAAGTTTATATCATTTATGTTATTTTCGTTTGAAATAGGCTCACGCATGCCATTTTTTGTTAACTGAAATGGTATTGATAAGCTTTACTTTTAATAGATGCATAAATAAGTCTTTTCTCAATATTCAATGACATATTTGAACCTTTATCATTTTAAAAAATAATTAAATTAATGACGTGACTGAATCATAATTGACTAGGTGTACAAAATAATTTTGTAAATATCAAAAATATTTTTAGTTTATATATAATGGCATAGATGAGCCTTTTTTCAATGACAAGCAACGAAAAATAAAATAAAAAGATTTAATTTCGGTATACATAAATAACGAATTTGAAAGATCATGAGAGTCAAATAAGGAGTAAAAAAAAGGAACTAATTGATCTTTTATGCAACAGATCGTAACTGAATTGACACTTAAATATGAAATTCAAATAAGTGATAGGTTCCACAAGCCTAATTTAGTGGAAAACTAAATCTAATCGTTAATTTTAATAACTATATTTTATTTCTTTTTTTGTTTTTTTTAATTGAAATATTTTCTCTCTTTTTGTTCCCTTAAAATGCTATAAGTTGCAACAAATTTATTGCTATAACTTGTAACTCAATATTTAATATTAAAATTCGTAATAACATATCTAATATTTATCATTTCAAAAATTTATTCGAAAAGAAAAAGGCATAAGAATTCATATGATAAGCACTTGAAAGGAAAAAGAAAATCATATTAGATTGTTTCTCTAGTTTTTTACATTGTTATTCTTAATTGCCACATGTAGCAAGTTAAAAGTAATTTTTTTTAGCTTCTTGACATGATGAGCTTAATAATAGATCCAATTTTTTTTTAAACTCATGGTAGGAGACCTTGAATAGTGACATGAAATGGGATAGAATATCATAGCTACAATTTGAAATTATGTTGGAATTTGTAACTCAAACTAAGATATATAAAAGATCTTTATTCTTACAAGTAAATTATTTTTTGAATTCTTCTCATATATTCGATACTCATATAAAAATTCAACTAAATCCAAATTTATATCAGAAAATCCGAAAAAGTCCACACAATTTCAAATAACATGAACAAAGAAGCACCCTTTCTTGAAACACACTTTCTACAGCCTTGAGGATTGGTGGGCAGCTACATCGAGGACAAATCGAAACTTAACATCATTCTTGGCAAGTCTATCAAAGGCTTCATTAATTTTGTCAGTTGAAACAAGCTCTATGTCACACAAGATGTTGTGTTTGCCACAAAAATTCATCATCTCTTTTAATTCCTTCACACCTCCAATAATGCTACCCCTAACAACTTTCTTGCCTGTAAAATAAATATTTAATTGTGAACTCTGTTATTATTGTAATATATTAAATCGAGGTCATAGTAGAAGGGGTCGACTTTAAGTTTTGAATCAGTCTGAATAATTCTATTGAAAATATTTACCATATATCAGAGGCGTAGCTGGGACTTCAATTGGCTGAGCTGGTTCTCCCACAACTGATATAATTCCGTCCACCTTTAGCAGTTCAAGATAAGGCCCTAGAGAATGTTTTGCTGATACAGTGTCAATAATAAAATCTAGACTTCTTCTGTTCCTCTGCCAGCCACCAAAAAGGGCAAAAAAGAATAAGTGAGTACCAATCTTTCAATTTATTGTATTAAAGAATACAACTATTCATTTTATTTCGATTTGTTTTTACTTTCCTTTTCAGTCTGTTTAAGAAAACAATATTTTGATCAATTCTTTAATTTCAACTTTTCATATGATTTTTTTACCACAAGAACAAAAGATATTTTTTTACATTCCACATATGTTTTTAGTTAAAATCGGAAGATTCAAATATCTTTTTAACCTTCTTACACTTCCATGTCAAAATCTCAAAAAAAAAAAAAATTATATAATTTACTTTTATTTTTGTTAGTTTAAAAAAGGACATCTTTCTTTATTAACTAGTAACAATCTAACTTTAAAATACTCATTTTACTATTAGTAAAATAATTTATAACTACACAATTATTTATATCCTAGATCACAAGTTTGAAAGGCCAGTCTTTCTTTCTTTCTTTCTGACACCATATTGAGTTAGTTTACAAACCTTCATTTGTTTGAGGTTGGTGCTCAAGATAAATCCATCGGCACCTAATTGGTGTTTTGCAACTTTTTCTTTGGAAGGAGAGGTGCTAATAACAGTAACATGATGACCAAAAGCCTTTCCAAATTTGACAGCCATATGACCAACACCACCCAAGCCTATTACTGCCATATGTTTCCCTCTTGACTCAAATAAGTTGCTGTTCTTCATGGCAGTGTACACTGTCAGCCCTGATCCCATCAGTGGGGCTGCTCTATCCATAGGCAAGCTCTCTGGTATGTGCACTACATATCTACATTTTAATTAAAACAATTTATTAGAAAATAAGAAATAAGGATTGAAGAAAATTACAAGAAACGCAGATATCGAGGATTTTTTGAAAATAACCTCTCTATTTCTAGTACGGTACTGTTACAAAGACTCATTAATCAACACTAGTGATAACTAACTATTTTAAATACAACTTTTACTTATGGTATAACAATCTTTTCAGGTCAAACATGGTTTTTTTTTTTTTTTTTGTAAAATTTAATATGATGAGTTTTTTTTTAATAAAATATAAATTTATGGGTCAAATTTATATTTAAAAATGTTAAATCACAATTTAGAGTTAGAAATCTTAATTTTAAAGAATTTGAAATTTAAAATCATGATTTGAAGTTAAAATTTTGTCCATGTATCATAAACAAACACCTATTTCAAACTAAAACTAAAACAATTTAGATGGTAGGTTTATACAATGGCGTGATAGCCAGTTTGTGCCAAGTTCATCAACTTCACTTAATACCTACTCCTCCTATCCTAATTTATATAACATAATTTTTCTTTTTAGTTAGTCGAAAAAAAATGACGTGTTTCATTATTCGAGAAAATATATACTTAATGATATCATTAACATTTGATCCATGTTGGATCTGACTTATTCGGTGAAACATCCACAAAGGTGTACTCTTCCATTTAAAAGTTCATTTATTTTAAGAGTAATATTGAAACATGTAAAAAAAATTCTATATTTTTTAAACTTTATATCCAGTCAAACTATATTATATGAATTAGGAAAAATGCACAAGTACCTCTCGGACTATAATCAAAATTCCAGAGACACTATTTTAACTTGGTCCTATTATCCCTATGAACTTATTTTTTTCGTAATTAAATACCCCTTATTTGTCTACTTAACACGCCTAACCAACCAAATTATATTGTGTGTAGTACACGCACGGACCCCACATGCCACGTAGGCAAATAAGGGACATTAAATTACGAAAAAAATTAAGTTCAGAGGGGTAATAGAACCAAGTAAAAGTTCAAGTGTGTCTCTAGAATTTTAGTTGTTAATGTTAACAAAATAATATTTTTAATGATCTCTATAATAAAATAAAAAAATCATCTGCATGAATATAGTTAGTGTAAAAATATATCAAAGATTTGGCCCCCTTGCATGAACACGCTTAGCACAATATTGCACAACACTGCACAGTCAAAAAAAATGAGTACTATTTTTTATTTCGTTATATACATATGCAATATAAGATTTTAATCAAGTTTTGAAAGGAAAAAAAAAACTAAAAGATTGGAATTTCTTACTTGAAATCAAGTAGCAGGTCGTGACATATCGCTCTCAAATTTCCTCCACTAATTTTCTGATCTAAAAGTACACTCCGACATTTTGCTTAGCTCGAACATATCCCTAAAACTAATAGATCAGATTATATAATAAAATTTGGAGATATAAAATAATTATTATTTT
>JAPFFP010000103.1:3670988-3687274 GCA_026153255.1 Solanum medicagineum
AGGGGGGGGGGGGGGGGGGGGGGGGGGGGGGGGGGGGGGGGGGGGGGGGGGGGGGGGTTTTGTATCTCAGGTGGAAAAGAGGAAGAGGAAAGTGCGTACATTAGTGTAACTTGTCGTGCACGTTAGTGGCGTACGTTATTATTCCATTACTTTATTTGTAATTGTCCAATAATTATGAGGGGAAAAATATATACTCCTATATAATTGTCCAATAAAATGAGTAAGAAAAAAATGTAGTGACCTAAAAGTCATTTTTGAAAATTTTAAAAGAATTATTGTTTTACATTGATAGTTGTTCTAAGTTATATTGGATCTATTTGTACGGTTAGTTTTGGAGTTTCATTGAAAAGTTGAGTAATTTGTGAATTTTTGAGTTTAAGTTGTTCAAAATGAGATTTTTAATACCAATCGAAGTTAAGAGTCTCGAAATGAAATTTTGTCTATTTTTTCAGTATTAGAATGTGGAAATTACTCTAGGAGCATTGCCATTTTAAAATTCAAGATTGTTTTGTGAGGAATTGAGGTCCTAAATTGAAAGTTTGAGTTAGATTGGGACAAATGTTGACTTTGGTCAAAATTTTGAGCTTGGATGCTCGAATAGAATTTTCGATGATTCCATTGGATTTAGAAGGTGATTTTAGGCATCGAAGAGATTTTGTCATATTTATCGGAAGTTCCGGGAATGTTTTGGTCTTTTAAAATCTTAAATTAGTTTAGCCGTAACTAATTAGATTTTGGATCAAGAAGACCTCAAATTTGATTTCTAACAATTCTATTGAGTCTGGAACACCGAATTTTATAGGATAGCACATATGGTTTGTGCGTACGGAATTCCAAATGAATCTCGAGGGTTATTCCGAGTTGTAGATGTTGCTTGAAATTTTGCCAAGGCCTGGTGCCTCAGGTCTCACAAAAGCGAAAGTGGGTCGCTTAAGCGGCTATCACTTTAGTGGACCACCCTTTACTTTAGCGATGGTGGTGGGTCATGTGAGGTTTGCTTTTGTGACCTGTCATCACTTAAGTGATGACCGCTAAAGCAATTCACTGGTCGCTTAAGCGTCACTTGCTTACAAGAAGGGTGTCGCAAAAGCGACATCTGAGCCTTGTTTTGGAATTGATTTTGAGTTTCTCCCCTATTTGATATTTTTTTTAGTGTTGGGAACTCTATTGTGGCAATTTTCAAGATAAATTCATTGGATAAGTGATTTTAACTTAAAATCTTTATTTTCATTCATTTCATGATTTCAACTTATAATTCTTGATTTTAAACTCCAATTTTCATGGTTTCTCCAAGAGTTTGAGCTTTGAGTAAATAAATGATTTCGAATTCGTTTCTTGCTCAATTTTAATGGTTTTTTCAACCACAAACTTCTTTTATTTATAGAACTTGATTTTCAAATAAAATTGAGGGAAAAAGCATAAACGCATACCTGAAATTGTACTGAAAAGTAGAATACACACTTTAACTATTGGGACGACTTATTACATGCCCGTAGTACTCATAAGTGAATTATTTTTCCCCTTTCAAAGACCGTCTCAGTTTTTGTGTGAGAAAGTATTATACATGCGTTTTGACAGGTAAATAATATTATTTTTATTTTTTAAAATCTTTTTTCTTAATATTTTCTTACACTGTTGCAAAAATAGTACTCCTCGTCCCATTTTATGTGACATCATTTCCTTTTTAGTCTGCCCCAAAAAGAATGTCACCTTACTTGTATTAGAAATTTTTTTAGTTAAAATTCCCCTTTTACCCTTAATAAAATAAATTCAACTACACAAATATTTATGGATTGTTTTAGAGTACAAGTTTTAAAAGTCTTCTCATTTTTCTTAAATATCGTGCCAAGTGAAATTGTGTCACATAAAATAGGACGGAGGAGTAATTTGTACTCTTTGTGTGTTCTTCCTCCTCTCACCATACAGACTCACCATACATATCTTTCTTTTTTAAATTCATTTCTTTTTCCTTTTTCATTATTAATAAATTGAAGGAAAAAAGAGAATTTGAAGAGAACATAGGTAATTATAAGAAGATTATGAAGTAAAGATATGTTGGCGGTGGCAATAGGCAGTGGACAACACCATTTTTGTCAGTGAAACAAAAAAAAACTTAGTGATAATGATTTGGTTGGTTATCTAAGGAAATTGGCATGTATTTATTTAGAGGGAGCATTATTTATTCAATTTAGACTACTTAAATATTTTTAAATGTGATATTTGATCACCTCAGACCAGTTAAACTTGATCTTTTTATATATAAAATATTCAAAAAAATAGGGTTATTTACATAAATAATACATTATATAATATTAATTACCAATTTTAACATATGTTTTGTCAAAAAATTGTTGTACTTCATTTACCCGAAATAGAAAAAAATTATTTTTCTCTCTCTTCCTTTCTCTCTCTTCCTTCTCCTTTTTTATTTTTGGGAAAAATACACAAAATAGATCTAATTTGAAATTATTTATCCTTAATAGGTAATCGAAATTATTTATCCTTAATGAACTTATTATCCAAACTATTTACCTTTCTACCCACTTACCCTTTTTATTTCTCATGTTGACGTTAGCATAAATACTATGAAATATACTCTGACGGTATATATATACTATAGCGGTATCATATAGAATGAGGTCAATCCTTTGAGATACTCTGGCGGTGTATTGATACCCAATTGGTATATAGGATTTTTTTAAGATATAAATAAAAAAATTATTAAATTCTAAATTAGTCGAAAATACATTCATTATATACTATGTCAGTATATTTATACTATATCGGTATCATATAAGATTGAGCTTAATTATCTATGATACTCTATTGGTATATGTATACCCTATTGGTATATGTATACCCTATTGGTATTCCATACAAGCAGGTGCTAACGTCAACGCGTGAATTTTAATATTAGGGGGTCAAAATTTTAATAGTATAGGGGTACAAAATGTAAAGGGGTATATGAATGTAAATAGTTTGATTTAAAGGGGTAGAAACTTAGTTTTCCCTTTATTTTTTATGAGCTCTTTCCTTTCTCTTCCAATTTTTCTTTCTTGCTCTTTCTCTCTCTTTGTTTTAAAAATATTAATTAATTATTTTAATTTAAAATTTAATTTTAGATTGAATATTACGCGAATGATATTTATACTATTCTTTAAACTAGAAGATTTGTTTTTCGTAAGTACATATATAATGCATTGACACAATTTTTATATTAAACATATAAACTAATTGAAATAGCATTTAAATATTTGAAATTCAGATATAATATTTTTTGGCACCATTAATAAAAATAAATTTAAAAAAACTACAATTGTAATACATTTTGAATTCAATACTTCATATGTATTACAAACATTTTCAATGCACGTGGAGAATATAAGTAATATATTTTTAATATGATAATTATTTTGACATCATTAATAAGAGAAAATAATAAAAAAAAACTATAATACATTTTAAATTCAATAAATAATACATATTATAAGCATCTTTCAATGCAAAAGGTGAATTTTAAATATTTCAGTATCATTTAGTTTATGTTACATTATTAAAAGAATATATTATATTTATAGAAATAACAATAATAAAATTCATAACAATATATGATATTAAATATGAATAGTTAAATGTGGATGGAGAAAGAGAGAGAAAAGGAAACAAAAACAAAAAAAAAAGAGAAAGAAAAAGATGCTGGCAGAAAAGAAAGAGAAGAGAGAAAAAGAAGGAGAAAGAGACAAAGAAAGAGAAGAATACTCAGGAATTGAGTAAGAGGTATCCAAGGCTAGAGAAGACATTCAACAAATCCAAGATCAACTGAGAAGGACCTATTCTGATAGCTTAGCAGTCAGGAAAAGGAGAAAATGCAGGAACTAGAGAAGTGGTCTAATATTAAAGAAAGTGTGCTCAAGCAAAAAGCTAGAATCAAATGGATAAAGCTTTGAAATGCAAACTGCAAATTTTTTCAGCAGCCATCAAGGAGAGAACTCAGAAGAAACTAATCACAGAATTAACTTCCTTTCAGGATACAAAACTAACAAAGCAACTAGATATTAGAACTGAGATCCAAAGCTTTTATATTTCACTAATGGGATCAGCAGCACAACATCTACCAGCAGTTAATAAAGAGGTCATGAGGAAGGGACTAGTCTTAAATCAGCAACAAGCATTGAAATTATGTAAACCAGTGACTGATGAGGAAATTTACTCAGGATTAAGATCTATTGAAGATGACAAAGCACCAGGAGTGGATGGTTACAATGCAATATTCTATAAGAAGGCCTGGCCCCAGATTGGAAGAGAAATAACAAAAGCTATCAGGAGATTCTTCAATATTGGTAAGATGCAAATAACTATTAACTGTACTTCTATCACTTTGGTCCCTAAAATGATCAAACTAACTATAGTGAAGGAATATAGACTAATAGCCTTTTGTAAAGTGTTATACAAGATCATTGCCAAGATTATTACAATTAGGATGAAAAAAGTCATAGTAACAGTTATAAATGAAGCTCAGTCAGGTTTTTATACCAAGTAGGAAACTAATAGATAATAACATTTTGGCCACTGAATTGGTGAAATCTTACTAAAGAAAACATATTTCACCAAGGAGCATGATTAAGATTGATTTGCAGAAGGCCTATGACTCTGTGGAATGAATATATTTGGAACAAGTACTGATTGAGATGTGCTTTCTTGCAACATTCATTAACTGGATAATGCAGTGTGTGAAAACTATCTCATACTCTATAATGGTTAATAGAGAACCTCATAAACCTTTTAAAGCAGCTAAGGCACTAATGCAGGGTGATCCAATTTTACCTTATGTACTTGTTCTGGCTATGGAGTACATGAGTCAATTGCTCAACACTCTCAGTGACAACAAAGAGTATTCTCTCACCCAAGACGTGCTAAGCTGATAATAGCACACCTATGCTTTGCTGATGATTTATTATTATTTGCTAGAGGTGATCTAGAGTCAGTGATTTATACTAATGAACTATTTTAACATATTTGCACAAGCATCAGGACTGCAAGCAAATAGAGATAAAAGCTCGATCTACTTAGGAGGTATCTCAAAGAAGGAATAGGAAAACATTATCCAACACACTGGTTTTTCACATGGTCAACTACCTTTTAAGTATCTAGGCATTCCCCTATCTACGAAGAAGCTTAGTTTGAATTAGTGGATGTCTTTATTGGACCGAATTGTTGCAAGAATCAATACATGGTCATCAAGGAAGTTGTCTTATACTGGGAGAGTACAACTAATACAGACAATCTTGGTTGGTATGTAATCATATTGGTCTCAACTATTTCTCATACTAACAAAGGTGATTAAACTTATAGAGGCTCACTACAGAAGCTACCTATGGTCAGGATTTGCTACAATCACTAAAAGGGCATTGGTTGCTTGGGAGAAAATATGCACACCTAAATCAGCTGGAGGGATGAATTTGATCAACATAAGGCTGTGGAATAGGATTGCAATAGCTAAAATTAATTGGGATTTAGTCCACAAACAGGACAAGTTGTGGATAAGGTGGATACATACTTGCTACATCAAGGAAGGTCTGATAGGTACAATTAACATTCCCACTCAAGCTTCTTGGATGATCAAAAAAATAATAGCAGCTAAAGATACATTGAATCAAATTCAGATAAGTAAACCAATGTGCATTAGAAATATATATCACAAGATGGTTGGAGAAAAGCCAAGAGTTACATGGAAAATATTGATGTTTAGAAATGAGGCCAGACCAAAAGCAATATTCATACTATGACTACAAATGCAAGATAAGCTGATGACAACAGATAAGCTTTATAAATGGGGGATTGACATCGACCAAACCTGTAAGCTATGCCAACAACAACAAGAGTCCAGAGATCATTTATATGTGCACTGTCCCTTCACTAGCACCCTGTGGAGAAGGATCATACGATGTCTAAATTGGCAATGGAACCAGGCAACAAATTGGGGGAATCACTTAGCATGAGTGATAGCCTCTTCCAAAGGAAGATCAACCAAAAACACAAGTCTGTAAGATGATCTATGCTGAAATGGTCTACACGATATGGAGTGAAAGGAACCAGAGAATTTTTGAAAACAGAAGCTCACAAAGTGAAGACTTAGCTAAACAAATTGCTTGTATCTGTAATGTGAGGGCTAAGCAAATTGCAATAATTAGTCTTTTGAGATATAGATGAGAATGGAGGTTAAAGTAGTTGCTTAACTAGAGTTTTCACTTGGATAACAATTGAGGGAAAATTGCTATGGTAATGTAATGACATTTGGTGGTTAATACAATATTAGTTACAAAAAAGAAAAAAAAAAGAAAGAGAAGGATGTTCTTATAATTTATTAGTAAAATATGCTATAAATCGTAATTAAAAGAATACTATTAAAAGAGTAATATTTGATATATAATATATTATTTATGTAAATACTCCAAAAAAATATTTATTCAATTTGTAAATGGTCAAAAATTCTCATTTGCTCAATATTATGAACATAAAATTTCTACACTATAGCCACCTCTACGTAGGGTGGATCTAGAAGGGACTAAGGTATTCACCCGAACCATCATGGCAAAAGATTATATGGTATATATGTAAGGTATTTTTTTAATTTTTAGCATATGTATATATAGATTTTGAATTTTCAAACACAAAATTAAAGGTTGATTCAGTGTTTTAGAAAGTTTAAAATTTATCTTGAGATTTCAAATTTAAATTTCATGCACTACATTTTTATTTTTTAACCATTCTTAATAAAAAAATCTTGAATTCAAATTTAAGAAAGGAATAAAATCTTAAAATTTGTATTCTAAATAAGTGTGTGCACACATATATTAAACATCAAATCAAAACTAACAATATTGCTTTTTTGATGCCTCTCTTGTCGCCCTTTGCTTTTGGTTAACATATGTGAAAAAACTTAAAATATGTCATGAAATTCTTTAAAATGTCACTTATGTAATTTTTTTTCTTATTTCCATTAGGAAAGTCATTTTCTTCATTTTTTAGTACCTTGTTTTTCTAGAAAAATATTTATTAAATATGTTAATCAACCAAACATAGAAAATTAAATTTCTTTTTGTAAAAATGCACTATTTATGTTAAATGCCCATAAAGCCCCTTGATTTATACCAACGAAAATAAATGGGCTCAATTGGGACGTTGCAAGATATAACTCATCAATTATCATTAATGTATCTTAATCCATTAAAATTTAGAAAGATTAGGCGGATCAAATGGGATTGAACTAAATTTATCAACTCTTGTCCCAATCAATTTTGTTATTAGAGAATGAAAGTGTGATGACTAACAACTTCATGTATTATATAGTTGTATATATTAGAAACTTGCTGCAAAATATATGAATCAAGTTGAATAATTAACATATGCTTTATTTCACAACCTTTTTATATATTACATGCCCTTTTGCGGTTTCCATGTGTTTAAGTAACCCCAGCACTCTAGAAGCATAATCCAAGGAGTTTATTTCATGGGTTTTGCAAGTCATGTTTATCTACGAGATAATATTATTGTCCAATCTCCAAATGCCTTTATCATTGTCTGCATAAATAAATAACCTTAATTAATAAGTGTCACGTGTCACCATTAGAGTAGCACAAAATATTTACGAAAGAAAAGACCATTTTTGAAAGTTAATATATAAAACATACTTTTAACGTTTATATGATTATACATCATTTCATTACAGATAAAAAAAAAATTTAAAATTAAATTATCTCTAATTATAAAAATATGACATCTTTTTTGAGATAAACTGAAATAAAATATCGTACCACATCATTCACCACACTAACATTTTCTTGCTTCCAAAGTTTCTGAAGTCTAGTATGATGAAATTGAAGTCAATGAAAGCTCCTCTTGATTTTGGGTCACTTGTATTTGGCAACTTAGTTAACAACTCCAATCTAAGTTCTGAAAATAAATAGCTCAAAGAATTAGACAATTACAAACTTGGACATTTGAAAACGTTTAATTTGTAATCTAACCTCTAAGGTTTTTCTTTTGATTAGCAGAGCAATTATTCTGTTTAATGGCATCATAATAATCACCTAATGTAGTTCAACCTGCAATACAATTTTTTTGGTCAAAAATTCGTGCAGTTTGTCCTTTGAGAAATAGCATGACAAATATTTTAGAAGGAAAAGTGCATATATAATATAAGTACCTGAACAAAATCGATCGTATAAATTGGTGTTTTGATATCTTGATGTTTTGTGGGAAGAAACACTGCAAAAATGTATCCAGACGATTTTTAGTAATCATATCAACGTTAATCTACAAGAAGAAAAATCAATCTAGTAATAATTTTTACCAATTCTGGCTTCATTCTTGAAGTGCAGGATTTTGCTAGTGTTTTGGCAGACCCCTGAAACTCAAATAAACATGATCCAAATAACTTCTAGACGTGTCATATAAAAACTCTTAATAATTAAAAAAGGAGACGATTATATACATGTAAAGTAACAACTGATTTATAGATTGGTTCAAAGCCTTTTCCCTTCTGAAGATTCCTCTTGTAATGTAATTCATACATATATAACTAATTTTCGAAAATTGATCGTGTAACAGCATAAAAAAATAAAATAAAAAATAATCTTACACCATCGGGCAAGCATTTTATTAGGCAATAATTTGCTGAAGCGATCCAATATAACATTGTCGGATCTAAACCAGCAGAAAGGCCTAATAATACAATAATTAAACATGTATTAATATGGATAAAGATAATGCTCGACTCTTCAAAATACAAAGTATCCGACATATTTTTGAAATGTCCATATGACATTTATACTTGGTATAGGTCGTGTAATTAATGAATGCAAGGATGGTAATTAAGTAGGTCTTACAGAGAGGTGAATCATCCAGCTTTGAGCACCTTCTCCAAATCCTTTATCCATGTAGTATGCTGGTGGGCTTCCATCCAAGCACACTGAGATTACAACACTAGAAGACACTTTTGTTTTCTCAACAAACTATTCATCATTGTATTGTTGATTAGGTGTATTTTCTGCTAATAAAACTGTAACTGAACAAAGGAGTAACAAAAACAAGTTTGAAGGATCTTGTTGCCACCATTGTCCTACCTGATAACATAACAATAATAACAATTCAGTGAAATATGATTATTTTTTTTTCATGAGAAGAAATAAGGATGCATATGTACCTTTTTTAATATGTCTCAAAATGAAATCACCATTGCCAATAAGTTTGTATACTATCGTCTATATATAATACCTTTGCTGGTTGGCATTCATTAAAAAGTTAGGCAATGCACCACATGCTATAATAATGTAACACAATTGTTTTTAATTCAATCTAAAAAATAATAGCATATTTTTATATTTAGTGATAACTTAACTTTAAAATGTGACATAATTTATAGTCACATAATATCTATGTCTTATTTTAGACAAAAATTTTTACAAGTAATTCTTAAATTGCATGCCCAATCAAATTACATGTCCTATAAATTGAGACGGAGAGAGTATAACGTAGAGAATGGCTGTTGATTTAGAAATAGTGTATGTTTGGTTCAAAGGAAAATGTACCTCACCGAGTTTCTTACTTATTTTTGGAGATTGGCATGGTGAGCTATAGTAGGGGGTGGTGGGATGGGGACATGGGGTGGTGTTGGAGAGGGTGAGTATATTAGATAATTAGAGTGAAAGACTATTTATTGAAACTTAATTTTCCCATTTTTATTTTAAAAATTTTTATTTTTAAAGAACTTATGCTTTCTCCTAGAAATAACTCATCAAAAGTGTTGATCAACTTAACAAAAAAAAATTTAAAAATATTTTCAAAACATGTTTTCCTTTGTGCCAAACAGACCCTAGCTCCAAAAAGCCGGAAATTTTTTTATATAAAGTGTACAGTGTACCTTGTATTTCAGAGCCTAAACAGAAGTCTATTGCCTAGCTTTTGCAAAAATTATAATTCATTTATGACTTTAGAAGCATTTGAAGGGAATATACATTTCAAGTTTCCATCTAATTAATACATACTAGCTTCAATTATAGGCTTCTATATTTATACGAAATACGTTTTCAAAAATTATAGTCAAACACATTTTGAAACTTCATCCAAATTTAATTTCTTAAATATATTTAAAAATCTATAATCAAGCGCTAATTTTATATCATTTAAACTTTCTCAAGATTGAAAATATTACCACGAATAAAGGTGTTTGTCAATTTTGAATATATTGTTCTGGTCCCTTTTATATGTCATCTTTTGTAATTGTACTTGCATTAAGAAAAAAGTGATTTTACTATTTTTCCCTTATTTAATGTACATTAATTGCTTTTTTAGCTTTTCTAGTTGGCCAAATATGTCTTTTCAAAACTCATTAATTATCAAGGGTAAAATATGAAGAACAATATCATCTATGCATTGGTTTTGAGAAATGACATATACTCCCTTCAGTCCCTTTTATATGTCACCTTTTGTGATTGCACTTGCATTAAGAAAAAAAGTGACTTTACTAATTTATTTATTGTACATCAATTGCTTTTTTAGTTCTTCTAGTTAGCAAAATATATCTTTTCAAAATTCATTAACTATCAATGGTAAAATAGGAAGAACAGTATCATTTATGCATTATTTTTGTGAAATGACACATATTAAGGACCATTTCTTTATAGTAACGACGACATATAAAAAGGACCGAAGAGAGTATTAAGGATTATGTCAGCCTTGTATAAACAAACAATGAAGCTGTAGCATGATCATCGCATAGAGAATCGCCAATTCGCTCCAGGGGACTTGGTGCTATTATACAATTCCAGACTAAAGTTGTTCCCTGGGAAGCTTAAATCCAGATGGTTGGGACCCTTTTGATTAGCACGTGTCTTTGATCATGGAGCTATTGAATTGGAGAGAAGAAATGAAGAAACTTTCAAGGTAAATGGCCAAAGAGTCAAGCCATACCTAGGAAACGTGGAAGAAATAAAAACTGTGGAAGAATGGGACCTTGAGGACGTCTGAGTACTTAAGCCATCCATGTCGTGCAGCGATAATAAATCAGGCGCTTCTTGGGAGGCAATCCAAGGTGGAGATTGGCGCTTAGACACTCAGGTATGATTTTTGAGATAGATGACATATTAAAGAAATCGGAGGAAGTATTGCTTGAAAGCAATCATATATAGTGTATGTACAATGTACCTTGTACTAGTTTAGAGCCTAGGTAGAATTGAGTTTATTTCCTAACATTTGCAAAATAATTCATGTATCACGAGAAGTCCAAGCATTTGAAGGAAAAATACATTTAAGCTTCCATCCAATACTAGCTCCATTAATAGGCTTTTACTGTTTATAAGAAAATCTAAAATACATTTAATTTAGAAGTTCCTGTAATTAAAAAAAAAAAACTGTATACTAGAATTAATATCAAATTGGTCAATTCGAGATTGTCGTTTTTTTTTTTAACATTTATTTGTCACGTGAATACAATTTCAATATTCCCTCTGTATAATTTTAATTGAATTTGTGAAGTAATGCACACATATTAAGAAAATATTTAAAGACAAATATATCATACTTTCCACTATTACCTTTTTTAAAATCATAAATATGTAGTGTAATTTATGTCGTAGAAAATATAAAAGTTCAATAAATGAAAAGATAAATATGGAAAAAATTTCAAATATTCACCTTGAACTTGAACAATTCAAATATTTTGAACCTTAAAAAAAGTCTCAAAAATTCAAATAATATGAGACGGAGAAAGTATTATTTATCGGAAGTTATGGATAAAACTTTGATGAATCAATATATGGCTAGTTATAATTTTCAAGCTTATGAACATGATAGTTATTTTGTTAGTCTAATAATAATTTTTCACTAATGATGTGTGCATTCAAACTGAATCATATTTTAACAATTTAATATAAAATTCAATGTATAACCTTAAAAATGATACACATAATTTAACTTAAAAATTATCGATAAGCATCAACTCAGAATTCGAAGAAGACTTAAGGGTGTGATATATCTTGAAATATGACTATAAAAGAACAAATAAATTGACGCATTTCAACTTAACACTTGACGATGACCACAAAATTAAGCATTATTTGAAATATACTAAATAGATGCACTATATAGTTCTATTAAGATTTCATTTTTTTTTTCATTAAGATTAAAACATTTGAATCTGAATGATTAGACCTATTTGCTTTTCATATTTGAATGTGAAGATTTTTTTTTTAATTTGTGTACATAATAAATATACAATTCAAATAAAAAAGTAAAAAAAATCATAAGAATATATATATTATTTTTGTTCACTAATTATGGTGAAGACTTTTTTTTTTTGGTAATGAAGATATTTTATTTAGCTAATATTACCCAGGAATATGAGCATTGTTCTGGCCAGTGTTTAGTGTCATCACATTGTTTAGTTTGGCCACATACCGGCCCATAGGAGACAAAATAAGTTTTGATCTTTCGAGTAAAGAAAGTTCCTTGCGTGTCTGTTTCGAGTTGTTTGGAAACAAATATGGGAGGAACTACAAAAAGGATAGTATTGCTATAATCCATCCTCATTGTTTCTACTTTTGCCATAGCGTCCGCTACCTGATTTTGCTCCCTAAGCACGTGCATGATTGTCATCTTTTCCAACCTACTTAGCAAGTACCTGCATTCAAAAATAAGGATATCATATTTAGGATTACTTGTTTGGAGCATGTGGATGACCTCTTGCGCGTAGTGTTGATTTCCAGTGGCACAATCTTGTGTGCTATTGGGACTTGCAGTCCTTTTCTCAAGGATTTAAGCTCTGCTTCCCCATGTGTTATGGTTGGTATGGCTTGGATGTAGCCCATTAACCATTTCGCTTCATGATTTCTGAAAACTCCTCCCATGCCTCCCTTTCCAGGATTCGTAGCAACTGCCCCATCAGTATTGAGCTTGTAGGTACTTATCGCATGAGGGTTCCACTTGACTCTTATGTATTGGGAAGGAAAGTTGGAGTTTCTGTTCTTAGCAATGATGAGTCTGTGATCAGTTGCCTCGCCCTTAACAATATCATAGTTGGGGACATTGTTTTTATCCTCAAATTGCTTCATGTTCCTTCCCAGCCAGATATGCCATAGACAATAAGGAAAGGAAGTGTCCCAAGTTAGCCATTGGTTGTGGTTTTGGTTCGATATACCTTGCCAATATGCTAGCCAGGTTTGACTATGAAGATCATCCACTTTAGGTCTACCTGGTATCATATTGTTTACCTTGACTTTGCCCCATAGTGCCAAAGCTGTAGTGCAATTGAAGAAGACATTATTTTTATGTCATCTTCTGGATGTCCACAATGTCTGCATGAGAGGTTGATATTTATGCCTCTAGAGTGGAGGAGGGAGTTCATGGGAGTTCGCTCATGCCGGAGGATCCAGAGAAAAGTCTTGATCTTATTTGGGACTGGTGCCTTCCAAATAAGATCAAAACCTTCTCTTTTAGAGGAGGCACTATCATCCTTCAACTCTATAAAGTTGTAAGCAGAAGACAGGGAGAAAGTTTCATCACTTGTTTTGCCCCAAATTCTAGTGTCTTCTTTATTACCATCCCTATATAAGGATTGATCCTGGATGATGTTTCTAACACTGTCGGGCATTCTAAGCGATAATATGTCCAAGTTCCAGTGCCCATTATCAAACAAGTCCATGACCTTAAGTTTTGTCTCAGTCTCATCAAGATGACTGTGACCATGATTTCTGATAGGAGCAAAGATTGGTAGCCAAGGATCCATAAAGAAACTAACCTTATCTCCTTTGTAGACTACACATCTGGTGGCCCCTGCTACATCCTGCCACCCTCTTTGCATATTTTTCCAAGTTCTAGACACGATACGGCTCATAGGGGTGTGACAAGAGTCAATATTGTACTTATTAGTAAGGACTTTCACCTAC
This sequence comes from Solanum medicagineum, assembly GCA_026153255.1. Lineage (NCBI taxonomy): Eukaryota > Viridiplantae > Streptophyta > Magnoliopsida > Solanales > Solanaceae > Solanum > Solanum medicagineum. The sequence continues at coordinate 3,684,932 of JAPFFP010000103.1, forward strand.
AATTTATTCGGATGCTTCAGGACTCTCCATGCAATCCCTGAGTAGATCGCTCTATTCCTCACTTCACTTTTTTGAATGCCTAAGCCTCTTTGATTCTTGCTTTTGGAGATTATATTCAAACCTATGAGATGCAACTTTTTCTTTTCAGGAGTGCTTCCCCGTATGAAATCCCTCACAGTTTTATCAATGATTTTTATGATCTTGGCCGACAGTTTAATGTAATTCATCATATGGGATGGGATACTACTAAGAGAGGCTTTTGAGAGTACCAATCTCCCAGCCATAGTCAAGGTTTTGCTTTTCCATCCTACTAACCTTTTCCTAAGGCTATCAATTAGGAATTGGAAGTCTCCATTAGTGGGCTTCTTGTGGAACATTGGGAATCCAAGATACTTGCCAAAGGAAGTATGCTATTTGATTCCCAGGGTATAAGTGGAGAGCTTTCTCATGGTTTCACAACAATTCTTAGAGAACAAGACCCTAGATTTGCTAAGATTAACTCTTTGTCCCAAAGTCTCATGGAAGGATTGCAAGATAGAGTTAATGGTCTCACAATTCTGATGGTTAGCAGTGGTAAACAAAGCCAAATCATCTGCAAAGAACAAGTGGGAGAGCTCGGAGCCTTTCCTAGAAATCTTTTAGGGCTACCACTGTCCCATCAAGACATGATTATCGATTTGTCTGGAGAGTCTTTCCATGCAAAGGATGAAAAGATAAGGGGACATAGGGTCCCTTTGTCTAATTCTTCTCGTGGGAAGGAAGGGATTGGTTTTCTTCCATTAATAAGGACTTCTATTGAACTAGTACTGATGCAAGCCATAATGATGTTAATAAGATTTTCAAGAAGATTGAAGAACACAAGGGTTTTCCTTATAAATGCCCACTTGAGTCTATCAAAAGCTTTTTTAAGGTCGATTTTGAGGAGCATCTATGCCTTCTTGCCTCTCATTTTTCCTATGTGGGTTATGGCTTCCTGTACAATGATAGCATTATCATAGGCTCTTCTTCCAGCAAGAAAACTGGCCTGGGTTGGGCCAATAAGGTCATGGAGGAGAGGTTTGAGCCTATTAACAATGATTTTTGTAATCAACTTATAGCTGGTGTTACAAAGTTCTATTGGTCTGAAATTCCTCAGACTGGAGGAGTCAGCACACTTAGAAATAAGGCAAATGAGGGCCTTGTTAGTGTTTTCAGGGATTTTAGCTTTTTCAAAAACATTCTTGTAGAAACTGGTGGTTGAGTCCCCCAGTAGATCCTAGTACTTCTGGAAGAGCATGTTATGCACCCCACCAGGTCTCGGGGCTTTCAGGGGCTTAAAGGATTTAAGAGCAAGCAATATCTCACTGTCTCTCAAGGGCTCAAACAGCAAGTGTTTACAATAAGAGGAGAGAACAGGCTGAGAGTTGGTAATGGTAGCCATATGATATGAGGACCAGTGGTGCTCAGTAGTGTAAAGGGTGTTGAAGAAGTTCCAGGAATGGTCTATAATGTCCTTGGGATTTTCACAGAATCTACCTGCATCACCAGTCAAAGACAAAATCCTAATCTTTCTCCTCCTGGTCATGGTAGCAATGTGGAAGAAAGAAGTGTTGGTATCCCTTTCACTCAGCCAATTGATTCTGCATTTGGTTATCCAGAATTCCTTTTTAGCTTTAAGAAGGCTGTCATACTTTTCAATCAGATCCTTTTCCAGATTTTGAAGGAAAGTGTTGTGGTAGTAGTGATCTGATTTCTAGCTACCCTCAATTCTAGCAATGGTGACTTTTTGAGCTAGTGAAAGATGTTACCAAAAGTATCTTTGTTCCAGAGGGTGGCTTCTTTTTCAAAGTTTTCAATAGCATCAGGGAGTTCATTACCCACACTAGACACACAGCTCACTAGGTCCTTAAAATTGGGTTGGCTACATCATATAGGTTCCATTCTAAAAGGCTTGGGGTTGCCAGTAGAAGTCTTGGCATTGAGAGTAAGAAGGAGGGAGCAATGGTCAAACTTAGTTCTGGGGAGGTGGGTGACCATAACATTCGGGAAAGCTTTGATCCAAGAGTCACTGGCCATACACCTATCAAGTCTCTCAAAGACGAACTGGTTTCTGTTCCTATATTTTTTGTTGGTCCAGGTATATTTTGGGCCTTTAAATCCTAAATCAATGAGATAGCAACTTTGGAGACAAGACCAGAAATTCTTAACCCTAGTGTTGTTAATAACATTCCCTCCTAACTTTTCTTTGGCATGCAAGACTTCGTTGAAGTCCCCACCAACTAGCTTGTTGTTAGAACCCGTAAGTCCTTAAGTTGCCTTGAGTCACTATTGGCTAGTGCTAAAAGTCAAATTTCGTAAATATGG
>JAPFFP010000103.1:3687374-3697586 GCA_026153255.1 Solanum medicagineum
TTTAAATTACCCCATATTCGCCATAACTTTTCCAAAAAAAATGATTAACTTGACTAATTAACTTACGGGGTCTAACAAATCTAGTCACTGAAATCGTAATAAAGGAAAATCCATTGGGCAAGAAGAGGAAGAAGATATTGATAGTCCAACTTGGCCAAAATAATTCTTCCAGAAGGCCGTACACAAAGATGGAATTCCTCATATTTGAAGGAGGCGATCCTAGAGGATGGATTTTGAAAGCAGAAAAATACTTCTGCTATTATCAAACTCAAGAGGAACACAAAGTTGACATCGCAGTAATGTATTTGGAAGGGGATGCTCTGGATCTCTTTCTTGGATAAATCGTGAGCGAACTTTGGTTTATTGGGAAGAACACTTGTTAAAGCAGTCCAAGAAAACTATGGTCCTGCGGAGTTCCAAAATCCCGACCAGCACCTTTGTAGCATTCAACAAACGGCTTCTATACAGGAGTACCGTTAAGAATTTGCAGAACGTTCGTCTAGGGTCATAAATTAGCCAGATCACTGTCTCTTGGGGGTCTTCAATCCATTGAATTCAGTGCATTTTTCATTCTCTTACGGTCAATATGTGATGGTGAGTTGATTCTTTTGAAATTTATTTTAATTTTGTCATTCAATTTCCTCCCATTTTATTCGATTATTCTTTTGCATTTTGACCTAGCAAGTGTTACCGCTAAAGATCATTGATTATTTCTACCGATGTGGGTTTGAAATTATTTTTTATTTATTTCTTTTATCTCTCATTTGGATATTAATAAAAGAATAACATTTATTGATATATGTATGCAACACACTCGTTGCCTTTGTAGTAAAGTTATTAATTTTTGTTATATATGTTCACTAAATTTTGAATTGATGGCCACACGAATCAATGTTTAATATGTAGATGGATAGTTTCAAATTTGTATGATTTTAATTCTCAATCTAAGTTTGACATTAGTAAAACAACTCATGGTTGGTAAAACAAAAAAAATTTCTTTTTGCTCCATAATCCGTACTAGGAAAATAAAATTGCTATCATATTGCAATATTTTTAAAAAAACAAAGTCCATCTATTATTTTCCATGTTACCAGAATTGGTAAAAGATTTTCATTTGTGCATTATGTGTTCTATTTTTTATTTAGTATAAGGAGAAGGTTTTACATAGAGTTTCACTCCAAATAATTGTACTCTTTGTTCTGATCTAATATTTTTTTCAACTCTGGACCTATTAGTACTATTTTTCTGTCAACATGAATTCTTAAATTTTGATATATAATTTGGTTAACTTATTTGTGTGTGTAATTCTGCAGTATCTTCGGCAAGAAACAGAAATGAGAAGGAAAGAAAAAAGGAACACAAGAAGATGATGTAGAATCAAAAATCAAATCTAAAGAATGACGAGAAAAAGGAAAAGAATTAGCATGGCTCCATTGAAAAGAGGATACTTAACAAAGAAAAGAAAAATGTCATCAATGGTAATTAATTAGAAAAGGTTTGCATCTTAACATAAATGTTTTACTTAATTTACTCCCTAACACCTACTTAACATAAATATATCATGTTATTTTACAAAATTTATTGAACTTTATGTAGAGCTGGAAGTTACTAAGCCTGGAGCAACTGTATATTACTTTTTTATCAATACTAAATAGAATGATGTTGTGTAAAGCCTATCACAAGCAAAACAACAAAAGGTATCAAAATAAAGCTTAAGTTTTATCTATTCCATGCTATGTTTGTACTGAGTTCTTAGCATGTTATTTTTGTAGATTGTCGAAGAAGATGTTGGGACTTCTGGTCAACAATATGATGCTCCACATGAAAAATGTTAGAAGGTACATTTCTTATCCTTGTCACGAGAAGTGTCCCCCACTGGCTTAGCTCTTCCCCTTAAGGGGAAACGATTTCCAGATAGAATTGCATAATTAAATAGTTGCTAGTGTTTACACGATGACAATGTCCAAGAAAAAAAAATATAATACAATAGATAGAAACCTAGGTAATAACAAGGCATAATACATAAATATATCCTTTAACTTTGTCTCAGCTACCATTTATGACCTCTAACTTTGGAGTAGAAACTTAAACTTATATAAAGTTTAAAGTAGATACATGTATCCTACGTGAAGTACCACACGTAGAACACCACACATAGGACACAATGTAGGATACCATGTAGGATGTCACATAGGATACATGTGTCTACCTTTTTAGCTCTATACAAGTTTAAGTATCTACTTGTGGACACCCAAAGTTGGTCATCTCTCTGATAATTTATATTATTTTTTTTATGCAGATGATTTCTTTTGTCATTGGAAGAGATTATTCTATTGTCATACATGCACTCGAGTATCAGCTGAACTAATGATGTTACCAAATATAGTTCATTAGACTGCTTCATTTTAGTTTCTTCAACTTTGAGAACTTTGTTGTTATTTTCTTGTCTGTTTTGTGACAATCTCGTACTAGATCTTATGCTTATTGTTGTTATCTCTTCTTAGTTGTGTGTTACATATATTGCATGTCTTTGAGATTATACACATTGCATGAGCAGTTCTTTACTGTGAAAAAGAAAATTACAAATTTATGCTTCTTTCAAGATACAAAGCAGATAATTAACTTTTTCAAGACAAAATATTCTTACAAAAAATTATGTTTACCAAATTGTTCCTCACTAATATTTACCCATCTTCTCCTTTTCATTTTTTTGTTTCTACTGTCTCTTGTATGAAGGGTGTCATGAGATTCGGGAAGAAAGGCAAGCTGAGTCTTTAGTTTATTAGCCCTTTTGAGATCCTAAGTCGAGTGGGGGAGGTCGTCGATAGATTTTATTTTCTACCTAGTCTATATTTTGTGCATTGCATTCAGTATTTCATGTTTTGATACTACAATGTTACAACCCGACCAAGTCTCATGTGATTTCCTTGATACAATGGAGTTGACTCCAGATTTGACCTATGAGGAGGAGGTTGTGGTCATTCTAGACATGCAAGTTCAAAAGTTGAGAACTTAGGACAGAGCATCAGTGAAGGTTCAGTAGTAACATCGACCTATGGGAGAGTCGACTTGGGAGACTGAGTCTGACATGCAGGACTGTTATCCTCATCTTTTTAAAACTTTAGGTATTTTTCTTGCTTTATGTTCGAGGATGAACATGGTTTTAAGTGGTGGATGATGTAATGACCCTGAAGGTAATTTTTTGTATTTTCAAAAAAATTATCATTTTACCCCTCTCGATAATTATTTTGAGTCTTATTTGATTGATTAAAAATGTTGATTTTTAAAAATTTTGTGAAAAGTTGAAGTTTTGCTAAAGAGTTGAGTTTTAAAGGCATAAGTTACTTAATTTTGAGTTACGAAGTCATTTGAAGTTTCAAGTCTTGGAATAGAATTCCATCGATTCCATCAGTTTTGGACTATGAAAATTGGTCTAAGAGAATTGTCGAAATCAAATTTGGAGTTGTCATGTGGATTAAAGGTCTGATGATGAAAGCTTATTGAAAATTTGAAAGTGGTTTGACTTTGGGTGCTCAGATTAGATTTTTGATAGTCTCATTGGTTTCAGGAGGTGATTTTGGCTCTAGAATGATCTTTGATATAATTTTGGATTTTTCGATAGAATTTTGGTATTTTTGGTGCCTTAAGTTAGTTCCATTTTGACTAATTAAATTTTGGGTCAAGGATGCCTCAGATTCAATTTTGATGATTCCATTGAGTATGAAACATCGAATTGTATAGGGAGGTATATATGGTTTGTGTGTTTGGAGTTTTGAACGAATTTCAAGGATTTACTCAATGAATTTGGGTGCCTTTGTGAAAATGCTAATATTTGGTGTCTGATCCTCCTTCGCAGACCCCACCCTGCCACGTTCATGAAGTTATGTGGCTTAACCATCGTATTTGCGGGGCTCAGGTTACCATTATGGAGGGTCAACTAGTTTGACGTACATGTTCACGGATGTCCGAGCCACATTCGCGATACTTGTTGCCTACTGACCTCTGCGTTTATGCGTCTAAGCTCTGTGATCGTGGAGAATTAGATATCTTTGAACAGTAACCCCTTCTAAAAGTTAGATTTAAAAAAAATCATCTGTGGACTTTGGAAACTCGATTTAGGGGATATTCAAATTGCTTATCATGGGAATTTCATTAGGTAAGTTATTTTTGACCTATATCTTAAGTACTCATTGAGAACTTAATTTTAACATCAAATTTAGTGATTTCAATTAGATAATTTGGGTGTTTTTCATGAATACGAATTTTTGAAAAAAATGATGATTGTGGAGTGATTAACTCCATTTTTTAAACGTTTTTTCCAATGGACTCCTAATACCTTGAGGGACTTTTTCATGTAAAAGATTTTCAGATTTCAACCCCTTTTTCGAAACTAGATTTTTGAGTCACTTTGCCCATTCACCCAAATTTCATGATTTTTGTGTCTTTAGGTTTGAAATTTAATTGTGAATCATTATTTGACTAGATTGTGGTGCTTTAGAGTATATTCAGAAGGGGAAAGCTTCAGCATTAGAGTGATTGCGATCATTGGCTAAGGCAAGTGGATTTCTAGATTGTAGCTAAGAGTGTTGAACCTTGTATTTCTTTATGCATGTTGGAATGTATCGGGGAGTTAGTTTTGGATATATACTTCATAAAATGAATTGGTGATCGAGATGGGGTAAAAATATGACTATGTGATTTGATATGCTAATGTGAAACTTAGATATGAAAATTTGTTTAAGTGTTATGAATCAGTTATTGATGAATATTATTGTGAATAATGAGTTATATAGCATCGAATCATGAATTTCATTTCTTACCCACTTACTCTTTACGCATATGCTTATCTGTGTTGGATTGTGGAAAGTGATATGAGTGAGATATTGACATGTAGAGCTAAGGTCATTACCGACTAGTGTTATTTGTCAAGGTCTCTTCTGGTGGCCGATATTTCTTCCAACGAGTTTTGATTATCGAGGTCTCCTCTGATGGTTGAGGCCTTATTCGATGGATACATGGTCCATGGTAGGCCTTCGTAGGTTCTGATTTGAAATGATCAGTGGATGTTCTTTGAATTGTTTGCTGATGGATAAACTCTTGTTAGTTTTTACTTGTTGGTTATGACCTATTTGAGATTGTTGCACTACTTGAAAGATATATAAAGTCTATATTTTATATGTTGATTTTTCTGTTTGTAGGAACGTAGTTGTGGAGGTTTGTGGTTAGGATAATAGGAACACCTGTTTTCATCATTACTTTACTCAGATTTTTAGTATTCATTTGTTAGGTACCATGTTGTTTGGGAGCCACCCTTATTTCTACACCTGTGTAGGTTGTGAGCTCAGTTCCACTTGATCTCTACATTCTCATGTTGACCGAGCTTCGATCTGGACCACCTAAGAGGTAGCGACTTGTCTTTTCAGTGGGCTCTCAAGGCCCTTTTATTTTATGTTTTTGTCATATTTGAGGACTAAAACATCGAGACTTGTATTATTCTTAATTTTTGCTGAGTTTAGTGTCTTGTACATGTGACATCAATATTGGGTGATTTTAGAGTTGAATCTTTTATAGTTATCTATAAGACTTTAATTATGCTAGTTTTTTCCTTTTTGCTTAAATTTCCCATTTTCATTGTATTGCTTAGCTCTTACGCTGACTTGCCTTTGTGGGTTAGGAAGGTGTCATCACACCCGATTTCAAATCATGGCAAATGACTTCGGACTGGACTGACCTATCCAAGAAATCTTTCATCCTAAGTAAGGTCTAATTTGCTTTCTCCCGGATTCGCTTTCACTGCTTGAGTTATCTTATGCTAACATGTCCCCTTCGACTGAAGGACAATGTTTTCACCTTGCTCTACTTTCTTAAGGGGATGAAAAGGGGACGACCAGTCCTGTCTTCTCTGATGTGTGCTATATTATTGTGTCCTATTTCTTAAGGAGTGATCCAGGATTAAGCCATGTGACGATATCCTTTGAGTAAACATATATTAGAAGCTCTTTAGTGTATAAGTAATTCTTTAGTGGTCCACTAAAAGTATAGTGGAGATTGGTTGAAGATGATGTTATGCAACGTTCAAAACCAGTCTTGAAGTGAATAGACTATTTACTTTTGTCCTTCCCGAACTCCTAGACAGAAGGAGTCATATCTTGGAGTAAGCTCCTTTACATGGACAATCTACTCAACAGTTTAGGCCCATAATTCAGTCTATATCTGGGCTATTGTCGTACTCAAAGGCAACAAGCTCCAGAAGTGGATGCACTTGGTCCTGGAGGAGAGGGAAGGCTTCTAATTTGATCCTTAAGCGTTAAAATCTATAGTAGGAATCTTGGAGAGAATTTTGACTTGAATTAATAATGAAAAATCCCTAGTTTAGGTGGATAATCATGAATTTAGTTTGAAATTAGGATTAAGTTATAACCGGAGTATTTTTAGTCATTGTTTATTAATTATTATGTTTTTATTATTGTTTTATATCAAGAATAAGTCAGAGCATTACAAAAGGGTAAAATTCAAATTATTTAGAGTTTCCAAGACCTGATTCAAAATATGTGATGGTTGTCATTTATTAAATGTATGTAATGTGTCTCTGTTAACTATTTTACCATATTACCTGTGTAATGCTTGTGAAAAAAAAACATAAGGGAAGAATGTTAAGTGACGCTATGCTCATAATCTCATACAAACTTGTGGTTTCAAGTATAGTGGTTCCACTAGTTATGATTGTTATTGCGAATGTTAGTTGTGATTGTTGGTTGGCTCGGGTGCCACATCTGGTACAAAATTGCTAATGGCTGGATAGGATATCACACTAGTATATACTAGTGGTTGGATTGAATATCACGCCGATACATGCTAATGATTGAATTGGGTACTACATAGATACACTAACAATTTATGAGTGAGTTCTATAAGAAAATCAAGTATGTGTTATTGTGATTATGTGAGCCATGTTTCTTATGTTGTTAAATCAAGAATTGTGACTAAGGGTCTATGTCTGTGGTGACTTGTTGATATGTATTGTGTAACACCCCATAACTTATAATACGAGTACAATGAAAATGAAACATGATATGGTTTAGTCAAATTAGTGCCCGTTTTTAAAAGTTCTCGAATCTCATGTTTTAGGAGGATATGTGTGTCTAACGCTTAAGAGAGTCGAGTGTATACATATTTTGTGTCAAATTGAGGAGATCACGGCCTTAAACAAAGTGAGAGAATTGAGGTTCTTGTAGAACTTAAGAAGCTAGCAGGTGAGTCACCTACTTGCTTAGCTTAAATTGCTAGCTAAACGGAGATGAGACTCAACGTCATGAATAAAGTCCGTGTTAAGGGTGTAAATTTAGCCCATGATTTAGCATCATAAATGGACTATATGTTCAGCCCAAGGAGGATATTAAAAAAGGCCAAATGACATCACAATTTCTTGGATATTTTAGGCCAAAGCTAATTAAGAAGGAAGCTGAAAATGGGCAGCAAAGGCCCAACCAATTCGGAGCCCCAAAAGGCCCAAATGAAAAAGAGAAAGGAGCTGCATCACCAGCTTGGTTAAATAAGGCTGAGAATGCCTTAGTAAGGCGGCCAAAACCCTACTTTAAAAAGGGTTAAAGCAGCTCCCACAAGTCATTGTTAACTTGACCAACAAAAAAAAAACAGATTGTCTCCAAGTTTTCTCTCAACATCTCTTGACTTTGTAAAGCAGCTAAAAGAAACTTCTAGGGTTCTCGGAGAAGATCTACACCTTGAAGTTAGTGGTAAGTAAGTTTATACATGTGTTTAGTATGGTTTTCTTATGAAAAACAACAAGTATATGCTAGTATGTTTGTGCTGGAAATTTGGGATAACATGTATTTAGAAAGTTGCTGCACACTTGCCTTTTGTTTTAGTGACTTCTGTATGGTTTGTGGGCTGTTTTATGAAGAGAAATTGATGTTATTAATATTGTTTGAGGTATAAATATTACCCTAAGGTTGCTGCCCTGATTTTGGTTTCATTTAACAAACATGTTTTATTGTGTTATCTTAAGTGTAATGTCGATAGGAACTTGTGGGCTGTTAGATGGAAGGTTATTGGCTCACGTCCTTCATGACTTCTTGGGTAATATACTAAGACTATTTTAGTACTTTTTGTATATGTAAATGTTATTGGAATATTTTGGTTAGAGTTGGAACATGTTTGGAATTGTCGACGTAGAAATATAGCGAAGGGAGGTAACGTTATGCTATTCATTTGTAGATTGTGTAGAATTGTTATGTGTTGTGCTTTGTGGGATGTTGTAAGACTGTTCTGCCACTAAAATAGGCTAGACATAATGCGTACATGCGAATGTGTATTAGAAAATATGATTAGGGGCGGAAAGGTTGAAAGAATACGCTCGGGTTCATAAATGCCCGCTTGCTGCCCGTGTGTTATTTTTTTTATGTCATTGGGCTGCCAAGATGTATCTATTGGCTTCTAATGCTAGTTTTATCATCTAACATGTTGTAGATAAATATTTGGAGGATGTCAAGGTTAACCCAAGATAGTAATGAGGTCATACAACGAGGTATGTAAGGCTACTTGATTTCGTATTACTTGGCATAAAATCTAGATTCTTCATTGGCACATAAAGGCACTTGCCAACTCCGACAAAACTATTAACCATGTCTCCACTCTTTGACATGTTCATATGCTTTCATACATAGTCACCTTCAAATCTGCATACATGCTTCGATACCAAGTTACATGGGTTCTTGTTACTAAATAAAGTTCACGAGTTGTTCCATTTCATATGCATTTTATTATTTGTTTAACATACTTTTTTTCATTGTCATATTGTCTTGTATGATTATCTACATGTCACATGCTACATATACAGTCCTACACCTCCAATATTGTGACCACCAAAAGAACCATCTCAAAGGTAATTGAAAGGTAAAGTATATTATTTATTGATGGGGGGTAGCCCGAGGGGTGGAAGAATCACCTAGCCAGAGACGATCCTATCACGGGTGGTAGCCCGAGGGGTTAAGGAAGAACCTAGCGAGGGACGATCCCGATACAGTTTTACCACTGATTAGTTGGTCATTTGTATTACAGTTGTGCACAGATTATACAGTAAAGGTAAAGTAATATAAAGAACATAAAGTACATGACTCCACAATATAACCAAAGGTGGTCTCTAATCTTGCACCAGTGCATGGTCTCATTTGAGTTATTACTTCACATAAAGTATATCCTGCCTTACATATTCAATACATTATCTCGTACTGACGTCCCTTACGGGAGACCTGCATTTCATGCTTCAGGTATAGGTGCTAGTAGATCTCCCCAATAGGAGTACAGGATATCCATCTGTTGATACCAAGCTCCAAGTTGCTCCGGACTTTGTGTGTGTCTAGAGCTTATATGTTTATATTGTACAGTTAGTTGAGGCGGGGCCTGTCCCGACCCTTGTCAGATACTTTCTCTTATCTAAAGGCTTTGTAGGCTATGTAAATTAAAGTGTGGTCATGTATCGTACTTTAGACACCGTGGCCCTAACGGCCTAGTCATATACATTTTCTTTTGCTTGTTATCACTGTTTATTTTCTTAAAGGCATGTCAAGCATAGAAACCCCTCATAATATGTATAGAAAGCGCATAGATACAGGTTGGTTCTCCCAAGCCTTATCGGCAATGGGTGCCAGTCCGCCCTATCGGGACTTTGGCGCGTGACATATTGGCTTGTATTACTACATTTTTTTATTATATTTACATTCATACTTTTGGATTGGTCATATGATCTTACCTCTATACATGCGATTTTGTGTACTGATATTGTACTTGCTCTTTCTTATTGAATACTGGACATATTCAGACGACTGCTTCGCAGTTGTAACTATGATTTTAGTGTTATTTGAATTCAAGGGTGAGCACTTTTGTCCAGTCTACCGTCAATTCTTCTCTATCTCACTGTCCATCTTTTCAAATTCAAACAATCTTATACTTTTGATTTTTACATTCATTGCTTGGGGTTGCATCTTCTTATTCTCGATACTTTAGAATTTTGATACTATAACTTTCATTTTCCAGGGGGTGTATTCCGCAGATTTTTATGATAATTGACTGAGTTTAGAGGAACTCAATCATTTATAGATTTTTCGCCAGTAATTTTAGTGTTGTAAAATGGATGTCCAAATAAATATTTTCTTTGTCCACATAATATAATTTGTGACAACATAATTTAAGGCA
>JAPFFP010000103.1:3703725-3715575 GCA_026153255.1 Solanum medicagineum
CCCAGAGAACAACCTGGCCACCCCACCCCTCCCAACCCATTTCTCTTGACCATATATTTTTTTTTTAAGATCAGAGCCACAAACCCCCCCCCCCCCCCCCCCCAAAAAAAAAAAAAAAAAACACACCCTGTTCTGAACACTACCTGGAAATAAAAATAGGTAAGAAAGGGAAGACATTCTGATGGCCGAGAACCACCAGAAAAGGGCTCTAGACACCCAGAATTGATCTCTAGAAGCCACCTAGGGAGAAGTGCCTGGGGGCGTCAGCTACAGATGATTTTTTTTACTTCAAATTATGAGAGTACACTTGATAAACTGAGAAGTTAATCATTAAGCAACAAGTAACATGTGGAAAGCAGGACAAATAATGAATCCAAGACTCTAAAGTTTAATTCAGTTGGTTGATTGACTACCTGGACTTTCATCTTATTGGTGAGAGTTTGATTTTCCACGTTGTAAATCATGTTCCCTGTTCCCCCTATTCCCTATTTATTATTAAAAGTGAATTTAAAGTTTTTTTTTTTTAAATTCGCTAATGGGGTGCACTGGAAAAAAGTGTGAAATGAAAACATATGCTAATCTGATCTCCTGACTGGTCTACCCAAATTTTATAGAGGGAAAATATACACCTTAATTTTACGATTTAAGCGGACATATCCCTCGTTAAAAAGTGGTGCATGTATTCTCTCACCATCTAACAAGTAGTGCATATTACCTTTTCATTAACAACTGAGTGAAATTGCAACAAGACTCTAAAACCAATATGAATGTTAAATGCTTGAATACGTACAATAAGTACTATCTTTTTGTGTATGACTAGTAAATACTCTTGACAGCACCTTATTGGTGCTATGTAAATAGTACAATTACTATTTTTCAAGAAAATATTATGAGGTTGGTAATTTAGGAATTCTAAAATGGAGTTCACTTGTGGAACTATGGTCCAAGTTTAATATCTTATATTGGTTATTGTTCAGTTTTTGATGAAACATTATCCAAGAATACACATTTTGTTGCTTTATCTGGTCTAAGTGCTCATCTTTGATTGTTTGTTTAGTTTTGGGTGAAAACTTTGTCCAAGAACATACACTTGCCTGTATTTGCTATTATGGTGAAAAATACAGAAGGTTACTCTCTGTATTTGTAATGAAGATATATGTCGATTATCTTGTCTCTGTTTCTTCTTTTATTTTTCTTATTATGAAGGTGACAATATATTCACCAAATCAAAGATTATGCTGGAAGCCATATTTACGTGGTACTGAATTACGTCTTTCCAATGTTTGTCTTACAAGGACTCTATAAACTCCTTGTCTTTGTTTCTTATCATTCTATCTCATTAACAGGCAGTGTTGCTATATACGTACACACATACATACATATGTGGGTGTGCATTATTCTGCCAAAATTATATGTATAATAACTAGTTTTATGTTTTTGCAGTATTTCTTGTATCAGATCCTCCGTGGGTTGAAATACATACATTCTGCAAATGTTTTGCATAGGGACTTGAAGCCCAGCAATCTTCTCTTGAATGCCAATTGTGATTTAAAGATATGTGATTTTGGGCTAGCTCGTGTCACTTCTGAATCTGACTTCATGACCGAATATGTTGTGACAAGATGGTACCGACCACCGGAGCTGTTGTTAAATTCTTCTGACTATACTGCTGCTATTGATGTTTGGTCAGTCGGTTGCATTTTCATGGAACTGATGGACAGAAAGCCTCTGTTTCCTGGTAGAGATCATGTACACCAGCTACGTCTGCTTATGGAGGTATCTTTTTGTCAAAATTTGTCATCAAACTGTATCCAATCTTCCCCTCAAAAGATTTACTTTTATGTGTTATTTACCACTCTGCCTTTTTTCTGTGTTGTCTTTTCAGTGTTTATAGTTAGTTGTTAGTTTTTTTTTCATATTTTTTTATTAAGGTAGTTAGTTGTCAGTTATGTGCAAATCTCATGCTGTAGATCTAGGACACCAGATGGTACTGCTGGAGTGAATGAGCATTTATATTTTGAATAGCCTACTCATCTAGAGCATTAGAAGAATAAGGAGCAATCAGATGTTTTAATTTTACTTGGAAGAGTGGATATAGACACATTAAGTGTTTTCTCCAAATGTGGACCAAATGCAATGAATTAACCTTGTTATCCTCTCTCCCCTCTCCACCTAACATATGTCCCAGAGCACCCTCTAATATTAGTTTCATGTTAGTGTTCGTGTTTATTTATTTTAACGAAGGAACTATGTGCAGTTGATTAGTTCCTTCGGAGGCCAAAATGGAGTTTCTGAATACCCAACATGATTTAATTCCGTGATTAATTATTCATTATTTTTATTATTAATCTCATAATCCTTGCTAGCATGACCGAGAATCACTCTCTTATATTTAAGGTCATGCTCTGATGTGATTATTCATACTAAAGTTATTCTAATGAGGGAATTCTTTGCAGTTGATTGGCACCCCATCTGAGGCTGAAATGGAATTTTTGAATGAGAATGCAAAGCGGTACATCAGACAACTTCCTCTTTACCGTCGACAATCATTTGTCGAAAAATTTCCACATGTAAACCCTTCTGCTATTGATCTTGTTGAGAAAATGTTGACATTTGATCCCAGAAGGAGAATTACTGGTAAGGAACCCCTGAAATGCTTCTCTGCTAGCTGCATTTTTCATTTCTCTATCTGTATGTTAAATTTTTTACTTATGCATAGAAGAATACTCGTGTGTATTTTGCTGGCGTGCATTTTTTATCTTGAACTAGAGTTAGTATGTATATTTATCTATTTGTCCAACAAAAGAAGTTTCTAGAGATGATAATTGTAGGAGATCACACCCAGAAGCATATCTTCTTATCTGGATATAGTGGTGAGATTTTTACATTTTACTTTATGGATAACCATAATCCTCTAACAATCCACTCATTGCTTTGTATGAAGTTTATTATTGTTAATTGTGGTTATCTTCTTGTTGAAGCGAGGGTTGAAACCACCTTCATTTGTTTTTAATTAAATTTGTTAACCTTGAGAAAAAGGACAGAACTCAGATTTTGCTCCATTCGAAGTTCTTATTTCTCTGCCTGCTGACAAGGGATTAAGGTATGTATTCTTTAAAGCGCTTGGTTTCTATACCTATCATAGACCCTGGCTATGTAGTGGCGATGATTTACATTTTGGAGGATATGAAGTTTATACAGCCCACTGGAGGCCTATGACAAATAATAGGTCTATTATGATTTATTATTCCTATTGATGTTAATCAGATTGGGAATCTGCTTGGTTAGAAAGGATGGAAGACAAAGGATGATTTTGTTTCTGGGAATTGGTTGCCTATGTTAGCATGATCCGTTCAGCCTCCATCACAGGAAACAACAACGCTTAATGATATCTGTAGATGGTTAAACATCACATGGAAAATTTCACACAGAATCCATGTATACGAAATGAATTACTTCACTTGTTGTTTGAACTTCCAACAAGAACGGCTACTGAACATATTCTCAGAGGCGAATGGCGATGGAAGAAACTTAAATTGACCTTAGACTGGTGGGCTCCTAATGTTTGCTGCTGACCACAAGAGGTGTCAAGGAACTGGGTATGGATACGTCTCTTTGGGCTACCTCTGTCCTTGTGGTTTCCAAAGGTTCACAAAAATATTGAATGGATTGAGAAAGAGAGAGAAACCACACTTAAAAATCATTTACGCTGGACCGTATCAAAGTAAAGGGAGATGGATCAGAAAACCCAAAGGACATGGAGGTGGAAAGTGATAGCTCCATTTATAATATTCTGATATGGTACCAACTATGGTAAAGGCCAAAGTTCCGATTGGATAAGCTGTTCCGTTTGGAGAAGCTATGAAAGTACCGATGGGTAATAGGACTGTCATTCCCTATAAAGAAGAGGGCAATGGGACTGTCAATCACTTCGGGTTCAATCGGTACCAGACATGCAATTAATTGAAATAGCTAGGGTTAACCTTGTGCGGTGGAGGATGCGTAACTTATTGAAGTCTTTCCCCCCATTGTTGAAGTGGATGCGACACTATGGTTTGCGGGAACATCGTAAAATTGAGAAATCTGTTTGGTGTAGGTTTTTGAGAATGCAAAAAGGAGGCTTTTATCTCTTTTCATGACGTGAAAATAGCCAGCAGTAGAAAGACGACAAACCATAACCAATCCCAGATATTTAAGACACCAAAATGAAAATACCTAAATGAACTTAAAAGGTTAGATCTTTGAAATAACCTTTTTTTTTAAGGGGAACCTGTAGCCGCTACACTTTGGATGTGCAAAGGGTCAACCCCAGCTCCTATGCAATAGCTCGCAAATCACACCAGAGAGGTAACCCGCACTAGGCAAGCCCGGTGCGATAAGCGCAACTCAGAATGCAAACCCCTTGGTTTCACTA
This sequence comes from Solanum medicagineum, assembly GCA_026153255.1. Taxonomy (NCBI): domain Eukaryota; kingdom Viridiplantae; phylum Streptophyta; class Magnoliopsida; order Solanales; family Solanaceae; genus Solanum; species Solanum medicagineum. The sequence goes on from JAPFFP010000103.1 coordinate 3,708,140, forward strand.
GCAAGGGGTTTCAAACTTGAGACCTCCAACACGGAAGTCTCAAGCCCAAACCACTAGGTCACCCCGAAGGGTGATCTTTGAAATAGAATTTTAAATCAATGGGAACAGAAATAGGAGGATTTTGATGTCAGTGGGATGAACCTTGAAGATAAATATTATCTCATGGAATGTTAGGGGTATTACTGGAGGGAAAGGAGTACTGTGAATAGCTTGATACACAGGAGCAAATAGTTATTGTCTGCAGGAAACCAAAGTTGAGGGAGACATATGTGAATATGTAAAACAACTGTGGTCCAATAGATGGGTGAAGTATGAATGTCTAGAGCCAAGCGGCACGAGAGGAGGGATTATAATAATGTGGGACAAGAGACTATGGAATCATGTGTAAGGGCTTATACTCTCTACCTTCCGGTTTTAATGCTGTAATACAAGACTTTGAGGGACATTTGACCAGGATTTATGGCCCAAACAGTAGGCAAGAAAGGCCAACTATGTGGGAAAAAATAGGAGCAATCAGAGGTTTTGTGATGATTTATGGGGCCTTCAATACCCCCAGTTTATTCATTTTAGAAAAGAAAAATGCAATTCTTTAACGAGACACATGAGTACCTGACTACAACAACGACAACAATAACATTACCTCTATGCCTCAAAGGCTCTCGCCCATTGCGGGGTAAGGGGGGGTCGAATGTACGCAGCCTGACCCCTATGTTTAAAAACATAGCGCGACTGTTTCCGGATGACCCATGATGAGCATCGAAAGTTGCATTGACTAACTGCTACTTCACAATTGAAAGAAGTGCAGACAGTTTAAAGAGCCATTTTGCTTTATTCCATCATACCCTAAAGCCAAAAAATAGTGAATCTTTGAAGATTTTGAGCTGCTAGATTCCCCCCGCAATGGGGGTATATACACATGGAATGGAGGAGAAAATTAAAATTCCTCCTCCAGATTGGACAGATGCCTCCTCTTCCCCATTGGGATGAGGAATTTAGGAACATCAAACAATCCATTTGCCCAGGGTGAGTTCAGATCATAGTCCAATTTCTCTGAGATGTGGAAACTGGAAGTTCCCTAATTGATTCTTGAAATTTGAAAATTGATGGTTAGAAGCATAAGGGCTCAATGATCAGTTTAAAAGTTAGTGGGAGTCGTTTGAAGTAGAAAGTAGCCAGACTTCATTTTGCAAGCAAACTGAAAGCACTAAAAAAAATGAAACTAAAGGAGTGTAATTTGACACAACTCAAGGGAATCTGGATATTAGAAAAAACATCCTTGATCTGATCTCGGAACTGGACATAGTTCAACAACAGAGGAATTTCAATGAAGAGCTGACATTGAAAGCAAGTGTTTCCACTCCTTGCTTTTTTTCAGAGAGAAAAGAAGGGGGTCCTTTTTAGGCTCCTTGAGGAAGAGAATCCAGGATGAACTCTTTTTTCTTTCTAAATGCACTGACTGGATGTGTACTAGCATGATCAATCAATGGACGAGAGTCAGGAGCATTGCCTGAATGATGAGACCAGCATAACCTAAAGTCAATGCTCTTCCCTCTCTCAATGGTGAATCTTGATTGACTGACACTAGGAACCAAGGAGCATCTTTGCATAAATCAATACTTAGTCCTTTGTATAGAATTTGTATAGAATTTCAGTAATATTTCCGGCATGAACTAAGAGAGGAGAATAGCTAAACCTAAGATTGTTGTGTTCTTCTTTTGTGGACTAAAGATGGGGCAAATGCTAGAGCCAGCCCGGGGCAAGTGCTACTAATTGTTCTGTGGGTATTGTGGTTTCTTTGGTCGAATGTATTGAACTATATGATTTGAAGTACACTTATACAGCTTCAAGTGATATGCGGCATCATTGGATAGGCAGTATGGATAACCTCCATTGTTTGGTCACACGTCATACAATATATTTTTATCCTTGACACTTGGAAAAAAAAAAAAAAAAACACTGAAATCAAATCTCCATATTTGCATCCTTTAACAGCCTACATCTTGCTGCATGCTGATCCCTTGATTATACATTTTGTTTCTTTGTTTCAGTTGAAGATGCGCTTGCACATCCTTACCTAACATCGCTTCATGATATTAGTGATGAGCCCATTTGCATGACTCCTTTTAGCTTCGATTTTGAACAACATGCCCTTACTGAGGAACAAATGAAAGAGCTGATTTACAAGGAGGGTCTTGCATTTAATCCCGAATACCAGCACATGTGAGTACTCGCTCATTTGCTGTTGGATTGTCTGTGTGACTTTCATTTTTTAAGGCAACCAGGTCATTTATATCTCCATGTATATACATGTCTTTTCCGCCCGATCACGGGATGGGTTTCTTTTTGAACGTTTTAATTTATGTAGCATGACCTGTGTATGGCCGGCCCTTTTTTCTCTGTACTAAAAGTTGGTTCACTTGTATCGGTATTGTTTTATTAGCCATGGACGATTTTAGTCCCAGAAATATCTATTCCTTTGTCACTTCTCATGATTTAATAGATACTGTTGCGTTTTAGTTCTGAGTTTAATACTTTCTTGTACATGTGAGACTAGTTAATTCTAATATCTTACTGGTGCCCCTGTGAACATGCTAAAATACAGTTTAGCATCTGAAATCACATGTACGTGGAACTTTTTATTAGAGTTGAGGACATACATAAATTATTTCAACTTTTTGTGTTTCATATTTAAACTTCTTACTTGAATTATCTTCCAATGGTTGGTGGAACACGCCTCTGCTAAGTTCTGATGGTGTGTCTACATACACTCTTTTCTTTTGTTTATAAGTTCTGTCGCGTGAAAACACAATTCCACCGTGGGAAAAGCTAAACAAATCAATATTAGGTTAAAGGTTAAAAATCATCATCGTAGAAATTAATTTGTTCTCCACTCGACACCCAATATCTCCTCCACTTTCTTAGTTATGGTCTCGTCGTAGCTGTGGCATCCATGTCTATGGAAGAGGGTAAGGTTTTAATGGACTAGAAGGCCAGCACGGGCCCAACATTTTATGTTCTAATGTAATGGATGTTTTGCAACACATGATAAAGTTGCAGAAAGGAAAACATAATGCCATTAATATAAAAGTTAAAGTAATTACTTTACAAATAACAATGCCTTCATGAGTAATAATAGTCATTCCACATATCCAAAACCAAATACACCAGTGATGCCTTTTAAAGTTGAATCTCCCCAAACAGAAACTCTTCATCTCTTTAAACCAAAAAGCAGAAACCAATAAGTGACAGCAACACGTACAGTTACAGTCACCTTGTGCCAATATATATTAGATTTTGATCTAGTAATAATTGGCTCTTCTCTAACTACCAAACATGAAACAAAAGTTAGGAGGTGGTGCGATCAATCCCAACAGAAAAGACAAAGTATTGCCATATTCGTAACTTTACAGCCCTTAACCAAAAACATAAATTCTACAAATAACTACACTTCACATTGGAAATCCGGTCTTTCTCCAAAATATCTTTTGTTTCTTTTAAACCAAACAGTACATAAAATGCATAAGAGAGAGCTTGTCAAAGTGTCTTCAAAAGCCAACTTCTCAGCATGTTTTAAACCTATATTGGCATGACCGACTAATTTTAAATAGGTTCAGAAACGACGACCACATATGCCAAATTTTGCTGCAATTCAGGGAGGAAAAACTAATTCCAATGAAACTCTCCCAAAAGAAGCACCGATTACATAGAGATAAACCTTTCTTTTGGAGAGTATCATGAGTCAAATATCCCACTAAGCAAGCAACTTTAGGAGGTACATTGCTCCACCAAATCATTTTCCAAGGCCAGTTCAAATTCCAGCAGCTACTTTACAGAAATAAAAAATACAACAACATACCCAATGGAATCCCACAAGTGGGGTCTGAGGAGGGTAGAATGTACGCAGACTTTACCACTATCTCCTAGAAGTAGAGAGACTGTTCCCTGGAAACCCTCGTCACAAAAATTCATATTTGTAGCAAAAGTATACTCGCGTCAAAGTTTCTTATTGCCGCTTAAAAAGAGTTGAATTAGCATAGCTAAGTCTATATTGCAGTAAAATTTGTACAGGAAATGAATAAAGCCAAAATATAACATAATTTGTTGTTTCATCATACCTACAATGGTAAAAACTATTAACTCATAGTAATAAGAACACTGCCAACACCAGTTGTACATGATTAATACCTCTCTTTGCTAAAGAATATTAATCTTGAATAATATTTTTCTTAAGAAAGCATTAGAAAATTTAGTTGGCTAGCTACACACTAAATTACTATTTGAAAATCCTTTTTCATGCAGTATTTTTAAAAAAAGATAAAAATCAGTAGGTTTTCGATGATGTTCATACCTACTATGTGCTGTGTAATAGCTAAATAGGGAATCTCTTATTATGTAGAGCGAATAAATATCATACTTCACTGAATTTCCAAAAGTAGGTGAGCAAATTCAATCATCTAGTCTTGTATGTAGCAATGTACAGGTGGAGAACAACTAAAGTATCAAATTTACCAGTAAAGGGTGAAGCAATTAAATTGCTCTCTTTTCGTGTGTGGTAACATCACCTCTTATAATGTAATGTATTGCAGAGCAGTTGAAAAGAGTTTGAGGAATTGATCAGAAAAAATATATAATATCAGCCCAAATAGCACGAAAACAACAACAACAACATGTCTAGTGGAATCCCACAAGTGGAGTCTGGGGAGGGTAGAATGTACGCAGACCTTACCACTACCTCATAGAGGTAGAGAGGCTGTTTCCTGGGAACCTTCGTCTCAAAAACCAAATAGCTCGAAAACAATATTATAAATACCTTGGAATACAAATATACTGGGGAGATGCTTAGAAAAGTAAGCGCATAATCCAGAGTTGCTTTCACCATTATGCTATTTCCTCTATATTATTACTACATTTTTCTAAAGATGAGGAATAGCTTTTTTTTTTCCTAAATAACATTTAATATGGAAATGAAACTCACCTAATTTGAAACTGGGTGGATTCCGTTCGTCGAATAATCAAAGCTCTGCAACCAAAGTCATTTGATAATAAGACACATGCATACAATAATAATGGGGCTACTATTTCTAAGTTTTTCCTCATTTTGATCACATATCAGGTGAAGTTGAAGTATTGGATGCTTGCATTGACAAACTAAACATATAGAGGCAGCAAGTTCTTACTGAGCTCTTGGACTTGAAAGGTTACTGACGTTTTCATTCAAGCCATCAAATGCAGGATAACAAAGTCCCTTAATTTAATTTCTACATAATATAGTAAATACCAGACCAAACTTCATATTTACAGTGCAACATTTTAGTCAATATATACAGCAGCCCAGGTCCCTTATTTCTTAGCTGCACTCAGGGGGATTCGATATCTCAAGAAAACACCTGCACATGGCTTTTTTCTTCTCCATTTCACCTTCAGTTGAACTTTTGTTTTTCTACGATTTTGATTGGGGATCTTGCACAGAATCAGGACGCTCAAAACGGGCACTTTATCATTTTTGTAGGATCACCCATTTCATGAAAATCAAAAAAAAAAAAAACCTCGGCTTGCCCGTCACCAAACCCCTTAGGGCCATCTCCTTTCCAATCCTTAGCGAGTTGGGTGTCTCCTCCTCACTTTCCAACTTGGGGAGGAGTGTTGAAATTTCTCCAAAAGTGCCTTTAGCCATGATACAGATAAATCTTGCTGCAGTCTGGAAAAATGATAATATCAAACTTCAAATAAGTTAACAGAGGCATATTATCAAACAACTTAGACGTACAATTCAATAAAAAATTTATGGCATAGACATTTTAGATATCTTAGACATTTGTAAGATGATCTACTATTTGCACTAATTAATTGACTATAAAGTTTTAATCCATCAAAGAAACATAACGCAGACCAGTTAGTAACATGCATGTAGAAAACTAAGGTACACAAATCAAATTGTGATAATTTTTAATGATTGAATCTCAAAAATTGAAGAGATCAGTAAGTAGGAACTCAAAAGAAGTAATCAGTGCGACATTACAGCAAGGCAAGAAGTGAAAGAAAGAAGCAAAATAAAAGCATAAAAAGATAAAAGAAGAACTTACTAAAGAAATTTACATGCTTGAGAATGTTGGAAAAGACCGAATGAAACATATCTTGAACAAAAAAAGAAATTAACCGTCGTATCAATTAATTTTATAGTGAGAGGATGAACTTACCTTGCTTGTTTGAGATGGGAGAACATGCAAGTATGAAATAAGGAACAGTTAAACGATCAAGTGCTTCTAAAAACGTAGTTCATCAGCATTTTGAAGGACGCCAGACTATTTTTGTACAATACTAAGAATAATCTGATCAATTTGTCATTGAAAGATAGATTAGCATGACAAAATTTGTCTCAAATGGAAAAAAACATATAGAAGTAGTACAAATAACATGACGTAACAAATAAACCATCTTATCCCAAAGATATATTCATCAAGATCAACGAACAGTCTAAAATCAAGCATCATAAGCTGCTAAAATATATACATAAAGGAGTACTCGAAAAATCTACTCATGTATACATCTTAGTATCAAGGAGCATCACATAGTTTTCTCTCCCCAAATTTATTCTTCAGTAATATCATAATCAACTACTCTCTATATGAACTACGATGCAACTTTCTTAAAAGTAAACAAAGGAAGATGGCAATATCATTTTCCAAAATTTTCAAGTGCAGCTATGAACTCATTTCAATATAGATTTTTGATGAAGCTATATCACTCTCTAGAAAAGTGTAGATCCCTTGTCGTGGCTCTTGTACGACGCATGTTCTTCCCCTCCTATTAGATATTAGAACCTCAAAAGTTAAGTGTCTTTGTAATCTCACATGTAGGATGCAACTACCTACTCTGATTCGTGCCAAGAAAGGAATATAAGAGCAAAAAATACACTGCTGATTGCCACTTTTTTCTCTGAAACAGAAGTTTGTTTTAGTTCAACAAAAGAAATTAGATAAAGCATATAACTCTTGGGACTAATCTTTCTTCATGACACACAAGTCTTCTTTTTCACTGAGGAATTTCGTCAAACACGTAGATGGCATCAATTATCTATAAAGAGTCATCACACTAGCAAGAAAATAGATTTTAATATTTCAAAATAGATATATTCATGACCAAAAGGACCAAGCAGATGTTGTAATATACAAACTAAAACAGACAAATGCAACATTGAAAGAGCAAGGAAGAAAGAGAGTGTTTTACCACTATCATAATGAACAGAAGTACCTGAGATATCATAGGGGTGGCCATAGTACCGTATATATCGAATATCATATCAAAATTGAAATCTTTTATACCGTGCTATGATTATTATGGTATTTGGTATTGTATTTAGTATGACTTATAATTTTTTTTGGTATTCGGTATGGTATTTTCAAAAAAATAAATACCAAAATATCATATACGATACC
>JAPFFP010000103.1:3715675-3733754 GCA_026153255.1 Solanum medicagineum
TATACACACACACTTCCTTAAAAAGCATGAACTCAAAAAGGCAAAAATTAAATTATGTAAATACTCCTAACTTAAAAATTAATTCGCAACTAGCTTAAACTACAGACTCCTTTATCACACATCATCCTCCCCCATTGCCTCTTCAAACTCATACAAACTAAGAAATGTCAATGCCCAAATAAACCCCAACAAGTATAACTTCTATCTTTTACTACCAAAAGATACAACTTTTGTCTTTTCTCTCCTTGCTTTATTTATACCGAACACTCTTCAAACTCCATGGTGATTTCAACTTCTTTTGAAAATGAATAGGTATCCCCATGTTTTAAGTTTTGATGAAAGCATACTGCCTTCGTTTCTCCCACAATCATGTGCACTTTATTTCCCCAACTCCTGAATCCTAATTTCTTTAAATTGCAGATTTCCTTAGGATTGACCCACATATTATTTTATTATCATACAAATTCAATGCTTGGAGATTCTCTAAAATTTTCTATTGTTTTTTTGGAATGAATTCGCTCAAGTTATCGCTTTGAAGAAACGAGAAAGAAAAACCACTTAGATTTCCAATTTTACTGCGAATGTACCACTAATTTCACTACAAGCAACATAAACGTAGTCAAGAAAACTTGAGAGATTTTCAACAGAAGCCAGAAGATTTCCACGAGTGGATTATAATCTATCCACAGTTATCTTAAATGCCTGCAATTTGTCAAGAAATTGAAGTAAGTCAATTCTCCAAATGAAGGCTTTGTTGTAACATGGTTGTCGTTCATGTTTAGGTACTCTAAATGTCTTTGATTACCAATTGATCTTGGAAAAGGACTAGAAAAGTTATTATAATCAATTCCAAACCAAAAAATATTGGAAGCATTTGAGAGAGAATTAGAAACACTCCGGCAAGGCCGACTCTATATAGCATGAATAAATTTTTATAGTTATATTAATCTCAAGATGAGGCAGTCACGTGCAGTAAATCTTGTGTTATATATATATATATATATATATATATATATATGTAAAAAGAAAAAAGAAGCTTTTGGCGGACTTATGGTATCATTTTTTCATAAGAAAAAGAAATAATTTTCATTTAAGTATTCTTTTAGAATCTAGACCAGTCTTTACTCTAGATAATGTTATTTCAACAGATTAAATTACAATAAAAAATTAGTTTGGATAAAATTTTATTGATAGAAAATTTTGATCTATTATCGAATGAGAGTCAGTTTAAATAAGACTGACTTAATCAAAGAGAAAAGTTAAGATTGGTTCTAACTATTACGTGGAAAGTAAAATTTGAAAAAACGAACTTTTACAAATACTTGAATCACAAGGGAATTCACAAATTCCATGATAACGAATTCTATGATTACCAAGTTCAAGTGGTGCTTTGTATTTCCTTCATTCCATATTAATGGATTCTTGTTGACTTGATGTATTTTATTTTATTTTTGAAATTTTCATAAATAGCTTAGACTTGAAATTTGATATTGTCAATTAACTATATTTTATATAATTACACAGCATAACTTCGGCTATGTGACCTGGAGGGAGGAGGGAGGTAAGCGAGATCGAGAGAGGGAGGAGAGATACGAATTGTATATGTATATTTGTCAAATTGTATGTGTATATCTATCAAATAATTGTATATGTATAACTAATATACATATGTTATTGTATATTTGCAAGCGAGATTGGGAGAGGGATGAGAGAGGAGAGCGAGATCGAGAGAGGGAGGAGAGAGGCAAGCGAGAGAAGGCAGAGAGTGGAGAGACGCGAATTGTATATGTATATAGGTCGAATTGAGTATGTGTATCTGTCAAAAGAATTGTAATATGCAGCTTGTATACATATGTAATTATATATTTGGTAAGAAATTGAAGAGAGAGAGGAGAGAGAAAGAGAGAGGAGAGAGAGAAAGTAGCACCAAAACTCTAACTATAGTTATAAATTGTAATTTTTTCAAATTATAATGGTATAATGTAAATTCATATCATATGTTTGCCTAGTTAAGTAATTTTCCATTTTTTTTAAACAAAAATTAATCAGAAAACTATTTTATCGCTGATACTTAGAGCTGTCGTCCATTGGGCCGGTCTAGCCTAATTCGTGATTTAGTAGGATTGGGCTAAGATTTTTGGAGCTCACTTATCCCCTGATATACACACCTTGAGCCAACAAGAAAAGGCTACTATATGGACTGCAAAACGTTGGTATCTCAGTTTCAGGAGACGATTGAAAAATTGCACGTTTCAATGAATTCCAAAACACATCCACCAGTTTAGAGGGGTAAACCAGCATCAAGATAGGCTATGGTGGTTAGTACATAACTCTGGGAACTTTTCTGTTAAATCATCCTTTCAAATGTTGAACCGCATTGACAACCAAACTGAGTTGTGGCCTTTGAAACATCAATATCCAATACATAGTACAATTCTTTGTGTTTAGTTGGCATTTAAGTGAATGGCGGAGCCAATATTTTTGTCAAGGGTAGATGGTTTTTGTATCAAGGGTGTTTAACAATTGATATATATCAAAATATCTACATTTAACCTATACATTCGAAAAAGTTTTCCGACGAAGGGTGTTCATTTGACCATCCTTAAGTGAAAATAGCTCCGCCCCTAATTTAAGTGCTAATAAGTACTAAGAAGGCTAACTTTACTCCTTAATTCCTTGTCAATATTTTGCTTTTCCTACTCCTTAATTGTTACTTCAAATGGCAGAAAGAAGACAAGGTTACAGTACAAACATTATGGATAATGTAAAAGAAATGATTATTTAAGGGTCCACGGTGCATGTCCAAATCTTGATTTCCAACAAGAAAAGACTTAGGGTGGCTATTTAGGCAACCAATCATTTTATTGGGGTGAAAGGAATAGGTTTATTTTTATGGAAAAACTAACTTTGTATCTATCCTTTTATATTTTGTATCTTTATACTATTCAAATTTTGCCCCTTTAATATTAAAATTCGTGCGCTGATATCATGCTGATGTCAGCACTTGCTGGTATAATATACTAATAGGGTATACATATACCAATAAAGTATCACAGATGATTAAACTCAATCCTATATGATATTAATATGGTATAAATACACCGACAGAGTATATAACGAATATATTTTCTACTAATTTAGAGTTTAATAATTTGTTATTTCTTTCTTAAAAAAGAAAATCTTATATACCAATTGGGTATCAATATACCGCCAGAGTATCACAATGAACTGGACTCATTTTATATGATACCGCTATGGTGTATATATACCACTATAGTATATTTCATAATGTTTATGCTGATGTCAGCATGCGAAATAAAAATGGATAAGTGGGTAGAAAGGTAAATAGTTTGGGTAATTGGTTCATTAAGCGTAAATAATTTAGATTGGATCTATTAAGGGTAAATAATTTCAAATTAGGTCTATTTTGTGTACTTTTTCCTATTTTTATCACACGTCTTGTGTCCCTCTTGAGTCGGGCCTTGGTACTCTGGTACTTTTTTTCTTTTGATTATTCATCTGGTGTCTGGACTCATATCAAACCTTTAGTAAATTTCTTTGGGGTAAGGCCGACTTTGTATCAATTGGAGTTCGGACTGAGATTTTTAAATAATGATAAAAAAGTACTTATCTATATTTCACTTTGTACTACATAACATTTGTGTTTTTGGTTTCATCACTGTTTCATGTTGAAATTAAAAGTAATTTTCAGGTGGTCACAGCTAGTTGTTATGATAACAACAAATATTTTGGGGCATAGTAGAGAGCAATATATAACTACCAACCAAAGTAGTCTATTATCATCCATTCAAGTCTCCCAAAAGTATTAGCTTTAGAGTACATACAAATATCCTAGGTCAAAGTCAGTTATTAATTATTATATAGTGCCACTATGGAATGATCAAGAGCACACAAGTTGACAACTCATTCAAGTCATCACCAAATAATTGTGTAGCCAAATTTTTCTCTCTGTTTTCCTGTTACGAATTGAGAACGTGTGTTTTAAATCTTGTACATCAATTTAATACTTAAAAATACATTAATTAAAATATAAATACAATATATTCAACAAAATTGTATGTGTTTATATAATTAGGTTTGACAGAATGCATACAAATTATCTAAAAAAGTCGATGAAAAAATGCAACAAAATTAAGCAACAAATTTGAGCGACGGATACAACAAATTTGAACAAAAAATATAATGAATTTGTGATAGATTCAACTCCAAAATAGTTTTATAAATCGTAATTAGGCAAATTATAGCTATCAACAGTAATTATGCTCCAAATTATAGTTGTTTATGAAATTTTCTCATGGATAGAAGTGATAAATGGACAAATTAAATTGAATCTGAATGAATCAAAATAGATTGAGTTAAAATATTTTGAATTATTTGCATAGATACACCAATTTTAGGATAAGCTTTAGTTTTTTTCTCCACAAAGTTGTTGATTTTTAATTTTTACCCATCAGAGCTTTAAGTAATAAAATATGACTGAAAATGCCTTCGATAGCAACAAATAAAGATTCGCAAAGAAAATGAACTTTGCAAGGCATAAGTTAGTGGCATGATCAATACCCAGAGCATAACTTCAATGACAAAAGTTATGTCACACGTGTAAGTTCAGTGATACAAATTATACCTCAAAATATAAATTTAGTGGCACAATAAAACATGGGTTCAATGACACAAATTATACGTCAAAACATAAGTTCAATGACATAAGTTATGCCACATAACATAAAATAAGTGATAGAAGTTATGACCCATGGCAAAGTTATTTAAGGAATCATTTGGTAGAGTATATAAGAATAGTACTGATTATGGTGTGTTAGTGATGCTTGCATTAGTTATGTTGCGATTATTAGCTATACATACATTAGTAGCAAATAAAGTGTATAATGATACATATGTCGAAAAAATATATCAAATAAGGTGTAAAAATACACCAAATAATACATACATTATTTTTCTATCACTCTACCAAACGACCTCTCTAAGTATTATCTTGCGAATTGATACAACATAACTTATGCCCTAGTACAAGCACTCTCAAAAAGTTTTTCCCTGCAAAATTTGTTTAGCTTAGCGAGGTTAAGTTATAGTTAAAGAATATTTTCATCTATAAATTTTCATTAAATGAACAGTAAGAATAAAAATTAAAGATCATGATTTTAAAGGACAAAAACTAAAGACCATCCCATACAAAAACTTGTAATAATTTGCCCAAAAGTTATTTGATTTGAAATGTGGATTATAATCAAACTTGTCCAACTTTTATTAAGGTAAAAATTGTTTTAATATTTAAAAGAAAAAAAAAACAAAATGAGGCTTTTGTTTTATTAATTTATCTTGTCTCTTATTTTTACCCCATATGTCTCTTTCATCAATCATTAATCTATAAGTTTTTATTCCTGGAATAATTGTTGTTAACAATACGAGTATCTAGTACCATTACTTAATTGTTCTTAATTACATTTTCTTAAGGGGGAGCAAACTCGAAGTATTAAAGTCCTATTCTTTAACATTCTCTCACTCACCGACAATGCTGCTGCTTTCATATGATGAAGACTATTTAAGGAGTTGTCTCTACAAAGAACAAAACTACCCCACTATACACACTATTCTTTCTTTTTTCTTTTTTGCTTTATTTATCACGATATACGGATTCAGAATTTGAATATTACAGGGTCGAATTTGGGTCACGACTTATTCGATCTAGGGTTCAAAATCTATGTTTGTACTTGTTTAGCCAATTTTTAAAAATATATACATAGTTTGAGCCACAATTATTAGGTTCAGATGAATCCGTGTTTACTATGTAAAATCCACCCATTTGACTGTACTTGAAATCACACCGTCTAAGTTTCACTATAGGAATTTTCTCTATTTCTTGAACTCGAACCTAAAACCTCTAAACTCTTCATAAAACAAAGCTTCTCTACAAGTAGCATCCTCCCAAGCTAAGTTGCGCGGACTCTTCACTTCAATGTCGTACCCGTGTCGGATTCTTCAAAAATACACTGCTTTAGGCAAATCCGACATGCACCCATTGATACTTTTGAAGAGTCCGAGCAACATAGCTCCCAAGTACACAGTATAACAACCCATAAATCATAATCAAGGCTTTTCCTCCCAATAGCACACCCCAGCTACCTTACTACAATTGCTATTCATCATTTCATCAAATGGCATGGCATTTAAACCTCCCAATCTCATACAACTCATTATATTAACATTCCCATGTGTCTTATATTATGTAGTGAGTCCCCACTTTTATCAAGAGTCATTTCAATCTTCATATATTCTATGTGAAATTCTAATGAAAATTTTCCATTCACAACTCATAAGTGACAATGCACTCTCCATTGTTTAGTTTTTGTCTAGTCTTTACCTTCTTCCTTCTGTCCTCTGCTACTCAACGTCGCCTTCTCCATCAACCGCTTCCTCCAGCTTCAACGCCATCCATTAATAAAACTAAACCTCCATTTCCTTCTCCTCGTTTGCATCCATTTTTCGTGTTTTTTCTTCCTCCTCCGCCACCTTCGAATGATTTTGCAACTTTCCCTGCTAACATTTCCTCCCTCATTCTTCCACGCACCTCACGTCCCTCTAATAATTCCACCGCCAGCAGATTCATCACCATCCTCGTCTCCGTATCCATCCTCTCTGCTGCATTTGTCACTGCCCTTGTTCTGTTCTTCTTCCTTTACCATCGTCATCCCCACCGCAAAGACAAAAGATATGATGATGATCATGAGAGAAATGATACTCTCCGGCTTGTCTCGCCTAATACAACCCCTTCTCACGTTGAAATTGGAACGAAAACCTCGTCAACCCTTGTGAGCTGTAGAGAAGAAATTGCTCAATCTTCTGCAGCCCCAAATGACTTCGTTCGACTTAACTACCAAAGAATTGGATCACCAGAACTCCACCCCCTCCCTCCATTGCCACGACGTCAATATTTCAAGCAACATCTTAAAATTGGATCATATGAAAATGAACACGATGAATTCTTCTCATCCAGAGGATCCTCTGGAGGTAGAGGAAGTCCCAATTTCATACAAAGGAGTTTCCATTATCAATATCTGAATTACAATTCATCAAATGATTCATTATCCAATAGTCCTTCTGGAGAATTGGGTATGGTAAATTTTCCAAGGTTTATTCTTCAGCCAGTGGAACATAGGCCAATGTCATCATCTTCATTATCTTCCGGTAGTACCACTAATTCCCCTGATCAGAATCCTGAGTCTACTATGAGTAAACTCGGAAACCCTAGGAGGTATATACCGATAAGACTTCCACCTCCACCACCACTGCCACCACCTCGAGTAGTAGTAGTAGTAGAAGATGTTGGGCCATCGATGCCCTTTTCATTCCAGAGTGCTAATGACATTTCCGAAAGTTCGGAAGGTGTTGAAAGGGGAAATGAAGAAAGTATGAAGCCAAAGCTCAAGCCTCTGCATTGGGATAAAGTCAAGGCCACTTCAGATAGAGCAATGGTTTGGGATCAACTGAAATCTAGCTCTTACAAGTAAGAATTATGTTAGCATTCCAAGTATTCAATTAATCAGTGGGCAAAGTCATAATTTGACGTTTACAAGTTTTGAATTCTAACATTTTGGTATAATAGATAAATAAAAACTTAAACTTGGTCTAAGGTGACAAGTAAGCCCTCAAATTTTGAGACTATGTGTCTAGACGCCTCAACTTGATCTAAATTGACAATTAAACACTCCAACTTGTCCTCACTATGTCTCATGGAACACCCAATGCTGACGTGACACTAAATTTTGGAGGTGTTCATGATATGATATGATATTTAAAAGCATATAAACATGCCATATAGGAAAGGCTAATCATGATCACCAATCCAAAATCATAGTAGATGATTATTTTGTAAGTTAGAGTATTCAACTGACACAGTGAAGACGAGTTGAGATGTCTAGATATGCATTGTCAAAGTTAGAGACTTGTTTATCAACTGAGGCCAAAGTTTGGATATTTGTTTATGTATTAGGCCTTATATTTTCAAATATATAGTCTCGAATTTTATAATATACACATGTTTAATGAGTTCAAGACAAATATAGGGTGGACCAAAGTTACTATTCAATTGAATCCGTAGCTAAACTCTAGATCTATCCACTATACCAATATATCCTTTCATTCAGACATTATTAGTAGTATGAACTTGTTTGATCTTCTAAAGAGTATATCCTTGTTGTCAATGGATTTTAGTTCATTGGTGTATACATTTTACTTAATTTGATAAAAAAAAAAAGTTTCCTCATCTTGATGAGTGGATTTGATTGTAATTCTTTTCTTTTCTCACCATTTTTTGTTGTTATTTTAGGTTAAATGAGGAGATGATTGAAACATTATTCGCTATAAATTCTTCAAATTTGAATTCAAAAGATGGTATAAGACGCCCTAATATTCCTGTGGTGAATCAAGAGAACCAGGTTCTTGACCTAAAGAAGTCTCAAAACATTGCGATTTTGTTGAGGGCACTTCAGATAACCAATGATGAAGTTTGTGAAGCACTTTTGGAAGGTAAAATAATGGATTCTTAGCTTCTAGCATTTTTCAGAGTAGTGAACAAAGTTTAAAAAACCCCAAACTAGTTATCTCTTCAACTATAACTGCCTTTAGATTACTCTTTTCCTCTCCCCCTGGAATAATGTGATAAAATGTTTGAGATAACTTGTTCTAGGTGGCCCAGTAGTTTGAGCTTGGGGCTTCCATGTTGAAGGTCTCAAGTTCAAAATCGCTTGCCAGTTCCTAAATGCTAGGAAGTATTTTGGATTAATATTATTAGGACTCCAAACATATTGCAATTATAATCAAATTATGATAACTTGTCAAAATGCAAATCAAAGCTCTTTATGGTATTTATTTGTGGTCCTATTTTCTTCCTTTTGTCGTTTCAAGGAACTAAGTGCAAAATTGCACTATAATATACATGGTGACATTTAATGGTCCTATCAAGTGATATGGCCAACATTCACATCTTGAGTCATAGCCAACTATTTTGTTGAGATGTCACTTTCATGTTATGAATGAGATATGATACTCATCAAATCCTTTGGTTTACATATTCACTACCAGCTACAAAATAGGAATTAGATAGAATATAGAATAAGTGAATAACGATCGATGTAAAAACAATAACCAATCTCATTAACATATTTTCTAACCTCCTCCCAGTCGAGGCCAATAAGTAAACAAAGAGAGTTATATAACGAAGAAGCTATTACTCAGTAACATATTTTCATGTTTATGAATGAGCTCCAAAGAGCGTGTTCATTTCCATATGTACAACAACTATTGTTACTGTTAATATTTACACTTGAATACCAAGCATGCAATAACTAATGTAAAGACGTTAAAATTAAGGCCCTTTTGCATCGGGGAACTACTTATGTATCTTCTTTATCCTAATAAACTAGGTAATGCTGAGACACTCGGAATGGAGCTACTGGAGAGTCTAATTAAGATGGCTCCCACCAAAGAAGAGGAGCAGAAGCTGAAGAACATCAATGATGAATCGCCATTTAAGTTAGGCCCTGCTGAGAAATTTCTCAAGGCAGTGGTTGATATACCTTTTGCATTCAAGAGGGTGGATGCAATGCTTTATGTAGCTTGTTTTGATTCAGAGGTCGAATACCTTAAGAGGTCATTTCAGACGTTAGAGGTAAATTATGTCCAACCTCTCGTGTGCCATATTCTTGAACTCGCGTACCACATACCTTGCATATTGGAACAGTCCAAGAGGGTTCATAGAAACCCTACAAAGTATGTGTAACTCACAATCCTAGGAGGGTGTTTGTTGTCTGAAATAACTTGAGTTTCTTAAAGTTGACAATGGTTCAGAGCTACATTGTTCAAACTCTCCAAAAATGTTGCTGCACCCATATCGAATCCTCTAAAAATGCACTACTTTAGGAGGATCCGACACAAATGTTCTACATTTTTGAAGAGTCCGAGAAATATAGATTCAGACATCAGAGATAGACCCATTCTATGATTATCATGTTATCTCGAACCTTCCTATGTGCCTTATCCTTCTTGCTATGCCATGGTTAATCAGTCTGTAGGCATTTGAATTTCTAATTCCTTCTATTGAATTACTAGTTTACTTCCACAAGTAGAGGTTCTGATGGCCAAAAATTCACTTCTGTCACTTTCTTTTTGCTATTTCACTACTGCAGACTGCATGTAAAGAATTAAGGAATAGCAGGACATTTCTAAGGCTTCTGGAAGCTGTGCTCAGAACCGGAAACCGCATGAATATGGGAACGGACAGAGGAGATGCACGTGCCTTCAAGCTCGACACACTTCTTAAGCTTGTAGATATTAAAGGAGCTGATGGGAAAACCACCCTTCTGCATTTTGTTCTACATGAAACTATTAGAGCAGAAGGTTCTCATCTGTCTGATGTTGATCTAACATCTCGCGATGAGGCTGAGTTCAGGAATGGTGTTCATGTTATTTCTGGCTTGAGCCACGAGCTTGCCAATGTGAAGAAAGCAGCTGTGATGGACTCGGATATTCTTAGCAATGAAGTTGCAAAACTAGCAGCAGGAGTTGCTAAGATTACTGATGTTCTAAAGCTGAACCAAGAGTTGGTTTTGGATGAGAGTAGCAGAAAGTTTTCCGAGTCGATGAATGGATTCTTAAAGAAAGCAGAGGGAGAGATTATGAATATACAAGCCCAAGAGGATGTTGCTATATCCATGGTAAAGGACCTAGCAGAATATTTCTATGGTGATTTGGCCAAGGAAGAAGCTCGACCGATCAGGATATTTATGGTAGTTAAGGATTTCCTCTCGATCGTTGATCAAGTGTGCACAGATTTGGGAAAATAACAGAGCAAATATTGTATTTTCCACAAGTTTTACGCATCGACAGTGAAGGCAACAAAGTAACTCTTCTAAAGATGAAATATCCTGGAGTTGAATAATATCATGATTTTACAGTTTATGGGATGGTTGGAGTTAACTAGATATTGCAATGTATATTGGTGAACCCAGGATCTAGAGTTGTGAGTTCAAAATAAATGTGATCCTGCCATTTGTATATGTTATAATATACATAAACATAGTTCAAGGTGAAAACAATTTATTCAGTTAAACTTATGGTAGATCACCCCTCGTCGGGTAATAGTTTAGCTAGGCTAGCCAAGACCTTGAAAATATGGCGTTAGCAAAATATATAAAAGTTCACAATAAGTCCTTTGATTGAAAAGCAACAACAATAAAAAAAAACATTGAAACCCCACCGGTGCGGTCTATGGGGGTAGAGTGAACATAAAGTCGTAGACCTTACCCGGACCTTGAGAAGGTAGAGAGGTTGTTTCCTATAGACCCAAGGCTATCGCACTCTGCTTCTCATTCAAAAATTACACCTGAACAAGGGATAATAATCTAACCTATAATTTCATTTACTTATTGTCACTATAAATGGTATAGGGAAAGATATTAAACAAAATGACTCCTTTAGTTAATGGCAATACTCTTCTTGTTCAGTCAAAATATGACAAGACAGCTCCAACTCTGGAAAAAACATGAGTTGCTATATATTTGAACTTTTTGTATCATTTATTCTTATGGAAAAGAGGACAACTGACCATAAAATTTCGGCCATAAATTAATCAGTAATAGCAATGGTTACATGACATTCTATATATGAATAGTTGTATTTAGACAGCTTCTATGGCCAGCTAAAATATCGGCCATATGTAATCATATAACTAACTATTCTATGGTCATTAAAAAGATGACCGCCAAGATGAGAATAAACTCACAGCATTCTTTGCTGCTCTCACTTTGCTTACTAACACCTTCCACTTCACCTCGTCCTTCTTGGTCTGTTGCAGCATTTTCACCTTGAAATGACTGAAGCAACAAAATTGGCATTAGTTAATGGTGGAATCAGTGCATAACTGAAGCAAAGAATACAATATGGAAGGGAAGTAGTTGACCACCATTTACGAGATTTTGGTTTTCAAACTGAGAATCACTACTATTCCAAGCAACACGCGTCCTTTATAATCTTGTGCTGATTCTTAAGGGTTCAATGAGTTTTACAAAAATGGTCAACGGCTAAATATATGCATACCACGCATCTTGTAACAGTCACTTGTCCATCTTAAACTAGATATGGTAATGTGAATAGTAGCTTGACATGTAATCTACTCTGCATAAGAATAGTTCTAGGCGATGAAGCCAACACGCAAGTCATCTACTGTATGACAACTTTAAATAGATATCTGCTTCATGAACTGTGCTTCTATCTAATAAAATATCACCAGAAAATTTATTCACTTACCTACAAAGGGGAACTTTGCAATGGTCAGGTTCTTCGCAAATGCGTGAATGTAGCTCAAATATCTGCCACATTCGCTTGCAATGTACACATCCACCAGGAACTTTGATTTTGCAACTAGAGAAATGACGGACCAGAGACTCCAGCCCCTTACATGCAGGAAAACTGCAGGCTACCTGGCTTGCTTTAAGTACCTTGTCACGAGGTCCAATAGTTCGACATCCATCCCTGCATATGTGTACTAGAGCTTCCATAGCTTCATGAAGTTGCAAATACACCTTTTTCTCTTCAATTTTGTTCAGTCTATCTTGTTTTCTCTGAAAAATAAACAATAATAAGATGATCTATTTCTACTATAGCTCATCATACCAATCATTCTACTTCAACTGACGTGGCGTCTCAGTGGATCAGGGACAAATTCTGGGTGTTCAAACTATAAAGGAGAATGCAATATTCTCTAGACAAATTGCAGCAACCATCTTACCGTATCAGCTTCAACGACGAATTCTAAAAGTTCCTGTTCAAGTGCGGGATTAGCATGTCTCATTACTTTCCAACCCTCAGTGGATGATATGCTCTTGAAGTTACCCACAACCATACGAATGCAAAAGAGAGCAAGCCGTGGTGCATCACAGTCCCTCGCCAACTGAAGCACATCTATCACGTTATCCGAGGTCAACCAACCCTGCTCCAAATGGTTTATGCACACTCTTTTAAGTGATGGTACCGAGTAGAAATGTGATAAGACCAACAGATGCAGAACAAACTTCTTTACATCTCCTTCTTCGTAACTGCATTAGGTTAAAAAGGTGACATAAATTTCAATTGATTCAAGAAAAGGTAAAAGATTACCCTCTTCACCCCGGCATTCAACCCCAACAACCAAGGAAGTGCAAATTCTACTAACAAACCAGAAGCATTCTTCCTAACTCCTCTCAGATGTATTAAAAAAAATTAATATCCATCCCCAAAAACAGACATCTCGTTGCAAAGGCCAAAGGAGGCTGCCAATAATAATTGTTCTCAAGGGAAGCGTCAAGGATAACTTTATGTCTAGACAAAAGTACCACATAGCTAACTTTGATGTCGACGATCTTCATAAATTTGTGATGCTATGCAAACACTTCCCTTTGACTCAATCATATGTTTAAGAAATTTAAGATCATTTAACATTCTTAACCTGAATAGCTAATGTTGGATAAGCATTTTTATTAGCACTATTGAAACTCACTAAAGATTCAATAAAGCTAGAAGGTGAAACTTCCTGCATACCAGGCTGAGTAGAGGAAGCGGATGAATACATAGATGGCACCATGAGGTACCCCAGAGATCTTTATGCATCTAATACCATTCCTTTTTTTGGATTGCTGCAAAAGATTCCCCAGCACTGGAGATGCAATAGTCTATGGAAATCATAAGGGAGGAAGAACAATAATTAGTAGGCATTGTTAATAAACAGAACCTGATAGACAAAACAAGAAGTTCAAACACTCGACTTCCTCATATAATTGTTCACAAGTGTAACCGCTTTCTGGCCCTACTTTACAGATACAAAATGGTATAGTAATCCTGTAAAATCCCAATCTAGTTCAAAACAGTATCCAGTCAAAATGAAATCTGCATGCCTCAATGGGAAAGATGCGTATAGTATACAATTGGTAGGATCTTATTAAGGGGATACTGACCAGAAGGGCATAATGAGCTGGAATAACTGATCCATCCTCTGTAGTTACATGTACATCTGCTCCAAGTCCTCCTTTGAAGAGCCTGTCCCATGTATCTTTTGTTTCTTTTGGCACACAATCAGAACTAGCAAATTGTCGAGGATCAGTGGCTCTTGAATGGATTTTACCAGGAACTGGAGGCGGTTTTGGAATGTTAGTAGGTAGGTTGCAAACAGGAGATGTTGGATATTCAAGAAATTCTACACTGTCAGCTGTGCCTTCTTCTATGTGTATGTTGAAGGATCCACCAAAAGATTCGACAGCTGATGATAGCCAAGGGGTATGCAAGTCTGGTGATGCCATCAACTACTAGTCCAAATATTTAGCAAACAAAGAAATGTCAGGACCACCTATTGAATGAAATAAAAGGCGAAAAACAAGTTTCAGATTTTCAAGCATTACTTGTGAATATGAAACAAACCAGAAATCAACAACAACAATGACATACCAAGTGCATCCCACAAGTGGGATTTAGGTAGGATAAGATGTACGCAGATCTTACCCCTACCTTTGTGGGGTTGAGAGACTATTTTCGATAGACGCTCAACTTAAAAGGGAAGTTATTCATTGGAATGATTGCAAGAAGACGAAATGACAACAAAATCCCACGATACAAAACAAAATGCAGCGATTTGTATTAGAAACGTATAGAAGAATAAGAAACTACGCGATTACTAAATACTACTAATAATAATAAGGAGAAGAGGACATGGGGAAAACACCCTGCCTCTCCTACCTAATGGTGACAACACTCGGCTACCTACTAACCTTGTATGGGAATAAAAGCTCAAAAGAACCAACACTAAGAACCTTCAAATATCTTCGGGAGTAAGGCACTAACAACTTTATACACTAAATTTGCTATTTGCTTTAACAAAGTTTTCTTTCCTTTGAAGTCAGAAGCCTATTCCATGCTTCTTTCAGAACCCAAAATTGGACAATATTCACAAGTACCATTAGACAAAGAAGCAAAACAGAGGAAAGAAATTGCCAAACAAGTCCTAAAAACTTCTCTTTATTCAAATACATAAATCTTGTTATGAATATATATTCACAAACATTTCTTTTAAAGAAATAAGTAAGTTCTGCTATCTTTGATTAATTTCCTATCTATAATAAATGTGGCAAGGCTTTCCCATTAAATTATTGCACCAATCAAACAACAGTGCCCAGTGGTTAGTGAACTAGTTGAGAATCACGAGGTCTCAAGTTTAAATTTTATTAGAGATAAAAAAAAAGAAAACACTAAGGACGTGTTTGGTACGGAAGAAAATATTTCTCAAAAAAATAAATTCATAAAAATAGACAAAATAAGTTGTATAGGTGTTCTTCCAAGTTCATTGTCTCCACTTCACTCATCCAATCCCCCAACCCCAACCCTTGACTATCCCATCCACTTCTCATTTCATTTCGACTTCATAGCATTTTGCTAGATAAAATATTAATGCTCTTAAAAAAAATATTTCCTTAGTTACTTACCAAAAGCCAGAAAAATAAATAAAATATCCACTTATTTTCTCATATAGCTAATTGAAGTGTGCATAAATCGACACAGACGGTACGTTTATAATTAAAAATAAAAACCAAGCAACACTTCCCCACCACGAAAATGCATGAAAAAGAAATTCCATATATATAAAAGTAAAAAAGTTAGAACTTTCTGAAAGTTAAAAAAATTACGAGAAAATCCAGATCCGAGGATTCAACTGCTATCACTTGGTCAATAACTAAATAAATAAATATGTTCTAGATTAAGGGAAAAAAAAAAGCATATCTAAAATTTGAACACAATTTTTTTTCCTTATCAATTTATGAAATGGTAGGATCAAACGGTATAAACTCCATTAGAGAAAAAAAAAAATCAAAACTTGATAACCCATTTAACTTTATAATAATATAAACAAGTCATATTGGACTCAAAGCAACATCCCTTATAGCAGATAGAAAAAAATAAAATCGGCAAATCTCTTTGAAAGTTCCAAGAATTCTCTGTATAATTGTTCAAGCTTTCAGTTAAAAAATCCTGTACAGTTAAAAAAATCAAAGAAATTTCCATGAATTTAGCCCGTCCATCCAGAAAATTCTGATATCAAATATCTATCACATGAGCTAAAATAAAGGGCGAAAAAAGAAAAAACAGAGGAAAATAATGTTGATTTTCAAGAATAGGAAAATTTAAAATCATGTTAAATCCATTGACGTAGATGATCAAAAAAAAAATTAAACTTACCTGAATGGACAAATTGGAATTTCGTATGATAAAAACAACACTTCTTTTTTAATTTAGAGAAAAACAAGACGTGTGGGTTAGGAGGAAGAAGTAGTAGTAGTACTTATTTGAGGTGCAGCCAAGAAGGACAGAAAAGGAAGGAGGGGGGTGTGTTTTATAAGGCACCATTCATAAATTAGCTCTCAATTTGGAGCGAAATTTTAAGGTAAAACTCAAATTTTTAAAATATATAAATAGGCATTTCAACTTAAAATTTATGTACTTTAAAAATTTAAGTTTCAAGTTGAAATTTCAGTCCAAATTAAAGGTTCAATTTATTATTGTGCCTTTTTCTAATAAATATAGAATCTTATACTTTGGAGTATTATATATTAATGATGATATTTGCTATACTTAATTGGTCAAACTTTGATCAGCAGTCTACCTCTATTTTTAAAAAATGA
The DNA here is from genome assembly GCA_026153255.1 of Solanum medicagineum. Lineage (NCBI taxonomy): Eukaryota > Viridiplantae > Streptophyta > Magnoliopsida > Solanales > Solanaceae > Solanum > Solanum medicagineum. Next base: position 3,732,409 of record JAPFFP010000103.1, read on the forward strand.
CCTATTTGATTTCATAATAAATTTTTAAAAAATAATTTTGTAGTTATAAGTCAAAGTTAGTTAAATAAATTAAAATACTTTTATCTTATGATTTAAGCATGTCACGTGGAAAGTTGAAATTAAAAATATTATAAAAAATAAAAAATTATTATTTTTAAACAGATAAAAATAAAAAAAATAAGTCTTTTTTTTAACAGAGGAACTAATATATATTTTATATTTATAAAGTTTGACTTATTATTATGGCATGTTTGAAATTAATTTGACCAATTTTTAAAGTTAAATCATATTATATTAATTTGATATTTTCAAATAAAATTTAAGGTACTTAAAAATTATATAAAAAGTAATATAAATTGCAAACTTTTTTTTATTATAATGTGATTAAAATATATATTATTTAATTTAATATTATTTATAAATAATTTTATTTGTATAATATAAATTTTTAATTTTTAATTAAAAAATACCATGTGCTTTTAAATTAGAAAATCCTTTCTGCGTACGGTACTTTTGAAAAATATATCGTAGGTCACGGTCCGAAGTTTGGGTATGATGACACGCACCTAATCCACCTAGGTGAGTCGGCCAAAACCTAAACAACTCAACATAATAAAAGAGCGGAAAACAAAACAGTCTAATAATATAGATAAGCGGGATAAATCGAAAGTTACAACTATCCTAAAACTGGTGCCACATGTACAAACATCTAAATATAGAATACTCAATAGAAAATACAAGTCTCAATGTTTAGTCCTCAAATAGAACATAACATAGGCAGAATCCTTGAAGGTTTGTCGATGAGAGAAATAGCTACCGTTCAATGGATCCAAAAGCTTGATCCTGAATTGAAAAACTAAAATAAAATAATGAAGAATACAAAGTACTCTTGTCCATCCTAACCATATACCGCCAAATTATACATGCACTTGCACTCAGAAAAGTTTCAGCACAATACAATATACATAGACAAATATACACATCTCATAGAACAGTGTCTCAAAATATCCAACGGGTATAACAAGTCAACCGTATAATAGATCTATTCACAATTCCACACCCATCTATAATAAAATGAAAGAAGTAAATGATATGAGATGGAGTGGATGCCATGAGAAGTAAATAATATAATGTAATGTCAAATATCATGATGCATGTCTATCCTACGATACACATCCGCTGATAAACTCATCGTAGGGAAGCCAAATTGATGGAATTCATGCATTTGAGATAAGGATCAATGAGTGTGAGGGAGTATGCCCTAAAGTACAACAAACTCTCTAAGTATGCTCCTCACTTGGTTACCAACCCAAGGGCTAGAATGAACAAGTTCGTAATGGGCGTCT
>JAPFFP010000103.1:3733854-3762862 GCA_026153255.1 Solanum medicagineum
TTTTTTATACACATATATATATATATATATATATATATATATATATATATATATATATATATATATATATATGAAATTGGGCGGCTCATAAGCAGGCGCATAGGCAATAGGGGTGTGACATTTGGAGTTGGACTTATTTGCAGCTAAAAAGAATGTGACTCCAAAGTGTGGCAAGGACGGCCACCGAAAAGTTGAAGGAATTGGAAGCCCACCTATCCTTTATTCTTGTCCATAAAAATATCTTTGGGAAGTCTTGTACATTATTCTAGTGTTCCTGTGCTTAATTGATGAGTATTATAATATGATTGGATTCAAAATTTCAACAATTTTCTTTTACAAAAATTTTGACATTTAAATTGAAATCTTAGAATAAATTTTAAATCCTTTCAACTATTAAATCAATTTCTAATCTTATGTTTTAGAAGTTTAATATCTATATATATTATTTAGAAGTATAATATTATAATGACTCTTCAAATCGTTTTTTATTTTAGTGCCTTCTTTTTGTTGTTTAGAGCATTTTCATAGCAAACCTAAGTCACTTGTTGGTATTGATTGTTTGGTTACCTGATCGTTCATTTGGATTTTATGCCAGTTTTCCTGGTTTGCAGCTTTTGGGAACTTGAATAGTTGACTATAGACAAAAGGTTAAGTTAATTGCCCCAGAATAAAATTCTGACTATTCTATTAGCTTTGAGATAGTCATTTTAGATTAGTAGCATGGTTAGCTCGAGCCCCAAGACTTTTGGTGCGAGTTTGAACAATTTAGCATTTTAGCTTTAGAAAAATTTGCTTAAGTGTTACTTTGGTTAACATTCTAAAAAATCATGCCTGAATAAAAATTTTGTGTGTGCAGTTAGCTCAAAAATATTAACTTTAATCTAGAACGACCTTTTGTTTGATTTTTGATGCTTCCGGATTAATTTTGATCCCTTTTGTGGATTTTGGTGAAATTTGGCATGTTAGAATGCAATTCACTTTCAATCGAAGCGACCTTTTGTGTTGTTAAGTCCAAAATGTCGAATTTAGTGGAGTACCATATTTAGTTTACGTGCACAAAATTCTAAATGAATCTCAAAACTCCTGTCAGAGTTTTCGAATTAACCAAAATTCAGCTGAAATGCATCAGCTAGTGCAGGTCAAATTGGCCTTTGCATTCAGGGACCCTTGTCGCCGTATTTGCGGACGTTTGCTACCTTGACATACACGGTTACAAACCTCATCGTAACCCATTTTGTTAAAGGTAAGATCGAGTCATTTTTCATATGCTATAAGATATACCGATGATTCTTAACTGAGCATAGGTGCTAAAGTCAATTTCTTAGTGTGAAAATAGATTTGAAGATGAAGTAAAGTAACAAGAATCCTCTAGCACAAAGTTGAGTCAAAAGCTTCCTGAGCAATTGAGTTTCAATGTAAGATTTTATAAAGAAATTAAGCAATCCAATGAGTTCAAATTGTATATATATGTTAGGAGAGATTCTTAAGTATTTAAAGCGCATTAAATGTGATTTAGGATCATAAAGGATCTCTTACACCAAGCCTAGTCCAAAGAATTTTGCCGGCTAAGTTTTCGTGTTAGTTCATACAAGGTCAATTTCAAATGATTATATCTCCCAGAATATAAAGAGTTACGTGGTTCATAACTTATCAAATTAAAGGTTTTTGACTCTTCTTTCCAACCCACCTAGATTGCATCAATCCAAGTTTAGAGAAAAAAGTTATGACAATTTTACTAAAGACGCTCAGAGTTGGCCGAAGTCCACGATAGCTCCGTAAATCAGAGCGGACACAAACTCGTTTGCCTATTTCACCCCCTTAGTTCTTTTTAGGTGGAACTTTAGGCAGTTCTCGAAAAAAGCCTAAGTTAAATGATGTCATTTTATTACTTTTTACAACACTTTTGTCTTATAACCTTTGGAGGGTTATTTTAATGTCCCAAATTCATAAGTAAAACTTTCTCCTTCACTCCTAAACTTGAACACTCAAGAATCTTCAAGAAACTTATCAAGTTAGGTTTATCTTTCAAGATTCTTTATGAAGGTAAGTTATTTTCCATAAATTTCATCAACTCAAATTTCTTCGTCTATTCATGAATGTCGAAGAGAGATCTTAAATCATAATATAGGGTTTCAAGAAAAAGAATTCAAGACTTTCAACAAAGGATTTCCTTGATCCTTCTTCTTTCAAGAATTAAGGTTCTTCATCAAGAACTCAAAAGCTTTTGAGTCAATTATTAAAGGACAAAAGAGAAGTCCTTCAACTAATATTTTTCAAGTTCTTCCACTCTAGAAAGCCACAAAAGAGAATTGCTTTTCTGAAGAATAAGCATCAAGGTTCCAAGATCAAAGGTTTCGTCCAAGAAAGCTAGTGTTATTCAAATTTTAATTGTAATATCAATCCTCCAAGTATATAAGGCCATCTAAAATCCTATTTATGTGTCTATTCTATGTTGCTTAGCAAGAAACCTAGCAAAAATCCAAGTCAATGTCACTCCAGTGAAGTTTGTTGAAAAAAACTAAAATTTTACCATGCAATTCTTATTATCATTAATCTTCTTATTCTAAGAGTTTCATTATTGAGAATAATTCTTTAAACTCATTAAGAATTTCTACAGCTACAAGAACCCTAGCTGATTTAAGAAGTATTCCCTTATTATGTTTTACTTGCAATGAAGAATGTTCAGCTTACTACAAGTATTTATCAAAGTTTAAGTACAATTTGAGTTAAAAGATTTTCTCGAGACTGAGTTAAGAGATAAGCTTGAGAAAAGTTCAGAAAAGCTAGAATTGGGCTAAGTCCCGAACAGCTAAAGATATATTTTTTTGAGTAATAATACTCTTATAGTTATGAACATATGAATGATATTTTCGGGAGTAGTATTGAGCACCGATATGGGTAAGAGTAATAATAACTCGAACTTATAAACTACGTAGTGAGCATAGGATAAAATTGTACCATATTGTATAACTTTTCATATGCCACTGAGATGGCCAGTTTAGATGGATCCATAAGTTTAGCTTTGTCTATTACCCTGGCAAGGTATTGGACGGCTCTGCCAATGTGGGCAGGACATTGTATCATCATGATGCTCATAGTATGATTATCGGTTAGAGAAACTCCCAAGCTAAAAGTATGTATTATTTTCATATATAGACTGAGTTGTAATTATTTATGCATTAAATAAGATGTTTTTACTTATGTTACTAATGAATTATTTTTTGCGTTGTATCTTTAAGTTGCGTATTTGATTTTGAGTTCCTATTTTGGCCATTTTTGTAACACCCCCTAATTTATCCCTACCTAGACTGAGTAGATGTCCAAAGAAAACTGAGAAAATGACTAAGAAAAATAACTGGGGAAAACTATGAAGGACATCTATGGCTCGTGGAGCGGTCTACGGCTCGTACAAGAGACCTCGTAGATGCCAATACGACTTAGTGAATTTTGTTTTAGTTTAAGGCTCATGTAAGAGACATTATATAGACTGTAATATCGTTCCATGACTCGTAGATCAGGTTTCGTGGGTTGATATTCAAAAATCAGCTTTTTTGGGATATCGAATAACAAATTATCAAACAGTCTGTCATCATAGCTACAACCCGTATGACTAGTTTTGTAGGTTGTCCCAAAAAACAAAATTTCTGAACCTTGAATCACAATTTATCGGATGACTCTTAACTTGACCTACGACCCTTAGAAAAAGGTTTTTTTTTTACCCTATGTCCGAATTTCAGTAACCCAAACTTTGGACATCCTCACCTATGAGAGGGCACTTACAGCCTGTAAGTGGAACCACGATCCATAGACGGGTTTTCGTGGTTCCTAGCGGTAGTTTTAAGAAGGCATTCCTGATTTTTCCTATCCCTTTTAGTTAAAGCTAATGATGTTTTGGACTCAATTTAGGTCCCGTATTGGTACCCTAGATGTATTATTCCTCGTTATACAATTAGAAAATCTTGAGAGCATCGAAGGAGGAAAAAAAGTTAGGTTTTGAGTTCAAGCTTGAGGATTATCGGAGGGTTGAGCATTCTTCCTAATTCCAGGTATGTAAGGTTTCCTAAAGCATAGGACTTAATTTGTCCGCGCACCTTTTCGTCTACTTGAGTCGATTTGTAATGATAATTGAGCATTGACAAAACCAATGACCTTAATCTTTGAGTTATTGAGTTTATTTTAAATTCATATGAGTAAATCAATGAGTTACACGCTGGTCATATAGAATTGATATATAGAACTTGCATTTAGTTCTATGAATCTTGAGTTGCATCATCCCATATAACTTGTGTTGCATTGATCATATTTAGACGATTGAGTACGAGGGCGTACCGCTTGTATCTATGCATATTTAATGAATATCTTATTTGTTTTATGTGATGAGCATGATGGAGTGGAGTCTAAATGACCGTTTGAGTTTGAGTTTGAGTTTGAGTTTGGGTCTCTAGTTCATGGATGATTAATGAGGTGGATTGATTTAGTTATTGAGTAACTGAGTTGAGTTGATCAGAGAAAATCCAATGAGATGAGTTTTGAGTTGACTGACATGAGCATGTTTTAGTCTTGGGAGGAGTATTGAGCACCAATATAAGAGCAAGTAAATTGCTACTCCGACCCATAAATTACGTTGCTAGCATAGGATAGTCATGCAGTTAACTCTGGTGACTCAAGTCCCAAAAATATGGACATTTACTTTGGATCAAAGAGAGAGATTGATCGTCCTTTACTTTGACAAGTTTAGGACGGGCATGACAACAACATCGCTTTTATTGTACATCACCAAACTGAAGGTGGTGGGATTGGACTTCAGTTAGAGAAACTCTCAAGCAACACTTGATCGAGAATATCATGTTTTAAGCTAAGTTACATAACATTGAGTCTATTTCAAAGTATGATTTCAACTTTAAACTTTGCATATTCACTAAGTTGTGTTATGAATTGAGGAGTTGAGTGGTTGAGTCCGAGTTGAGTTAACTGTTGAGTTTGAGCTTTATTGTCTCCTTGAGCCATTTTTCACACCAGTATATCTTATGTACTGATGTTCATTTGGGCCTGTATCATTAATGATGCAGATACAAGTGATAGAGGACTTTAGCCAGTGCGTCATTGAGGTCCAACTTATTGCTTCATAGTTTGTGAGCCCTCCATGACTTCGGAGGGGCCCTTTTATTTTTATTGGATGGCCTTATTTTCTTTTGACGGGTTAATCATGGCCTATCATGGTACCATCTAGATTATTAGATAGAGGCTTCATAGACATTGGGTAGAGGATTGTTGATTGTTATTGTATTTCCAAGCTTGATCATTGGAAACTATATTTTCATAAGAGTTTTATTTATCTGTTTGATGTCTTTTCTTTAGCATTCTTCCGTTGTTGAGAATGATGTGATGATGAGGCCAAGTGGTTCTCTTAGAAAATCAACAATAATTCTTCAAGTGCTGGCCATTCCGAGGGTCCCCTCTTGGGGCGTGACAAACTTGGTATCAGAGTATAGAGTTCGAGTCTTCTAGGGAGTCTATGAAGTCATGTGTAATGACCCAGGTGTTGTACAATGTTATTGGACCTTGAGAAACTCGTTTCAGACAAAATTTAGACCAAGTTTCATCTCAAGGGAGACGACACGGCCAGTGTAAAGTCACACGAGCTGTGTGGCCTCCAGTGAAGCAACATTTGGCCTTGTTTTGAGTTTGGAGCTTGTTGGTGGCCAAGTATAGGGCCACGACCAGTCACACGGGTCGTGTGGCTTGCCACTAATCGTGGGACCAGCGATATGGCCTTGTACGCTGCATGGGAAAGGCCTTTGTGGCTAAGTACCATGCCACACCCTGTCACACGGATCGTGGGGCATAGGACGGCATGAGGCCCCTTCATGAAGCTTCCAGAGTGAAATTCTTCTAAGTAATGATGACCGACTTGGAACTTTTCCATGAAATTTTCCTAAGGTTGGGGAGGCGAGAGCACCACATGAACCATGTGGCTTCACACGGCTCGTGAAGTTGCCCATGTGGTGGTCATGGTGCGAAAAATTTGAAGTGTTTAGTCAAGACTCCAATTTCCAGAAAATTTGTTAAGTATGGGTTCATGGGCACTCCATACGGGTCGTGTAGCCCCACGTGGGGTGACTTCAGGAAAATTTTCTCTCCGTTTCATTAATAGCATTTACGTTAATTCAGGTATTTCTATTGGTCTTTTGGGAATTCCTATACTATCCAATGACCATCTAAAGACCTAAAACCTATTTCAAACATTCAAACTCATTCCTCATAATTTGGACTCTCTCAAAAGAACTCTTAGACGTTTTAACTTGGGAGCTAAGGAACTCAACTCTTCTTCAAAATTCTTTGGGGTTTCTTCATCTTAGTGAAGGTATGTGGGTCTTTGATCCTTGGTTACTTCCAATCAAGGAGACCCAAACTATTTTTAAGAAATCTATTTTGCTTAGTTTAATTTGGGGTTTTAAATTATTTTGATTCCTTAAATTCCAATAATGAATGGGTTATGTTATTCTATTGATTTAAAGATGAACCAAGCTTTGAAATATTGAAATACGTTGTTATTATGAATATTCAAATATGCATGGTCCCTTTAATGTTTGAATCTAAGCATGAGTGAATGTATTATGATTTCAAATGTGGATTTAACTATGTTTTCACTTGAATTTCATATTATATTGATGGTTTTAGAATGAATCTCAATTACCTATGTCATTCTCACCTTATTCATAGCATATGCACTCATGTTCATGAGAATTTATAGAAATTATGTTATGGTTAAGCCCAATTATGTTTTATGATATGATTTTGATAAAGTATTGTTTATGACAAGAATGTGATCACATATATGTCTATTGATTATGGCTCTTTGAGCATTTCGGATGCTTGCACCATCTTATATATAAATGGTCTATTCTTACGCATGAGTATTATGACTACGGATTATTGTTTTGACATTTGAGCCTAAGCATGAATTATTATGAATGGTGTTTGGCTTTTAAGCCTAAGAATGCATTGAAATGATTCGATGAGTGTTACTCCTCTTTGAAAGCATGTATAATTATGTATATTTACAAGTACTCTTGTGGGATGAATACTTAGTACCGATAGAAGGAGGGTTCCCTCTCTTTCCTTGAATTATGTGCCTAGCATAATTTTTCTTTCCGAAATAGGAGTTGTTCTTGTAAGGAAAGATGCCTCCGAAATGGAAGTTGTTCCCGTAAAGAGAAGACATGATATGAAATGACTTGATATGCTATATGTGAAAATCCTATTCGAAATGGGAGTTGTTCGCATAAGGAAGGTTACTTCATGCGAAATGATAATTGTTCCCGTAAGGTGAAGTATGGTTTACCTTTGGCAAGTAGACCACCTCTTTACCGATGAGAGGATTTCATTGGGATTCCAAGTAATAGCTCGCTTAGTCTTACTCATGTCGGTTAAGGTCACATCCCCACTAAATATATAAGAGCATCATTTGCATTTCATGCATCATTAATTTCATTGCATCTTGTTATATTATGTTTCTTGTTATAAATCTTTTTTTTTCTATAGTCTGTGCCCTTGCCATCTAACATTAATATGCAGGTTTTAGTAAGTTACATGTATTGCACCTCACATACTTAGTATATTCAAACGTACTAACGCATACTCTTACCTACATGATTTCATCATGTAGGGACCGAGGACTTTGACCATCTACCATCTGACGCTTAGCTCGAATTCCAAGTTTACTTGTAGTGGTGAGTCCTATCTTCCAAGGACGATCCACTATCTATCTACCTTTGATATTTTCATTTCTTTATGTACTTGAGGGTGAGCCTAGAGAATGTCTTGGCCACCGACCCATCTATGTAGAGGCATTGTTGGATACCTTGTAAACCTCTTTATGTTTTATGCTATGTTTTATGGTTGAAGTCTATGTTATGGGTTGGTTATTTTTTTTTTTTTTTGCTATCGTTATGTGAGTTGGTTGTGTGACTTATGGCTTGGTTATATGTTGTGATGGTAAGATCCTACGTATTGCCGCATAGAGTGAGTCCTACTTTTCCGTCTCATAGAATTATGTGCTTACTTGTGTACGCTTCTGAACCGATGATGCAAGTTTTGGTATCTTGAGGCTTGTTTGGGAACTCTCGGGTTCCCTTCCGCCGTGCCACATCTAGGCACTAGGTCCAGGTCATGACAAAGATGGTATCAGAGCCCTAGGTTTGTAAATGATCCTCGGAGTCCAACATGCCACGTCAAGTAGAGTCCTATTTATTGGCTCAAAGTGCACCATGCATAAATAAGTGGGAGGCTATGACGACATTCTAGGAATTGTCTCACTTCTTCATGTCTTATTTTGTGCTGTGAATGGTTGGTTAGTTCTTGACCTTGATGATATCCTTGCTCTGTTTCAGAAGATGCCTCGTGGTAAACCTACTAAACCAGCCCCGACTAATGAGGGTCAAGCACCTCAAGGGCCTATAAATGAGCCTATCTCTAATGGTCAATTCAGTATGGCCTCTGTCATGCTTGACCAGGTGGTGACTACTCAGACTAGACAGGTCAGTCTTCCTCAAGATCCCACTTCGGCTGCTAGAGTGAGAGATTTCACCCGGATGAATCCTCCAGAATTCTTTAGGTCTAAGGATGACGAGGATACTTAAGAGTTCATTGATGAGCTCTCCAAAGTATTAAATATCATGGGTATTACTTCTGAGGAGAGGGCTGAACTGACTGTTTATCAGTTGAAGGATGTAGCATAGGTATGGTATACTCAGTGGCTATGGAGAGGGTTTGTGGTGATGTTGTTAATTGGGAAGAGTTCAAGCTTGCCTTTTTAGATCGTTTCTTTCCACTTGAGCTTAGGGAAGCCAAGATGACCGAGTTTATCAACCTTAGGTAGGGTAATATGAGTGTGAGGGATTATGCCCTCAAGTTCATTAAGCTCTCCAAGTATGCACTGACACTTGTGGTTGACCCTTGTGCAAGAATGCACAAGTTCATTTTTGGTATCTTTGACTTACTTATACAAGAATGTCATATGACCATGCTTAATCGGGATATGGATATCTCTAGACGTATGGTTTATGCCGAACAAATCGAAGGGGAGAAACTCAAGGGGAGGGGTGTGCATGATCCTAAGAGGGCCCGTTTTGATAGTGGGTTCTCCAGCTCTCAGGGTGGTGGTTTTGGTCACTTCCAATAGGGCCAAGGCTCAGGTGCTCGGGTTGCTAATGTTAGGGTGCCTCCTTCTAGGCACCGATTGGTGGTGGTCAGGGATATCTTATGTGTGGCAAGTATAGGAAGCCCCACACGGGCACTTGTTGGAGAGACTTGGGTGCTTACTTTGGGTGTGATGATAAGAATCACAAGGTTGCCAATTGTCCGAAGAACCTTGAGAAAGGTCAAAGTCATATGGCTCAAGGCGCGCAAGACCAATAAAGAGCTCCGCAAGGTGTTACCCAGAGAATAACAGGTTTTATGCTCTTCATGCACGTCAGGAGGTTGAGGAGGCCCCAGATGTTATGACTGGTATGTTAAAAGTCTTTGATTTTGATGTTTATGCTTTGCTTGATCCGGGTGCAAACTTATCATTTGTGACTCCTTTTTTGGTTGTCAAATTTGGTTTGAGTCTGGAAATTTTGAGGGATCCTTACTCAGTTTATACTCCCGTAGGTGAATTTGTTGTGGCACATAGGGTCTATCGTGGTTGTCCTGTTTCTGTGTTGCATAAGGTATTTTCGTGTGATCTTGTGGAATTTGAAACATATGATTTTGATGTAATTCTTAAGATGGATTGGTTGCATGCATCATATGCCTCCATAGATTGTAGAACCTGGAAGGTCAAGTTCCAACCTCCCGGCGAGCCCGTTCTTGAATGGAAGTGTAGTGACTCCGCTATTAAGGGTCGGCTTATTTCCTACCTCAAAGCTCGGAAGATGATCTCCAAGGGATGTATATATCACATTGTAAGGGTTAAGGATGTGGAGTCCGAATTACATACTATTGAGTCAGTTCCGGTGTTGAAGGAGTTTTCGGATGTGTTCCTCGAAGACTTTCCTTGTATTCCTCCTGAAAGGGAAGTAGACTTTGGCATCTTCTTCCGTGTACTCAACCTATCTCTATTCCTCCCTATCGTATGGCACCGGCTGAGTTGAAGGAACAGCTGAAAGATTTGTTAGAAAAGGGTTTCATCAGGCCAAGTATATCTCTAGGGGATACTCCGGTATTATTTGTAAGGAAGAAAGACGGATCTCTTCGTATGTGCATCGATTATAGTCAATTGAATAAGGTGACCATTAAGAATAAGTATATGTTGCTTAGAATGGATGATTTTTTTGACCAACTTCAAGGGGCTACTCACTTTTCGAAGATTGATCTTCATTCCGGGTATCATCAGTTAAAGGTTAGAAAATGTGATATTCCCAAGACGTCCTTTCGGACGAGGTATGGGCACTTTGAGTTTGTAGTAATGTCATTTGGCCTGACTAATGGCCCGACCGTGTTTATGGATCTTATAAATCGGGTGTTCAAGCCATTCATTGACGGTTTTATGGTTGTCTTCATTGATGATATTCTCATCTATTCCCGGAGTGAGCGGGCGCATATGGATCATTTGAGGTTGGTTTTGAAAACCTTGAGAGAGAAGAATAAGTTGGATGCCAAATTTAGCAAATGTGAGTTTTGGTTGGGTGAAGTTGCTTTTCTGGGTCATATGGTGTCCGGTGATGGTATAAAGGTGGATCCAAAAAAGACCGAGGCGATAAAGAATTGGCCTAGACCGTTGACTCCTTCGGACATTCGAAGCTTTCTTGGGTTAGCAGGTTATTATAGAAGGTTCGTTGAGGAATTCTCGTCCATTACGTCTCCATTGACTAAGTTGACCCAAAAGAAGGCTAAATTTGTATGGTCAGACGAGTGTGAGAAGAGTTTCCAAACTTTGAAGGAACAACTCACATCGGCTTCGATTTTGACTCTACCAAATGGTTTGGATGAGTTTGTGGTATATTGTGATACCTCCAAATTGGGTTGGGTTGTGTACTTATGCAACATGGTAAGGTGATAGCCTATGCATCAAGGTAATTGAAGGTGCATGAACATAATTACCCAACTCATGACCTTGAGTTAGCGGCGGTGGTCTTTGCTTTGAAAATTTGGAGACACTATTTGTACGGGGTGCATGTTGATGTTTTTGCCGATCATAAGAGCTTGCAATATGTGTTCACTTAAAGAGACCTTCACTTGAGACAAACGAGATGGTTGAAAATCCTAAAGGATTACGACATGAGTGTGTTACATTACCCTAGAAAAGCAAATGTGGTAGCTGATGCTCTTAGTAGGCTTTTTATGGGAAGCGTGGCTCATGTGGATAGAGTTGGAAAGGGATGTTCACTATTTGGCTATATTGGGTGTTAGGTTGGCCGGATTGGGTGTTAGGTTGGCCGGTTCCGGTGATGGTGGTATACATGTTCAAAATAGGGCCGGATTCTCGGTGACAGTTGATGTGAAAGCTAAGCAAGATCTAGGTCCATCCTTGATTGAATTGAAGAAATTGGCTGCCGAGAAGAACATTGAGGTTTTCTCCCAAGGGGGGAGATAATGTACTCCGATATCAAGATCGGTTATGTATTCTGGATGTGGATGATCTTAGAAAGGTGATTATGGGTGAAGCCCATAATTCTCATTATTCTATACACTCGGGGTCTACTAAGATGTATGGGGACTTGAAAGAGGTATATTGGTGTCATGGTATAAAGAGGGACATAGCCAAATTTGTATCTGAATGCGCAAATTGTCAACAAGTGAAAGTGGAGCATCAAAGGTCGGTGGGTTGGTGCAAGACATTGAGATTCCTACTTGGAAGTGGGAAGGCCTAAATATGAATTTTGTAGTTGGGTTGCCTCGAACTTAAAAATAATTAGACTCCATTTAGGTTATCATCGACCGAATGACTAAATCGACTCATTTCTTACCGATTAAGACTACTTTTGGTGCCGAAGACTATGCAAGGTTGTACATCTGAGAGTTGGTTAGATTGCTTGGTGTCCCTAGATCTGTCATATCGGACCGGGGTACCCAATTTACTTCAAACTTTTGGAGGTCGTTTCAGAAGGGACTTGGTACTAAGGTCAAGTTGAGCACTGCCTTTCATACTCAAATTGATGGGCAAGACGAGAGGACAATTCAAACCTTGGAGGACATGTTGAGGGCTTACGTGTGGGAGTTCAAGGGAAATTGGGATGATCATCTTCCACTCATCGAGTTTGCCTATAATAATAGCTTCCATGCTAGCATTAGGATGGCACTGTTTGAGGCCTTGTCTGATAGAAGGTATAAGTCCCCGGTGGGGTGGTTTGAGTTGGGAGAGGTGGCTTTGATTGGCCTACACTTGGTGATGGAAGCTATGGAGAAAGTGAAATTGATAAGGGAGAGGTTAAAAACGACCCAACGTCGCCAAAAGTCCTATTCGTATATTATGAAGAGGGGTCTTGAATTCCAAGTTAGGGATTGGGTGTTTGTGAAAGTCTCACCACAATGAAGGAAGTGATGCGTTTTGGCAAAAAAGGCAAGCTAAGACCTAGGTATGTAGGCCCTTATGAAGTTATTGAGCTGATTGGGAATGTGGTGTATAGGGTGGAGTTATCCCCAAATTTGAGTTCTATTCACCCGGTCTTCCATGTATCTATGTTAAGAAAGACGGTTGGTGATCCTAGCACTATTTTACCTTTGGAGGGTATTGAGGTGGAAGAGAACTTGTCCTATGAGGAGGTTCCGGTAGAAATTTTGGATAGACAAGTGAAACAACTTCGTAACAAAGATGTCACTTTGATAAAGGTGCTTTGGAGGAACCAACATGTGGAGAGTGCTACATGGGAGGCGAAGTTAGACATGATGAAGCGATATCCTCATCATTTCCAATCTACTCAAGCCTAAGGTATTAGGTTCTTCCTTCTCTAATTGGTCCCAATTCTTCCATTTTTGAGTCTCATGGCATGATATGTATACAAGTGCCTTGAAATGATTTACATAAAGTTTTGAATGATTTTATTATATTTCGGCATGAGATTTAATGACTTTATGATTTTCAAATGATGAACTATGCATGGTAGCTTGTATTTGGAGTTTCATGTTCTAATCTAAGCCTTTCAAGCCTTGTCTTTGCACATCCGGGGACGAATATTCCTAAGGGGAAGATATGTAATGATCCGGGTATTGTACGTCATCGTTGGACCTTAAGAACATCATTTCGGACAAAAATTGAACCAAATGTCATCTCAAGCGAACGACCAGTGTGAGGTCACACGAGCCGCGTGGCCTCCAGTGAAGCAACACTTGGCCTTGTTTTTGAGTTTGGAGCTTGTTGGGGCCAAGTATAGGGCCACAACCAGTCACATGGGTCATGTAGCTTGCTGCTGATCGTGGGACTGGCCATCTGGCCTTATACGCCACGTGGGGAAGGCCTTTGTGGCTAAGTACCATGCCACGCCCTGTCACACGAGTCGTGGGGCATGGGACGGCCCGTGAGGCCCCTTTATGAAGCTTCTAGAGTGAAATTCTTCTAAGTATTAATCGCTGACTTGGAACTTTTTAACGAAATTTTCCTAAGGTTGGGGAGACGAGAACACGACATGAATCGTGTGGCTTCACACGGTTCGTGAAGCTGCCCATGTGGTGGTCATGGTGCAAAAAATTCGAAGTGTTTAGTCAAGACTCCAATTTCCAAAAAATTTGTTAAGTATGGGTTCACAGGCACTCCACACAATATGTGGAATGCATAAGGGTCGTGTAGCCCCACGTGGGGTGACTTCGGGAAAATTTTTCCTATGTTTCATTAATGGCATTTACCTTAATTTGGGTATATCTATTGGTCTTTTAGGAATTCCTAAACTATCCAATGACCATCTAAAGACCTAAAAGCTATTTCAGATATTCAAACTCATTTCTCATAATTTAAACTCTCTCAAAACCACTCTCAAATGAACTCTTGGATATTTCAACTTGGGAGCTAAAGAACTCAACTCTTCTTCAAAATTCTTTGGGGTTAAGGTATGTGGGTTTTTGATCCTTGGTTACTTCCAATCAAGGAGATCCAAACTATTTTTAAGAAATCTACATGAATTTTGCTTACTTTAATTTGAGGCTTTAAATTATTTTGATTTCTTAAATTCCAATAATGAATGGGTTATTTTATTCTATTGATTTAAAGATAAATCAAGCTTTGAAGTATTGAAATACATTGTTATTATGAATATTCGAATATGCATGGTCCCTATAATGTTTGACTATAAGCATGGGTGATTGTATTATGATTTCAAATATGGATTCAACTATATTTTCACTTGAATTTCATATTATATTGATGGTTTTAGATTGAATCTCAATTACCCATGTCATTTTCACCTCATTCTAGCATATGCACTCATGTTGATGAGAATTTATGGAAATTATGTTATGTGTTAAGCGCAATTATGTTTTATGATATGATTTGGATAAAGTATTGGTTATAGAATGTGATCACATATATGTCTATTGATTATGGCTCTTTGAGCATTTCGGGTGCTTGCACCATCTTGTGTATGAATGGGCTATTCCTATGCATGAGTATTATGACTACAGATTATGGTTTTGGCATTTGAGCCTAAGCATGAATTATTATGAATGGTGTTTGGCTTTTAAGCCTACTGAAATAATTTGATGAGTCTTACTCTTCTTAGAGAGCATGTATAATTACGTATATTATAAGTATTCTTGTGGGATGACGACTTAGCACCGATAAAATGAGGGTTTCCTCTCTTTCCTTGAACTATGTGTCTAGCATAGGTTTTCCTTTCCGAAATGAGAGTTGTTCCCATAAGGAAAGATGCCACCGAAATGGTTGTTGTTCCCGTAGGGAGAAGACATGATATGATATGACTTGATATGCTATATGTAAAAATCCTATCCGAAATGGGAGTTGTTCCCGTAAGGAAGGTTACTTTATGCGAAATGGGAGTTGTTCCTATAAGGTGAAGTATGGCTTACCTTTGGCAAGTAGACCACCTCCTTACTGATGAGGGAATTTCATCGGGATTCCAAGTAATAACTCTCTTGGTCTTACTCATATCAGTTAAGGTCACATCCCCACTATATATATAAGAGCATCATTTGCATTTCATGCATCATTGGTTTCATTGCATGTTGTTATATTACGTTCCTTGCTATATCCTTTTTTTCTATATTATATGTTGTTGCCATCTAACATTGATATGTAGGTTTTGGTAAGTTACATGCATTGCACCCGGCATACTTAGTACATTCAAACGTACTAACACATACTCTTGCCTACCTGATTTCACCATGTAGGGACCGAGGACTTTGACCATCCACCGTTTGACGCTTAGCTCGAATTCCAAGTTTACTTGTAGTGGTGAGTCCTATCTTCCAAGGATGATCCATCATCTATCTACCTTTGATACTTTCGTTTCTTTATGTATTTGAGGATGAGCTCGGGGAATGTCTTAGCCCCCGACCCATCTATGTAGAGGCATTGTTGGACACCTAGTAAACCTCCTTATGTTTTATGCTATATGTTATGGTTAAAGTCTATGTTATGGGTTAGCTTTTTTTTTCTTTTTTGCTATCATTATCTGAGTTGGTTATGTGACTTATAGCTTGGTTATATGTTGTGATGGTAAGATCCTAAGTCCCGTATTATTGCCCCATAGAGTGAGTCCTACTTTCCCATCCAGTAAAACTATGTGTTTACTTGTGTACACTTCCGAACCGATGATGTGAGTTTTGGTATCTTGAGGCTTGTTTGGGAACTCTCAGGTTCCCTTCCATCGTGTCACATCTAGGCCCTAGGTCTGGGTCGTGACACCGTGTCTAGTGGAGTCTTGTGTATGGGTGTGCTATGTACCACACTTTATAAGCAGGAGGCTATGGGACAGTTACACATCTTTTGTATTCTGAGTTTATGTGATAGAGTTTAACTCTATAAAGATCCCTTCTAACTTGTATGTTATGCATTTGCAAATCATGCCTCTTAAGCGTACCACTACTACAGAGATACCCCAGCTCTGACAATACTGATAATCCCCCCTCGGAGACGCCTACTCAAATGGAGACGAGGGATCGAGGTCAACCAACTAGGGCTACTGGAGTCCCACAGGCACCTACTGTTCCACTTTCTCCTACTACTGAGGTTGATTTCAGAAGATCTTATACCATGCTCACGCAGTTGGTAACTGCCTAGAGTGGAATCAAAGTTCACAGACTCCTATTTCTAGCTCCCAAGAGCCAACTGCTGCAACCAGGCTTAGGGATTTTCTGAGGATAAATCTACCAGTCTTCACTCTAAGGTAGAAGAAGACCCTTAGAATTATATGGATGAGATGTGGTAGGTGTTAAAGGTCATGCACGTGACTGAGATTGAGGGAGTTGAGCTTGTTTTCTACCAACTGAAAGATGTGGCAAATGTATGGTAAAGGTTGTCTTCCTTTACCACTTCTTTCCCCAAGAGTTGAGGAAGGCGAAAATTGAGGAGTTTGTGACCTTGAAGGAAGGGTTGACTATTAAAGAGTACAAAATCTTAAGTTCATTCAGTTATCCAGGTATGCTCCAGAGATGGTTCAGGATATGAGGCAAGGATGAGGATGTTCATATCTGGACTAGCAAACATGTGAAGAAGGAATGCAAGGAAACTCTTTTGATCCAAGGCATGGATATCTTTAGGCTTATGGTCTATGCACGACAACTTGAGAAGGATAAGAAAAGAGATAGAGAGGAGTGTCTGAGTAAGAAGTCCAAGTCGGCAAGGCCTGAGCCTAATCTGCCTAAGGAAAGTAAAGGAGATCGCTCCTACTTCCAGAAGAGATCTAATGGTTATACCTCATCCTCAGCCAGTGCACTAGCTCCAAATAACAGGAATGATCAGAGGTCCCAAGGTCAGTACAGCCCTAGAGCATAGGATCCTCAGTCTGAGGTTAGTGTGACCCTTGGTTCAAAAGGGAAGACACCTTGTGGAAAATGTGGCAGGATACATTTGGGAGAATGCAGAGAGGGGAGGAATGGTTGTTTCAAGTATGGCCAGATGGGTCATTTTTAGAGGGAGTGTCTGATGTGGGGCAATAAGGCCAATCTTCTACTATAGCACCACCGGCCAAAGGTAATCAGAGAGGTATTCCGGTCTTTTACTATAGCACCACCGGTCAAAGGTAACCAGAGAGGTGTTGTACTAAGGATAGGTAGTGGAACAAATCGTCTGTATGCGATAGGGAATCGACGGGACTAAGAGGCTGTACCAGATGTTGTGACAGGTATACTTCGAGTTTTCATTTTTGATTGTTGTGCATTACTTGATCCGACTGCAACTTTGAGCTTTGTGACACTATATGTGGCTAGTAGATTTGAGATTCTTCATGAGTGCTTGCTTGAACTATTTTTTGTTTCTACTCTTGTTAGTGAGTCTATTCTACTGAGAGAATTTATAGAGATTGCGTAGTGTCAATCCATTATAGGGATACTCTTGCTGATTTGATCGAGTTAGAGATGACTGACTTTGATGTAATTCTTGGCATGGACTAGCTTCACCGTCTGTTACACCTCTATCGATTGTAAAACCCAGATAATCAAATTTCAGTTTTCGAATGAACCTGTCATAGAGTGGAAGGACGATTCGAATGTGCCAAAGGGTAAGTTTATTTATTACGAAATCTAATCTCAAAGGGATATATCTACCACCTTGTGCAAGTTAATCTGATGATATTGAGCCTCCTAACCTTGAGTTTGTCCCGATAGTGAATGAGTTTCTTGAAGTGTTTCTTGAGGATCTGCTTGGAGTCTCTTCTAATAGGGAGATTGACTTATGATATTCTCCATGACACCCAACCTATGTCTATTCCTTCATATAGAATGGCCCCTATTGAGTAGAAAGATTTTCTAGAGAAAGGGCTTTATTAGGTCGAGTGTTTCTCTATGGGGTGCTCGATTTTATTTGTGAGAAAGAATGATGGTTCACTCAGAATATGTATTGAATATAGCCAATTAAATAAGATGACAGTTAAGAATAAGTATCCCCTCCCAAGGATGAATAACTTATTTAATCAACTTCAGGATGCCACTGTTTTCTCCTTGATAGACCTAAGATCAAGCTATCACCAGTTGAAAGTGAGGGAATGTGACATCCCGAAGACGGCTTTTCGAATCCAATATGGTCACTTTGAGTTTCTGATAATATCTTTTGGGTTGACAAATGCACCTGCAGCCTTCATGAATTTTATGAACAAAGTATTCCGACAGTATGTTGATATGCTCGTGATTGTGTTCATCGATGACATTTTGGTGTATTCTAGAGATGAGGAGGAGCACGCAAATCACCGTTGAATCGCCTTACAAATGCTTAAGGATAATGAGTTATATGCTAAATTTTCAAAGTGTGAGTTTTGGCTCAAATCTGTGGCATTCCTAGGCCATATAGTTTCGGGCGATAGTATACGAGTGGACACGCAAAAGATTGAGGCGATTAAGAATTGGCCTAGACCAACCTCTCCGATTGACATAAGAAGCTTCTTGGGTTTGGCTGGCCACTACCGCAAATTTCTTGATGGATTCTTTACAATATCTGCACCATTGACTAGACTGACTCAAAATAAGGTTAAGTTTCAATAGTCTGACGAGTGTCAGAGGAGTTTTTAAGAGTTGAAGACAAGGTTGACCACTATCCAGTGTTGACCTTGCCTTAAGGAACCGATGGATTCGTCATTTATTGTGCGCCTCAAGAGTCAGATTGGGATGCCTATTGATGCACAATATAAATTAGAATTTGTTTGTATAAATCCAGAATTTCTTAATTGAATAAATTCAGAATTTGTATATGTTTACCCTATAACTTGTTTTTAGCTATCATATTGATGCATTTGATTTGTATAAATTCTAAAAGAATTCTTAAATGTATAAATTCAGAATTTGCATGTACTTACCTTGTATGTGTATTGACAGGGAATTGTACAAGCTGATATGTATATTTGCAGTGCATTATACAAATGAATATGCATATTATACAAACACCTACTATAACTAGAATTGTGAAATATAATTACCTAAACTGTAGCTATTTCAGCATATTGAGTTTAAGATAAAGCTATTTATGAAAATTTCACTAGATAAATTGATACAAGCTTATGCATATACATCCATATACATGATTTCATTAGAGGGAGAGAGGCTAGCAGGAGAAGCAGTATATCCTAGAAATATACAATGAAGCCAAATTGAAACTCATACAAAATACATAATTTTCGAAACTGTCAATTCATTGAGTAATTAGAACCCATATTAGTGTGCTTTGTGAAATTCGCTCAAATTATAACCCGCTGAACCCTTCTAAGTTTGGGCTGATAATTGATCCACCCACTTATTAGCAAGTGAAGGAAAACATATGTTAAGAAAAATCAAACAAGATGGTCAAAAGTCAGATTGGTAATTGCTCACCTTTTTTATTTTCTCTGTGTAGGCAACAGGTGAAGCAGGATCTGGAACAACAAATCTCTTAATTATGATAAACATATCTATTTTGCAAGTTCATTGTCATGGATAGTTCCTACAAGCGGAGAAAATAATATGGAACGAAAAAAGGCGATAAGGGATATCAAACAAGAAAAATCAAGTATATTATCCTTCCTCTTTCCTTATACATCAAGATACAAGTTGTTTCTAGTGAAAGATTATAAACAAACAGACTAAGAAAGGAACTTCTCTAGTTCTAGCTTACTCAAAGCTAGAGAAGCAATGTACGTGAAGTTTCAATTCTTATCCCAATAACTCACACCCTTCTTTCTTCCTTTATTTGGTGCAACAACATGATTGACGATTCTTGCAAAGACAGCATTAGGTTTAGTATGATACCGTAATCTGCCATACATGACATTATATCAAATAGTCACAAGAATCTTATGTCAATATTCTTCTCCGGACGTGGTCAATGTAGCTTGTTGTACTTTATAACCTGCACCAAAAGAAATACGTCTAAGGGTATTCCCTACGATGGCAAACCAATCTTGTGATTGACGTTTATTGTCACCTCACAATGTAAGGCATTAGTTAAAGAATGTGAAAATAAATATATGTACGACGAATGTGAAAAGGGTGAGCTAAACATGAAGCTTGAAGTTGTTCAGCAATAGTTTAATTTTGGCATAACTTCTATGCAGAACAAGTACACTCGATATGTGATAGGCTGATAGGTTTGACAAAGATAGATGATTTAAAAAGTAAATGTTTATTCTCTCAATAGCTTAAACTTTTTGACGAGATGATCACAAACTTTAACTTGGTATCAGATCTTGCAAATTCGTCTCACAGTCTCTGTGATATCCTGCAAGAAATTTTGGATCGATATTTTGGGATCCGAGAAGTATTGAACGCAATCAAAGTTGTTGAAAGGATATTGCAGTCTCAAAATATAAAGCCTCCACACCAAGAAGACAGTACTAAGTCATCAAAGGATCTTTAGCACCTTGAGACTATATGATTCTAGAAGGTCAATTGGTGACATACGAAATGTCTTCAAAATCACCATATCTATGAGGCGGTGGATACATTGCAAGCAAATGATGATTTACTTAAAGATTGAGAAAAAACATAAAATGATCAAAGGGTGCAGAATTCAGAGGTGTGTTCATGTCTATAATATAGAGATAGGATTTCTAGTTTCTAGTCAGAAAAGGCTTTGTCGTACTATAAATATGGATGTTACTAGATATTTCTTGAGGTTGAGAGTTTGAAGTAAACAGTGGAATTAGGTGGGAGTGTTGGGATTAAGGAAATTCTGAGTGAATTATCAAAGCCTCCTATCCCCTCTCTAGAGATTGCTAGATTTCTTCGATACAACTGTTGTTGAATCTTCGACATGTACCTAAGTTATTCTTTACTCTCAGCTTTGAGCTTTCAACATGGTGCATATTATTGAACTCTTGGGGGGTACTTTGAAGCTTTAAGCATAGTATCAAGAGCAGATATGGGTGCTGAGTTCGAGTCTAATTGTCATCCATCATTAAAAGAAATTTCTACATGCTCCCATGAAGAATAACAGCATGTGACAAGGCTTGGTGCAGACATAATCAAGAAAACATTGCGTATGCTTTTTCTAGTAACTTAAACTTATAGATAAGATGATCACAAATTTCATCTAGCGAAACAGACTTTATGTTGTTGGGTTTCTTGAAAGTTAAAAGCTACTTTGATCTACAGCTCAAGTTGTATAGTTCAGTTCGCCACTAAAGTCGGTTATGCTTTGCACATGGATATGTAGTACAACTAAATGAAAATTTAAAAAAAGAGTGTGTGAGAACATTAAAATTCTGATGTTTAGCAATTTCAGTTCTTGAAGAAGTTATCTACTGAGCTGAATCTTTTCTTCTTGTTCCAAGGACCTTTGAATATTGTAAACAACTGAAAAAGGATCCAAAATATGCAAAATAAGTGCAGTGGAAGCATTACCAGGGAAGCTTTAGAGTATCTTTCAACCATCCGTGTTTTGAGCAGTTTGCAACAATTTTATTCATGCGTACAATAATCTCCGAAAATGTTGGCCGTATAAAAGAATCTTGATGCCAACATTCTTCAATCAGCCTAGCCATTAGCAAATTTTGTAAATGAAACATGAAAATCACCACTGTACTTATTCTAAAGAAATAAGATCAACAAAAGTTTATTAGAGAGACAGAGTCTTGCCAAATGATGGCGGGGAAGATGGCCTGATTGTGCAAAATCATCTTGTTATATTCTTTAAGATTGGTAAAATATAAGGAAATCTAAAATGAGGTAACGCACACTGTAAAGTTGAATATTTTATCATCAGATGGATAGACATAGACAAATAAATCATTGTCCACTTAGAAATGTCCAAATCTTCAAAGAGCTCCAGTAGGAAAAGAACGTCAAATCGAAGAATGAAAATTTAAAGTCAAACGACAACACATAATGCTGGACAAAGCAGCCAGAGAGCAGAAGGCAAAGAAAACCACACATTACTTCAGTTAAACAAAACACTAAACAAAAATCCCTGTCTCAATCCTTTCACAAAGAAGTCATAATCATTAGAATGGTTAGGAGTATGACATGGAACATTGGCTATATTTAGTACGTGATGTTACTACTCCATAACTGCATACGAACTGCAAAAGACCAGATTATGTCCAATTATTGGAAATAAACACGAATGGTTGCGCTTACTCTCTAAGGTCTGGCGGATACTTAGATTTTGACTTGAATGGTGGTCTTTTATCCTCTTTGCACATCAATCTAGCAGCCTCTTCTGGTGGCTTGGGATGAAAAGGTGGTGATCCCTCCATCATCTATACCCAACAAAGTTACCAAAATCAACTAAATTGTATACCGCATAAGATAAGAGCTATAGGATATTTGAGGAAGACTCATTCAAATAAAAAGAAAAAGTAGCAGCATAGGAAACACAACAAGATCATTCAAATCATGAAGTGTTCCAGCAAAATGAAAAAAAAAAAAAGGAATCTACATTACTTTGCATTTGGAAGTCAAAAATGACTAGATTTAAGGGAAGAGAGAGAGAGAGAGAGAGAGAGAGAGAGAGAGAGAGAGAAACGTATAAGAAAAGAAGAATTGTTAACGTGCTACTTCATAACACGGATGTTCTAGTTAGCTAAAAGAATTCTGTAGCAAAATGGAACACAGCTATAACCTAAATTATCTGAAATTGAATCTGTACCTCATAAAGTAAAACTCCAAAAGAATATACATCCACACTTCTATCAAAAATTTCATCGTTATAAACCTCGGGTGCTGTATAGGTACCTACAAGTAACAAGAAAGAGAATGCAGTGGACAACAGTTATTGTAGTTACAATTCCTCCTGTCATGAAATCGGAACACCATCACCCAAAGTTTTTAAAGTGGACACTAGTACCAAACTAGAAGGCTTTTATAAGGACTATCATAATTTAAGTTATGTGCTCAAATTTAAATATTTACTTGCACGGTCAATGGCTTGAGGTTGCAAGGACTTTGCTTTGTCAGGTGAAATGTTTGACAATCTAATCAAACCAAATCCTGCAACTTTCAACAGACCACCATTGTCCAGCAAAATATTTCTGGCACCTTACAAAAATTACAAACATTAAAAGAAGTAGATGCGTGACACGAGTACACTGAAAATGGTCGTTTAATATATGAGAATCATAAAGCATTTAGTTTTCTTACTTTGGCGTTAAAAGACAATGGATGATTGGGTCCGGTTTACATTCATGAAGATAATTCATGCCCCTGAAAATAACATCATGTGGCGGAAACAGGATGCAACCAGAGAAATTAGACCATCTTATATTATCAGCATAAAAATAAAAGATCTCACATGTACTTGTAGAGATTTTTATTTCTGTACGTATAAAGGTGATGAGACTTGCCTGGCAATATCAAGAGCAAATCTTAGAACCTTAGAAGGAGATAGACGTCCCTTTTTCTGAAGATAGCTACCCAAGTCACCCTGAAAAGTCCACGATACAACCCATTGGAAAGCTAAGACAAGATAGTAGAGCACATAAGATTGATAAGAATGAAAATATAGCAGGAGAATACTCACGGCACAAAGCTGAATGTACTCTTGATGTAAGACTAATCGAATATCTCTCAATATTAATTTGTTTTTCTTTAAAAAAAAAAATTGACTAGGGAACCCTCAGCGCTACCCTTTGGGTGCTGCACAAGGTAAACTTTGCTCTAGTGCAATGGCTCGCAAACCATACAAGAGAGGTAAATCGCACTAGGCAAACCTCATGCAACGAGCTCAATCTAGAAGACCAACCCCTCAGTTGTCGCAAGCAAGGGGTTTCGAACTTGAGACCTCCATTTTGGAAGTCCCAAGCCAAACTATCTGAGCCACCTCGAAGGGTTCCTCAATATTAGTGCATGCATAATAATATACAATATTAATATTGTGTGTAGGTGCATAGAGTGAAGAAGGGAATTTATGGGGAGCAAGGTGAGATAGAGAAATAGAGAGAACTTACACTTGGATGATGTTCTATTACTATCATCATTGGTACATTTTGTGTAACAGCTCCAACAAACTGAACCACATTAGGATGCCGTACTCTTTCTAACAAAGTTAACTCATGCTTGAAAGCATTTCTGCATGTGAAGGAAATGGAATTAAGAAGAACAATAAGATTTGACAATCCTAAATAACAACTTGAAAATGATTTGTTCAAATAAGAAACTAAAAGAACATAATAACAAAAACTGGTTCTATCATTTAAACCAAGATACACTTCCGAAGATAATCTAAAAGATCTAATAATGTTGAAGTAAAACTAAAGTTCTCTCCTCTCGTGAATCAAGGCAGTTGGAAATAAAGCATCTCCACGGAATTACTTCAGTCTGAGCGAAAATTTGTGGTAATCGAACAAGAACCAAGATCATAAGTTTTTTTGATTCAGAGAGCACCACAAGAGGTTAAAGCTATCAACTTTCTTTCGAAGAAACCCTGACAGCTAGTGGTAGTAAAAAAGAAAAGAGGCTGGTTTTTATGCATCCTAAGTTTGGATCCAGAGAATCGTTAGCAAGGATGAACAAAGTTATACAATTGTGCATTCAAAATTTCTGGTTTCAGAGAAATGTTTGAATGAAAATGCCTAAAAAAAGGCCTTTGTTAGGACCATGTGAATCTTCAACTTATTCCATATTTGAGTATGAATATAAAGAGTATTTTACCTACAAGGTTGAATTTCCCCTTTTTTTTTTTAAATGATCGTGGTGTCTAGGCCAGTTTCGCGCACCTCAACTAATTCTACGGGATACCTGCCACCTACCACCGTCAATAGGTATCAGGTAATTTTGTCCACTAAGGCTAGGACAGATGGGAAGAAATCATCTAGTGTTTTTTTAATGATTAAAGGATCACATTCATGGATAAAGATTGTTGAAGTATTCTATTTACATGAAGCAGTGGGACCCGATGATCAGAAAGAAATACACTACAATGTTTTTGACAAATATATTTCCAGCTGCTTCAGGGATTTGGTTTTCTTATTGAGAACTTGATAAAGGCACCTTATAGATCCATTTCAATGATATGTTCCCAATCTACCTTGTGTAAAAAACCACAAGAACGATCTATCAATCGGTAAATGAAGGTCAGTGTTGGATGTAAGCATCCATAATGATGCTATCAAGCTGCTCATAAGACTGTAATATAACAGAACGCAACTTAGCAGAACATCCTGCTTAATCAAACATGAAAGTGCTCCAATATGTCCTGATTTACTTTCTTGCGAAATTACTTGTTGACTAATGCTAGGAAACTTTTCCTAGTTTTCTCAGCCTAATTCCTCCAAATAATGAGCCTCCAAATTAATGTAATAGAAATGTTCCCTATGGTCGTGAATCAGGAGATAGAAAATAAGTTGACAACATACATAATTTCAGGGTCAGCACAACTATCCTTGTCAAGTATCTTGACAGAAACTTTCGTCCCATTCCATTTAGCAACTTGATACGAACCCTGTCGAAAGGCAAATGAGTTTCAGCAAAGTTGTTAAGAGAAGATTGAAAATTAACTATGCAAAATCAAGCACAAATTGCATGAGGAGAGGCAAGTCAGTGCAGACGTCTTATAGCTTTCTTCAGGAAATAAAATGTTCCTAGAGTTTGCAAAAGTTAGAAATTTGAGGTCTTCAATGAGGTAATGTTGATTTTTGCTAATCTTAACTTGCAGCCAAATGAAGCATAGTTGATGACATAATTGAATTAAGCAGTTTCACTAATCCAGCAAACTGAAAATATATAAGTTTACCTAAAATCTTAAGAGTTACGACAAATTATTCTCTGAAGCCATCACAAGTTCAGAGGAGAACTAAAACTGATTCAGATAAACATATGCTAGTAAGATAATCTCCTGGTTATGGGTAGATATGGATGGACGCATAGTAGCAGTAGTCAATCTTTTCTGTAGAAACATTGGAGTACCGTCTATATCAATTTAGCTCATAGTATCGTAAGTAAATTGCTCCTGGTTGTTCAATCATTTTTAAAACCAGAATCATTGTTTGATAAATGATCACTATGAGTCGTACCCAACAGCACTTGATGATTGGAATATAGGTTCCCGTTCTACAAAGTGTATAGTTCTCCTAGTTAAAATCAAAGAGAGAACCATTATAACTTTTGAATCTTGCTTATGCAAGGCATACTGCGAACATGGCATATGAAATGCTTTGATCATTTCACAAAATTGAAACAACCAAAAGCTTATTTTGAAATCAAAGAAACAACTTACCTTTGAGATTCCATCCCTTCTCCTGATTTGAAGCTGCAGCGGATTTAGTTCATATTCTGGAACTTCTCGAGGATTTGCTACAGTCATTGGTGTGTTTCTGAGTTTCTAGCAACGTGACAAATACTCAGCATCATAATATAATAAATCTCACCTTAATCAGAAAATTATCTTCCCACTTACCGGGACTTTGGCTCCCCGGGCCTTTAAGATATTATAAACTTCATTATTTCCATAGTATTTTGCATCAGCTGCAGCCTGCCATAATATTAAGGGAGTTCATGACATGCGCTAGGACCGTCATAAATAGTAAATGCAAAAAGATGAATAAACTAGAAAATCAAGGAGATACAGAGTCAGTAAATGTCACAAGTCTGCATTTCTTAATCATTTGAACCCTTTTTGATTCTATAAGACGTACGTAATTTCGTCTCATCTTCTGTCACTAAAATTTTCGTCCTTCTCATGATTCTTCACAAATTACAGAAGAAATTGTTTTCCAGACAGACTAAATTTCACTCACAATATTTCCGCAAATTATCCAATTAGACTTTTGATTCACCATATTTACTTGTATATAATTATCAAGGATAACATATCAATGAGAACAGCAAACAAAGAATAAGACAAAATTCTCATAATTTGGGTTCATTGGCGTGCCACAAGTGACAAATATATTTTCACGAAACAAAGGCCATAACTCCTGCTATGCACAAGTTCAGCTCGAACCCAATAACAACTTTACCCATTATGCCAAAGCTCCATTTTCACAAAACATTATACATAATTCAAAGTAAGATTGAATAACACTTTCGATCATAAATACAATAAAAGTTTGATTATAATCAAAAAAAATTTACCGTGCTTCCCCATCGATCCCGCGCATCAATATTCGCCTTCCTACTCAACAATAGCTTAACAACGTCAACATGTCCTTCACAAGCAGCAATATGCAAAGCAGTCCTTCCATCCAAATCAATACTATTAACATCGACATCTTCATCCAACAACTCCTTCACCCCATTGACATCACCCTTACAGGCCATAAACAACAATTGCATTGTGGAATCCAAATTATCCGGTACAGCAATCGTCTCATTCTCAAACGACGGACACCTCCGTATCGGATCGAGAGACGATTGCCGGCCAAAACTAAAACGCATGTTGTTATTCCTCGGATCCATTGAATTTTGCCGTTTGAAACTGAATTTGCCACTCATTCTCAATGAACCGGTGGAGAATTGCCTAGATATTCCTCGTGTTAATCGCTTTTTCACATCCATTCTATCGTTCATCTACAAATAATTTTTACACTTTCAGAATTATTAGATCATAATTATAAAGAAGAAATGTAAGGAGAATTTTGATAAATTTATTTTGTGAAAGAATTAAATAGTTGAGAATAAAATTCTCAGAGAGAACGAAAGGTGCGTTAGAATGGAGGAAAAGGAAGGAGTTTGAACTGAAATCTTTTTCAGGTACAAACATCCACACACTTGCCCCGAAAATGCGTTATTCTGTACTTGTTTTTATATAAATTTATTAAAAAATATATTTATTTATCTATATAATTTTTATTATTTAGTGTTAAGTCTTAAAATATGATTTGAAGAATAATATTTAATACTAAAGATAAAATATGTATAAACAATAAAATTAAGGATTTTTATTTAATTTTATCAATTTCTTGTGTTACTTTTTACGTGGTGAGTGTTTGGTACTGAGGAAAGTATTTTTCCATAAAAACTATTTTGTTGGAAAATAAGTGATTACTTACTTCTTTTTAGTGTTTGGTAATATAATAATGCAGTGACAAAGTTAAAAATTTTATTAAAGGTGTGTAAGATTTAATATAGGTACAATACTTAAATTTGACCCTAAACTTGAAGCGAAATTGTAAGTTGTAACTCAAACTTTCAAATTGCACAAATAGGCACTCCAACTTGCCAATTCCTAAAGAAGTAGATACGAGGTCCAAGCTGCCTAATCGCGTGATGTACAATCGCACTGATATGTTTTTTCCATCCAATGTTGCGATGCCACATCCGTCCACCCAAGCACAACCTGACACGTCACACCCCTATCTTACATGTGGCATTCCTAAAAAAATGAAAAACTAAAATAATTTTTACAAAAAAATTATAAAATTTTTTTAAAAAATTTAAATTTTTTTACATAAATTACAAAAAAAAATTAAAAATTTAAATTTTTTTACATAAATTACAAAAAATTACAAAAAAAAAATTTAAATTTTTTTAAAATAAATTACAAAACAGTTTTTAAAAATTTAAAAATTATTTTACAAAAAATTTAAATTTTGTAAATTTAATTTTTTTAACTCCAACTCGGACCCCTATTTTACACGTGTCATTCCTAAAAAAAAATGAAAAACTAAAATAATTTTTTACATAAATTACAAAAAATTACAAAAAAAAATTAAAACT
Source organism: Solanum medicagineum (assembly GCA_026153255.1). Lineage (NCBI taxonomy): Eukaryota > Viridiplantae > Streptophyta > Magnoliopsida > Solanales > Solanaceae > Solanum > Solanum medicagineum. The sequence continues at coordinate 3,762,562 of JAPFFP010000103.1, forward strand.
TTAAATTTTTTTTACATAAATTACAAAAAAAAAAATTTAAAAAAATTAAAAATTTTTTAAAATAAATTACAAAAAAAATTTTAAAAATTATTTCACAAAAAATCTAAATTTTGTAAATTTAATTTTTTTTTACTCCAACTCGGACCCTCATCCCCCTACCCCCACTCCCTCCACCCTAACCCCCTTACAAAAAAATAAAAAATTATTTTACAAAAAATTCAAATTTTGTAAATTTTAATTTTTACTCTACCTCATTCCCTCATCCCCCACCTAGCCCCCCACCACAACCCCCAACCCCCCA
>JAPFFP010000103.1:3762962-3783521 GCA_026153255.1 Solanum medicagineum
GGCATATAATTCTAAGTATTTTCTTAAGCCCAAATAATTATTACAAATCAAGTTTATTTTAATTTTATTTTCAACAAACCCTACCCATCAACATACCAAGGACCTGCTTTATAGATTAAAAAAAAAGTTTGCTTATTTATCGAACGTCAAAAAAATAAGTGAGTTCGAGAAATATTTTCTTTCATACCAAATACACCCTAGATTCTACCTGAGGGTGAAGAGGCAACACCAACATTTAAAAAAAAATGATTAAAATGGCTTTAATGCATGTATAAAGATTGAGTTATTTAGTCCTTGATATCTCATTTAACACGGAAACAGTCTCTCTATTTTTATGAAGTAATAGTAAGATATGCGTATATGCGTACTTTTTATTCTCTTCATACCCTACTTGTGAAATTTCACTGAATATATTGTTGTTGTATATATCACTTAGCATAAATAGTTGTGAATGTATACTAAATGGTTTTGGTCCTCAATTCCCATACATTAGGGACCAACAATATTTTTATTCTACTAGCAGAATGTATACTTAATTGTTTGATAATATTATCAATTCATCAATAAATAAAAACCGGTATGCACTTTGGCAAGATATTGGAACGATTGTGGATATAATACATAAATATGTTTTTTAATTTGATTCAGTTCGTATTTATGTTCTTTTATGATTGGATGTGCATAAGTACTTAAATTTGTATAAAATTGAACAAGTAGCACACATCCTATGTGATATAGTACAAATAAGACACAAATTGACCAAGTAGGATGCATATGTCTACTTGTTCAACTTTATATAAGTTAAGTCTATTCGTGCACACTCAAAGTTGGAGGGCAATGACGCGAGCTAAAGCTAAGTTAAATGATACAGTTATCTATTATACATATGTTTTGTATCAATCTTGATTGAATCATTCTTTATTACTATTTTTAAGTATTATACAGGAATGTGTCTTTCAATTTGTCTTCAGCTGACGTTTATATCCTCCAACTTTGGATGTGCACAAATAGACATTTGTATAAAATTGAACAAATAGACACATTCATCTTATGTGGCATCCTACATGGCAATTTTGTCTCCTACATAGCATCCTACATGTACTATGCCACGTTGTACAATTTTATACAAGTTTAAGTGTGTACTTGTGGACAGCCAAATTTGACGGGCATAGAATCATCTGAAGTCAAATTAAAGGGTATATATATGTATTGTGCCTTACTATTATTACTATTATTGTTGTTGTACTAATATTCATATACTCTTTGTTCAATATTCATATACTCTCTTGTCAATTTTAAATTTTACATGTTTTTTAAGAAATAATACTTAATATGAGTATGTTACCACAATAATGATATTAATTGATGTATTTATTTTAATTTCTTGAAAAATAATTTGAAGAATAAATGATTGTTGTTGAGGATAGAGTTGAATTTTTTTTCAATATATCAAAAGTGCTAAGTAGAAATGAAAAAAAAAAATTACTAGATACAGTGAATATATATTTTTGAAATACTAAATAAGTAAAAATGAATGAAGAAAGTTTTTTTTAAAAAGTTTTTTCAAATTTTTACCATTTTATTTTCTACTCCTCATGTTTCATTTTATATGGCATATTTTTTTTAAACTCTATTACAAAAAAGAAAAAAAATTATTTTACTATAATTAAAAATAATTTAATTTTAAAATTACATAAAATGAGATAAAAAGACATATATAATAATGATATAATATGAGCTTGAAAAGAAAAGGAAACCTCATATAGTCAATTTGAAATTATTTAGAAGTGAAACATACTTATTACTATTATTGTTGTCAACCTAATAATTGTTTGTTAATAACTCCATAGTTGATTAGATGTTGATCCTCCACCATATAAGAAAAAAACAAAATAAAAAGACTAATTAAACGTAGAAGCAAATGAAAGGGGGACGAATAAAAAAGGTGATTAAGACACGTTGTTGCTCAATTTGTAAGACAAATATGGTGGTCCTGGAATACTATTCCATTAAAATAGTACTCTTTTTGTCATTATTTTTTCAAGAATTAAGAAGTAAAATTCTCCGCATTCTTCATGACGAGAGAACTGTGAAGACCACCTCAATTTTTTCATCACGGTAAGTAGTGGCGGAGTCAAAATTTTAATTAAGATAATTGAAAATTTGAAGAAGTAAACACATGAATTGGTTGAAGGGGTTCAATGTATACATAAAAAATTATCTTGACCATTATTATAAATAATATAATTTTTCGTTGAAAGAACTGATGAACCCCTAACTATATACTGGCTCCGCCCTTGAGTATAAAAGTATCTTTTTAAAATTTTATTCTCTCTGGTATTATTTCATTTTTACGAGCGGTGAAACTTTTAACGAAAAATTATAGTAATAGCTTGAAAAATGATGAAAATTTAAAGAATGTATTAACTTATATAGTGAATGAAAGGGTCGAGATTTTTTTTAATTTTTTAATAGAGAAGGAAAAAAAAGATTTTGCTCGAAGAAGAAGATGGAGAAATAAATAAACTAATAAAAAACAATCATAATTAAAAAAATAAAATGAAAGACTAATTAAACGTGGAAGGAAATGAAGGGATGACAAATGAAAAGGTGATTAAGACACATTGTTGTTCCAATTTGTAAGACAAATATGGTGGGCCGAAAGTAATATTGCAATAATTCACTTATAATTGACTCCATTAAAATAGTATTTTCTTGATATTGTGATGATGTTTGATTTGAGATGATACTTAATTAAAAAAATTTAAATTTATAATTTAAAATAAATTTAAAATAATTTTTTCATAATTATATTGTTTTAAACTATTTTATTAAGAATAAATAAAAAATTTAAATTATTTTTAATTAAAATAACATGATTCTTTTTTAATAAGACGGATTAAAGAGAAAATATCTCGGAAGAAAATGCCTAGGACTAGTTCGTGTCACACTTCAATTGAGTGATTGAAAGTGACTAGTCACTTACTTTTGCTTCAACCCACTATACTAATTTATTGAACTTCTATAATACAAAATTAGCATTTATTTTCGTCTTATGATATTTGATAGATAAATAGAAAATAAATTAGAGTAAATTACATTTAACGATATTTGTGAAAAATAAAGATGATTTTTTGAAAGTAAAAATATCTTAGATATTTAGTAAGTCTTTCTAGAATTTTGTATTATAATATTTTGGATAGTTTTATTTAGGTAAAATTTAGAAAGTTTAGAATATAGATATTTTAGGAAGATATTTGTAATAAATTATTAAAAAAAATTAGATTTTTGTAGATAAAGTTATCTGGATATTTTTATTAGGTATATATCTAGAATCATCCCTATATAACTATAAATAAGGGTGGCATTAGACATTTCTAATAAACCCAAAACCCAAACCAAAAAAACCAATCTTATGCAAGTAGCCTTATTTGTAAACCAAGTTCTCCTTTTTCAAAATCTTCCTATCCATTCTACCTTCTACTTCTTTAGTTGAATCGTCCGATCTTAGTTAATGATCTTGGGCTAGCAGAAAGTCTCCCGATAATACTTTTCTTCTGCTATATTTCTCTACAATACTAAACTTAAAAAATTATAAAAAAAAATAGTCCTCATTGTATAGATATGTATAGTCAGTGTATATTTATGTATCATAATATATATTTAGTGTGTAGCTTGTATATAAGTAATATATATTGTATAGTAGTGTATGTTTTTTATAACTTTTGACAAACTATATTGTATAGTCATGTATAATTTCGCTGATTTTAAGTTATTTTTATGTAAATAAAACATGAGTTATTTTTTTTTTGTAAACTTTTTACTTTTTTGTATATATATATACACACACACTAGTTTTAGTCTATGGGCTTGCACGTATGTGCCATGTCAATATAAATAGTACTTGTCATTAAATAAACATAATATTCATATAAAAAATTAGCTAAATAATATTAGTTTGATGCAATAATTTAGTCTATTATAAAACGGCAAAGTTGAGAAAAATTAATTCAAATTTAGTCTATTGTGACACGGCAAAGATGAGAAAAATTAATTCAATTGGTTATAATATAGATATGTTAATAATTTTTTAATAAATCACATAATAATTTAGAGTTGAATAATTAGAAATTAAATGATTAACTGATTAAAATTTGATGTAACAAAAGAGTCCTACATATAAAATGAGTAGTTTAATGTTTTCAATATAATTTTACTGAATTTTTTTCTTTTAAAAATTGTTATATTATATATTTTTATTAAGAAAATAATTGATAGACAAAAATTTAGGTAATTATTTACCAAAAATAGTCTTAAATCATAAATGAATTCTAAATATAAAGAAATAAAAGTGAATCCTGAAACTAAATAAATAAAAAATCAAATAATAAATTAAGAAAAATACTGAAAAGACAATTTTGTTTAAAGAAGAGTATTTTAATGAAGGACAAAAAGTTCAATCAACATTTTGAACCTATTCATAGACCAATTAGGCATGTTATTTAGGATTTATATTATAGACAATAATTAATATAATTAAAACATAATAAAAATAGTAAAAAGATGATTTTATCTAAAGTGAAGTCTTGTAATGAAGGAAAAAAAGTTCAAGCAATATTTCTAAAGGTCTTCACGCTTTTAGATAGATAGATAGATATAACTATGTATTTGACAACTAAACACATAAGTATAAATTTTTGAAATTTATAATAGAAGATTTTTTTAAAGCTAAGATTATTTGCAGTTTTCATAATAATTTTTTAAAAATAAATTTAACTTATTTCTCGTTTATAAGTATGATCTCTCTTCGTTTTGTTTTTTCTCCAATAAAGATCTTTGAATTTTCAAATATTCCAAGTATATCTAAAAAGAAAATTACGAAAAAATTGTTAAGTAAGAGGAACATATTATTTTTATATAAAATAGTTGATAAAATCTGAAAGACTTACCCAAGTATTTCCCCTCGATACGTAATGTTGTATCTTCAAACGAAACAAAATTGTTTGAAAAAGAGACAGTAGAAAATTGACTGCAGTCCTGAACTATAGTGTTATCGATGAATCAAATCTCAATCAATTTGTTTACTGATAGAAAATTTGGATTAACGTATTTAATGCATCCATTTATGACGTAATAAACTTTGCGTTATTGCAATTTTTCGTTCCACTTTACAACATGATTGTTAAAAAGCGTAGCATTCACTTTCGTGCCTGTTAAAAAAATCAAACGTTAACGACTAAAATATATATGTAATGTTACAATAAATTTAAAAAAAAGGAAAAAACTATTACCTCTTCATCAACAAATGTTAAAGTCTTCCGAGTGCCTTCGTTGGTGTCTTTTTTATATTGTTTTATTGGTCCATTGCCAGGCATTTGCTCATATATAATCTCACTAAATAGGGGACCATTTTCATTGTTACTGTTCCAGCTGTTAAAATTAGATCCGCTTGTCTAGGACTCGATCTTGGCTTCAGGAGGTATTCACGTTTGGCATAAATAAGTAAGACTTTTATTATCCAGTAAGAATCGTACTTTTTTAAGGTATTAATTGACACAATTTCATTGATTAAGTCCTTCTAAAAATCCATTGGAAGATTGTCTAAAATAAATTGTTGAAAAAAACAATAACAAGAATAGTAAATGAATTTATAACATAAAAAAAGTTATAAGATGAAAAAGTATTACCTTACTCGAGATATTACTTTACGTGAATAGATGGAACCTGTGAATAGATGGAGATGTTAGAAATAAAATAATTGAAAATTTTAAATAACAAAATATTATTAGACTAAACTAACTAAACAAAGACCATAATATAATTCGAATGAAGCAAGTTAATTTGACATAAAAATTAATATTATTTTTTTTAGATTCAAAAAGTGAAAAAGAAAGGAAAAAGAATATGAAACAAAGAAAGTGATTGCGTAATATACGAAAACCTGACAATCAAATTGAAGTTCGGGAAAAACCATAAAATAAGATCCAACAACACTTAACACAAATCGATGAAGCGACTGAATGAATCAAAAGTTGAAGGGAGTGACTGAATCAAAAGTTGAAATTGAATTGTTTTAATAGAAGCAGAGAAGTCATAAATTAAAAAGAAAAAAAATAATATTTTATTATATTTAGAACAAAACTTTTCATCATATAATTATTTGGGTTTTCCCTTCAAAATGGAAAACTTGTGTTTCCTTATTGAAAAAAAATAAAAAAATAAAATTAACCAAACCATTCCCTACAAAAAAGAAAAACTTTTCTAGAAGTTTTTGCCTTAATTTTTTTTTCTTTTCCACGGGTTTTCCTTTTTTTTTCTTTTTGACTAATTTTCTTTTACACCAAGCCTATTTTAGTTAGAAAAAGATTATTTGTGTGAGAATTTTTCTTTTATTTAATTTTTCCTAATTTTTTTTCTTTTTGACTAAATTGGACGTGTTTTTCCTTTTATTTTTTTTCTTTTTGGCTAATTTCCTTTTACACCAATCTATTTTAGTTGGAAAAGGATTCTTTGTGCAGGGATTTTCTTTATTTAATTTTTATTTATATTTAATATTATTAAAATAATAATTCTAAAAAAAAAGGTGAAAAGACGATTTTATCTAAAGATGAGTGTTTTAATGAAGGACAAAAAGTTCAATAAACATTATTAAGGGCCTTCACACTTTTAATATTAGTATATACATATGTAATTTTCCCATAAATTATTTATTTGTAAAATTACTATAACATTTAATTAAAAATTTAGAAATTCGCATAATTACTATGTGTAAAAGTTACAAGGGAATTTATATATTAATTTATGCATAATAGAGGATGAAATAACCAATATTTATAAAAAATGATACATAATTTCACGCATAACTAATTTTTATATTACTAATATGTGCATAACCCTAATCAGCTATCAAACGAAGTTTTAAATTTTTTTTTTTTACTGTTATATTATGAGCCTAATAAAATATCTTCATCTAAATCAAGAGAAAGCAATTATTTTTTAAAAAATCTAGTACTCTCTCCATCTCAATTTGTATGAAGATATTCCATTAGCCACAAGGTTTAAGATTTCTTTTTCTTTTGCAGGGAACTTGAGGTTTCAAGATAAGAAAAAATTTGTGGTTATAATTATTTATTTTATCAATGGTAAGAATGTAATCTTTTTATATTTAGCATATATCAAAGGGATAATTTTAAATATATAAGATAAATAAATTTACTTACAACAAATATAATCCTCTTTTATTTACATAAAAATAATAAAAAATTATAGAAAATATATATATGGCTATACAATATAACTTGTCAAATATCATAGAAAGCATATATTAAGTAAACAATATAAATTACTTATACGTAACACTAAATATACATTATGATACACTCAAAAAACTACCTATGAAATATACATTAACTATACAATGAGTGACCATCTTTTTAATAATTATTTTAGTCGAAAGATCATGCATTGTAATTATCCTATTTTAAATATATGATAAAGAGTTATATTAGTAACGTGTGAGGTGTAGTTTTATGGATACATGGAACAATAGTGAACTAACAACTATCAATTACCCAATCATTCAACAATCATAATCATTTTTTGATAAATGATCATTATAACTTAGACTCAATAAAATTTGATCAACTCTATTTCTATCGTTTAAGTGGGAAATGAACCAAAATTTCTCTTCCTTTTATTGCAACAATTATTGAAAACTTTGGTGCATTATGTGCTAAAAGAGAAAAAAAAAATTATGGGTAATCACAACAACAAACATAGATGTGAACAGCAACATACCCAGTAAAAATTCCACAAGTAGGGTCTAGGAAAGGGGAAAATGTAAGTAGACCTTATCATTACCTCATAGAGATAAAGAGACTTTTTCCGAAAGACCCTCATCTCAAAGTCATCCTCAAAAGCAGAAAATATTAGATATGAAACGACAATAAACATAGATGTGAAACTAGCTGATACTGATTGTTAAACCAGTAAAACTACAGAAGGAAAACCTTGCACTTGCACTCATGATTATACAAGGACATATATAAGTAATAGCTGAAAAGGGGGAAAAAATCTCACATTCCAGTATATCAAAGCCACAAAATATCAGTAAGAGCTTGCCCACCCACGAGTAAATGTTTCATTATTAGACCGTACATCTTTCTTGGTACTCCTTTGTAACAGTTTCAAGAATCGGTATAAAAGTGAAGCCACAAAAGTTCAATTAGCACATCGCGCTTCTTGGCTATCATCATTTTATGTATATATTTTCAGTATAATTGTTGTCACCTGTGCTTATTCACTTTTATCTTCAGGTCTTATGGAGTAAGCTTTGGAACCACCAACATATGTTGCCTCAACATCAGCATAAACTTCAGTTGCAAAGTCTTCCCATGAATTAGTTGACAGAACCACAAAATCCGCATATTTTCCCGGAGACAATGAACCAACATATTTATCGAGAAAACATGCATGAGCAGCCGAAATGGTGTAACTGTCAGAGAAAAATAAGCCAGGATAGGTAAAAAAGAACAACATACCAATGTAACTCCACAAGTAGAGTTTGGGGAGGGTAAAGTGCACATAGACCTTACGCGCTATCTTGGGAGGTAGAGATAGGTAACATAATTTAAGGGGCATGTTCTTGAAAAAAAATATACAACTCAAACATATAATGAATCTCGTGATGGATCCAAGTTCTTTCTGTCATACCGACTTGGTTCATCAGATAAAAGATTCAAACCAGAGACAGTTAGAAATGTTAATTTTGGTGGGAAAGAGTAAATGAACCGCAACTATTCTGTTTTTTTTTTTTTTGGGGTTTAATAATTGGTGTTGGGGCCAGCTTGCACACACCTCGACCATTTCGCCGGGTACCAGCTACCTCCCACTTGCACAGGTGCTTGGTTGCTCTACCCACTAGGTTTTAGGAAGATGGAAAGAAATTATCCAAGTGTATTTTATATTGGATTTCTGGAGTCTAAGGTTTGAATCTACTTCATTGACGACTAGGACAAACCCTAGGTTAGAAAAAAATGATTTGCACTTTGATTTCAAAAAAAATAATGCAACACATGACTAGGTCCAGCACGTGTCATTGGTTTAACTGACTACTGTATCATTTATGAAGATCCATATCTTATCACTGTGTACCTTCTATGAAATTAGACCTTAGCTGTAACAAATTGTTACTTAACAGTCATTTCAAATGTCAAATAAATTCAAATGGACCAGATAGCTGAACTAATAGCAGCAGATTAGTTAGTTGACTATGATATTGATTTTCCACCTGTTGATAAAGTGGCTGAACTAATAGAAGCAGATTAGTTAGTTGGCCTCTCAAATGAGTTCCAGCGCTCACAGGAAAAACACAATAAATTTGCTACATAAGGGATTACCTTAATGAGCAGATAAGAGTGACTGCCAAAACAATGAGCGAGTTTGAACAGAATAACACCACTACTTACGCTTTTAATGCATCTTCAAGACACAAGCACTCTGACGGAATCCAAGCCTTTCCCCAACCAGGAGGTATTCTCTTCATTGATGTCCTTATGCTTTTCAATGGATTAATATCTGCTACCTGAAAAGTGACAGCAACAAAATAGATGATATAACAAAATTTAACAAGAAATTGAATACTGACAAACATAAACAGATGAAATCCAGATATCACTTACTGGCCAATCTGAGCCAAATGCCAATTGTGCATTGTTTGTCAGGAGTGACTTGAACAGATAAGATCCTCTCTCTGCCCTTTCAGAACCAAGCTTTTTAGTTGCAGAATCAGCATCATCCAATAAGTGATCTGGCTGTTGATTTGGATTTGTTATATAATATTATTCGAGGCATCTTGAAAACTTGGAAAGTGACATGAATCATTTAATGGGTAGAATGGATAGTGATAGAGTTTGTTAGCCAATAATTCTTGTAATATAATTTAAATAGAAAATTGAATGTGAGTTTCTAAATATTTAATCACTGGTGTGCCTTCAAAGCACACATACCCCAATCCTCATTATTTATTATATGTATGAACAGAATAAATCACGACAGGAAAAAATGAGATAGAACAATCATCTGAAAAATAACCTGCACTGAAGCAATTACAGATTGTTCACCAAAACGAGCCACTGTTCCTGGAGCCAAATGTTGAGCATGCTCAATCTGTATAGTAGTAGTTGCAATATTTACAAATTACTTGAAGATTCTACTCCTCGAAGGAACAACTGATCTCAAAAGTAGAGGTTTAATTGATTGATGAATCTCTAGTCTTTAGAGCAACTGGATATACCCTATGTCGTCGGTCTCTAATCTGTTTCTCAGAAACCAAAGAAGCATACATATCCAATATCAAGTCATTAGCTCTGTCACCTATAGCATGGATGCTGACCTGAAATGTAAATTGCAACCCACAGACCAGTCAATTTTGCAACTTCAAAAGAGTTGAAATGGCAGATAACAATAAAATGAGCTAAAGACCTGAAGACCAAATTTATCTGAAGAAAGAGTCATGTTGTATAGCCCCTCTGTATCCACCACTTGTAACCCATAATTGTTTGGATCATCAGCATATGGCTACAAGACATGACAGATATCAGAACACTAAATACAAGCAAGTCCAGTTGCTTCCCAATAGACCCTGTTACTTTGAAACGCTGATCGGCTCATGCAGGATGAAAATGGAATGGATATTCAGAAAAATACTCGTCAAACAAGCAGGTCACCTATGTCCAACAAGGCATAGAGAAGATAGAACCCACAAAGAGAAGTTTGTGGTTTAGAAAGGCTCTTCAAAACCAGGAAGTACTTTATTCATACCTCATGAAATAATGCACTGTTAGATCCTAAAGATCCATCAGCAAAAGCTTTGACACCACCCAAATAAATCCATTGGCTCAGCACGCGGCCTGACTTGCTCATAAGATCCTGAATACCAGTACAAGATTTATGAAGATCAAGCTTAGTGAGGATGCATTTAAGGAGAAATGCAACATAATTCACTGAAATTAAACTATCTGCTAGAACAACAAGTGACCATAGAATCTTATGTAAGGGACAACAATATTCATGAGCTAGCTTTTGGGATTTAGTTAGGGCCAAGATCCATTCTTAACGGTATGAGAGCCAAACTTTGATAAGTCCATTTACGAAGAACATCTCCACTTGACCTATATATTGATTTCGGTTTCTCACTCTCAACTCATCATCGAACCACTAACTTTGCTCCAACCCACTCATTAGTCTGTTGAACCTTAATAATGACTAGGAGCGGCAAACCGGCGGGTCGAGTCAGATATGGGGTGGTCAATGAGTCAGGTGAAAACAGATAAAATATCCAACTCAACCACTTAATATGAATAAAAATGAGTAAATGCTATGGATAATACGGATCCATATTATCCATTGCTTCTTATCATGTAAAGAAATGAGTACTTTCATATTACTATATTTTTTTTCCTTATTCTTTTTCTCCTTTTGGGATGTGTTAGGTATGAAGGACAGTATTCATGTTTTCCTAAAACATGTTTTTCTGAAAAATGAGTGGTCTTGAGTCGAGGTCGGGATGTCAAAATTCAGGTCTCAAGTTGGGGTTGGGAGTCAGTCGGGGTCCAAAGTCTGATCCCAAGTCTGGACCCTTTTCGGGTGGTGAGGTTTAAGGAAAGGTTTGAAAAATATTTTGATTTGGGAGAAGTTCTGAATTTGTTTTACTTACTTTATGTATGAAAGTCAGGTCATTAATGTTGATTTGTCAAAAAAACAGATCTTCATATGAAGGAAAAACTCCCAAAGTAAAGCACTGTTAATCATGACATACCACTAACCGTGACCAAGTCTCCATTGGAAAGAATAAGCAAACTCTGGTCATCATATTTCCTGATAAATCTGCCCATTTATATACATCTGCAATATTAAGGGAAGTGTTACTAAGCTAATGATACATAAATATTCCAGCCGTAGCTAGAAGAATAGCTAAATGAGCATGACAGATAGAAAGGCAGTTGAGGCAGATCTCAGTGTTTAGCATTCGACTACCCAGCCTCAAACCTTCTTTGGGGCCTCTCATTCTCAGCCCACAGCCCCTTTCAGACTCCCCTTTCCCTCCAAGAAGTGGGTACAGTTTCTGATTATGTTTGGAGGAATCCTATCTTTCAATTTCCACCAAAAGAGTGAGAAAGCAAACCACATCCGAGGGGAAGAGGGGGATATATTGGAATAGATGTTGTTGCAGTTTTACCTCAGACCTTAACTGATCTGCATATTAACAGAAACATTCTTTTCACTTCATTTCTTCTCTGTAAATGTGATAAAATTTCCAATAACTGGTTTGGTCCCACGCTTCTTTCATCATCGTAGTTACATCTTGCCAAGAAACTAAACAATATACTCATGGCCTACACTGTTATATTTCCATTGGTCAGGTTTCAATGATGAGGCCTACAGATGCTTAACATCAACTTAGTTCCCCAATACCTCACCCCTGCTGTATTATGGAGCAATCCCTCAGAAAACTGGTCCATTGCAATACCTCAGATAGTGAAAGAGAAGTAAGAGAAACTTTAGTTATTAAGCTTCGTTTTTTCACATGTTCAATAGACCAGCTTCTATATCATAGTTGAAAAGCTAGAAAGTTGATCGAATTTGCTTATTTCATCTCTGATCAAGTAATTTATCTTTGAAATGTTTAAAGTTCCGTATTACAACTATAAAGAGCCGTCGTCCTCTCTAATAAAATAACAGTATTCCTAAAAAGAAGAGTAAATGATCTTATTCCATCTTTTATCTTGTTGGAACTGAAACCTGAAAAGTCCTCCCATGGGCACTCAGGTGAAGCCCCTGGAAAATATCGGCCCAAATCCACAACTGTTGTCACACCCCTCTTTAGTGCATGATTGCTAGCTCTTAACAGAGCTTCCCTCCTTTCAGCAACTGAGGCTTCTGGAATGTGGGGAAGGACAAGCTTCATAGCAGAATCAATCAACAGACCAGTAGGTTCTGCAAAAAAGACCCAAAGAAAGTAAGGATCTTCTTTAAACTTGTTTGAGAATGTAAAATTTAGCGAACTACATTGAAATTGGCGCATTTGATCAGGGTACTTTTTTTGTTTATAATAAGGCTGTCAATCTGACTACTTTTTTGATTCCACACAGTTAATCATAATTGTTACCATGAGTTTTCGCTACTACATTTTAGTATGAATGAAAAGATAAGACATAAATGTATGCATAACCGAACAACTTTCACAAATAAAAAATCGAAAAAATTGTAGGCATGCTTCAGAAATATTAAAATCACATTACATTGTGTTCAATTGCATAACAGACACTTCGCTCAATACTATGCAAAGACATAGGCTATCTTAACCAAGTACAGAAGCATCAAAAAGTACATAGATCCATGTCATTAGGTGCTTAAAAGATGAATGATACTTGATGCAGTATAAGGTCCGCATAGTAATAGATTACTGCACATGACCTCAAATCTTATTAAACTATATAAGAAACTTGGACTGTGACAGGCAAAACATGAACTAGGTGAGTTGAAACTAAACCTTGACACTTCCATGATATTGGCGATTAACAAAAGATGCCAAACCATTGACGGATTATACTCCCAATAATACAGCTACAGGGTAAAGGGTGTCCCGAGTCCATTTAATTATTTCCATTAGGATGGAAATTTCAAGAGGAGCCTAAATGCATGTTTGTTGCACTTACACCGAGGAAGAATGGGGAAATTTTACATCCTTTTGACCTACACGTCAATTGGAAAACATCTATAAGATTTTCCCAAATATGCTTTCCTATAATTTTGAGAAGGCCATAGATGCCATGATGATGATATCCCGAAATACTTTTGTGGTGGAAGAATGATTTTAGATGCAACGTTTAATTACAAACCAGTTAATGGACTCCAGGATCAGAAGTCGGGAAGCATGTACACTGTGAAAATTGAATCTGGAATAAGCATATGATTATGTTAAGGAGAGGTTGTGGACTTTGCAAGGAGATGAAGGGGTTTGAACAGAAATGGACACAATAGATAAATTTGGGAAGACTATTGTCAAATTCTTAGACATAGTGGCCGAACCACATAGGTTTCTTCGAAAGCTCAAAGGGTCTACAACAAGGGGATCCTACATCCACACATGCTATTCATTATGGTTATTGAAGCACCTAAAAAATAATAGAATAGAGCATCAGTTGAAAGGTGCTTGAGGAGATTCACATTTCACACTACCAAATAATGGAAAGATGGTGTAGTGATTAGCTCCAATACTAGAAGAAACTGATATGGTTTTAGACAGTTGTGAGCCTGAAAATAAATCTGAAAGACAAGATCATCCAATGATGACATTCAGAAAAGGTCCTGAGCTGTCAGGTTGGCTCTTTTTAGGAGTCTGAAACATGGCGTATGGAATCTAACGACGAGAGAGTTGAGAGAAGGCTAGAAAGGTGATAGAAAAATATCCAACGAAAGTGAAAAGAGCGCACTAGGAGAGAGAACACTGATTAAGAGCACTCTATCCAGTACACAGAAACGCTATTCATCTTTAGTATCCGCACTGAGAATTGTTGCAAAAAGATTAGAAAAACTGCAGAGGAATGTTTTAGAGAACACCATCTAGTGAATTGGAGAATAGAAATATCCTGTATGAAAGTTATGTATTAGGGTTAAGAACTTGATGGTTGGCTTACAGAGCTCCCAGGAAAATGTATTTAGAGGTTTTGGCAAGGAGTGTCACGTGTTGTAGAGGACGCTCATTATTGACAAGTATAGAGTTTAAGTGGATAGGAGGACTAACTAGGTTATGTTGCCACACAATGCAACTCTTTGGATGAAGACAATAAAAGTGTGGGGATTTTAATGGATATGCTAGTCTTATAGGCCATGGAACTAGAACAGTTTCTAAAACAAAACTTCATCGAGAAATTGAGTGATGATGTCTCTTCACAGACGCCTTCCCCTACATCTCCAATATCCTGATCAGTAGACACCAGCAATAGCCCAGTTGTGGACAACAGAGGTGGAATTTTATGGGACCTGAATTTTAGGAGAAACCTGCAAGATTAGAGATGGAAGAGCTCAACAGGTTGCTTGGATTACTAAAACCAACAAAAGAATATCATTTACGGATAAAGAAAATGAGAAATGGAAAGAAAGAGGAATGAACATCACATTTATGTCTTCCTGTCATAATTCTAGAAGGAGAGATAGAGTATGCCCTCATAAGACGCTGATACAAGTGTCTTGATTCACTTTAACAAAGGTATGGGAGCCACCCGAACAGTACAGACTTTGAGAAGGATAATGAAATCTACATCAGATGGTGCTTTATCTCAATTACGTCAAAAGAGGATGTCAATCATTAATTGATTCTCTGCTCCATCACATACTGACTATACTATATCTTGTGGAAACAGTTTGGAGTTGAGTTGCTGCCGCCAAAAATATGAGAAGAAGAGCAGGGAAAGTAGCTCTTTTGTACTCATGTGGACCAACAGGATGTGGATACGAGAGGAAACGAAAAGCTATTGAAGGAGTTGAAAATACCTTTTGTACACATGAGTTGAATATTTTCTCTCTTTTGTGAAGTGCAAATATGACGTTCTAATCACTATTGATGATTGAATGCTCTTTATAGAAATTCATGTTTTGGGGTGGGATTCTTCACTTCTGTAAATATCTTAAACAAGGTTCCCATCAGTTCAATAAACTACATCTTTATTAAAAACAATTCCGAACTCAAAAATCCTTTCAAACTATTTGACGTGATTAAGCAGAAAAAAAAGCAAATCATTTTGGTGATTTATAAAAATATAAAACATAGGAAAAGTTCCAAATTCCATTTGCAAGTAATGTTCCAATTCAGTAGATCTTAATTTATTTTAAAGAATCAAGTCATCAACAGTAATCAGCCTACAAAGTTCTCCTAACCAAAAACATTTATATATAGCAATGGAATTAAGATTTAGGTATAATTCAAAAAGTAAACATGAGCCTTACTGGTTTAAGGCTTATAGCTAGAAGATTTAGGTGAACTGAAAATGGTCTAGGTTCAAGTGAGATCATACTTCCATTGACCTACCTAATGGTCGTGAGTAAGTGGCCATTTGACAAGATCTGCAATGCTGAACAAAGAAACAGAGTGGTATATGAAGATGAGAAATGGATTACCCCCGTCATTATTTCTAACAATAGCTCCACCATTTGGATTCTCATTGTTACGTGAAACTCCAGCAAGTGTTAGAGCCAATGTATTAGCTAAGCCCACATGACCATCCATCCTTACTAACCAGACCTGCATAATAAATACCAAATCTTAAACAAAACATTGATGCAATTTCTAAAGCAAAAGAATGTAATTTCATGACAATATCTTACTGGATTATGAATACCAAATCTTAAACAAAACATAGATGCAATTTCTAAAGCAAAAGAATGTAATTTCATGAAAATGTCTTACTGGATTATGAGGAGTAATACTATCAATCCATGACGCCATTGGTAAATCACCTCCCCAAATATCATTATTCCAACCACCACCCAGTAACCAAGAACCTTGTTTCACATCTAATACAATTTCCAAAAAAAGACATGATAAATTGATAGTGTCAATTCAGCCAATACTATATACATTATCCATTCATTTTCTTTAGAAAAAAATCCTCAATGGACTTCCAGGGTTAAGCCTCTTCTTCTTAAAAGTGTATACTTTTCTTTGTTAACATGTCACACTTGGTCAACTTATCTCTCACTGATGACAATAAAAGGAGAAAACACAAAGGCATTATAGTTAACTATTTTCAATAAATAAAAAAGTTTGCTATCCTCAAAAAAGCTAGAGAGGGAGGAGAACATTTCCAAAAAAGGATAACAAATATGTTATTTCCAAAAAAAAGATAGCTAATTTTCTATCTGATAGGTAAAAAACAATCTTTAGCATTACCAAAATTTATAGCAAGCTGAAAAGGGTATATCATGTGAAGTTTGCTCCTTATATATTACCTTTATCCAAAGTCACGACAAATTTCAAACTAAATTGAGCACGTAAAAGAATGAACCAGTTTATGTTTCAGATGCAAATATGTAACTTTAAGTTTCTGTTCAAATATAGTAACTCCTTTTGTTATATATATTTCCAGTGTCCTATTCTCAATCACTAGCATATATATCTATATAGCATTTTGCCAGCTATATCTATTATTAAAGTCCCCCTCTTCAAAACAGAGTCCAGAAGTAATCAGATACATGCTTTAGAGCCTTTGATGCCTGAACTTAAGCACCAATGAGCAAAGTGAAGTGCCAACCTGCGCTACACCAAGCTTGAGGTCTTAAATGCTCGTCCATTGAGCTGTCAACAACATTGTTATTGAGCATACTACATTGAAGCATACAGATATAAATCAAGTATATATTCCATTTCCTCCATAATTATTATTGAAAATAGCCTCTTTCCAAACATGTAATAAGGGAAAGCAATTGAAAATGTCTGCTGCCAAGGAGGAATGTACAATCTTTTATCTAGTGATAAGAAAGGGGTTGATCTTGGTATCAGCCAAGGTAAAGACCAAAACGTGTCAAAGTGACAAACATTATAATTTTATCAGAAGCTGGACAACCATCAACTTACTTGCAACTGCTTCTCTAATTTTATCCACAAAAAGATCTTTTCTATTTACTCCACGAAGATCCAATTGTGCCATCTGCCAACGTCAATAACAAGTTAGGAGAAATACAATATTATGCTTTAATTTGTAGAGGAAGTACTAGTAATAGAATTTGAAAACTAATAGCATTTGACCGATAATGTTTCAGTAACTATTCATACTAGCATATGTCAAGTGTAAATATAGTTAAAAAGCTAAAAATCGGAGAGTTTGATCCTTTGTAACAACTACTCTGTTGATCAGTATTGGAAAGCATAGACATGGCATTTGAAACATAACTCCATCTTGCCCTGTTTGAAGGTTGCGAAAGTAGAGAAATAAAAGATATATAAAGGTTCAACCATCCCCATTTACAAACTAAAATTAGAATGTGGTATGCTTCTCTCTTCTTAACTTTTTGGGTATAAAGAGCAATGAACGAAAGGGATCAAGAGTTGGTGAAGTTCATACATTCTTCTTTCCATAGCTCTTCTTCATTTTGCATATATTTTTGTAGATCCTTTCATCGTCGGGGACTTGGCCTTTTTGTTGTATTATCCATGAACCTCCTTGGTGTTGATTTTTAAGAAGATTGTAATTTGTATTGTGTCTCAATTCTGATTAGTCAGAATTAGTTATATTGATTCTTTCCTGCAATTAGGTAGTCCAAATATTTTCTTTCCCCTGTTAACACTTGTACATTTGCTATTTAAACCCAGTAGTTTGAGTGAATAACCAAGCTGAGTTTCTGTCAGTTTTCTCTTCCTTATCTTAGTTTCTCACATGATATCAGAGCCTTCATGAGCAATTACTCATTGCACATTTAGAAGCAACCTTAGGAAAAAGAATATTGTCACCATGCATTTTCCAGATAAATATGAAAGATGTCCCAGCATCTGACGACGTCTGTCTGTATATAACTTTGTTTTCGTGGGTATTGGGCAATAGCCAGCGCCACCACCAGGTCCAGCATCCTCCGTCCAGAAAATTCCGACCAACCGAGCCCTTATTGCAGAGCAGCCATGTGCTGCCACATGCCATTAAGATTTATTGTCATCCAATGCTTGCGCCGCAGGTGCCACCTTCTCCGGTCATTTTTTAACAAGATTTTTGCTTTTGTCCAAGTCAATTCCCTTTCCCAAAACAACCCCTAAAAGTTCCAATCTGTTTCGACTCTAGAAAATTTTTCCAGTGAAGAACAGGACTTTCTGGCAGTGGAATTCTCTCAGCAAAAATCTCAAGGTTTCTCTAGTATATTGAGGGTTGTTTGGAAATAAAAATTTCACTGGCTGATTTTCAAGATCATCCTTTCTCAGGTAAAACTTTCTTTTTCCAATTCTGGGAAATTTGGCGACAAGAAAATAAGTTCCACTACTTTTAAATGTGTGAGAAATATTGGAGAAAAATATTATTGAATTGTTGTCTACATTATTACATTGAGACCCTATTTATAGATACTATATAACACTCCTTTTCCAATTAGGATACTATAATACAATCCTTTTCCAACTAGGATACTATAATACAATCCTTTTCCAAGTAGGATACTATATACTATTGTTATTCCTAATCCTATTCTAATTAGGATTGTATTTACCTATTCCTATTATAACACTCCCCCTCAAGCTAGTACATACACGTCATATGTACCTAGCTTGTTACAAATATAATTAATACGAGGATCGATGAAGAGCTTGGTGAGTCTTCTCATGAAATACTGGATTTGATGTATAATGTCCATAAAACACAACATGATAAGTTTTTCAATTACAATGTTGAACTTCCCAAACCAAGCTCAGAAGACTGATTCATACCACAGAGGGACTTACACAAAAGACATACAAGGCTACCAAACGACATTCAAGGTTACCAAACTCCCCCCGAGCAACAAAATCCGGTGGTTGCTCCATATAGATTTCTTCCTCGAGATGATCACGAAGAAAAGCATTCTTACTGCTCAACTGATGAAAAGGTCAATGGAGAATGACAATATGGATCATCTCGAAATTACTCTAAGAAAGTCACTTTAAAACTGCTCGAAACTTGCTTATGCGCCAAATTATTAGATTTGATGGCTGAAAGTGGCTACAAATTGAGAAATAAAATTATATGGGTAGGGTCGGAATGATGGCACGACCCTACTGGAAAATAAAAATTATTTAGGTAGGATCATATTGACGGCATGAACCTACTGCAAAAGAGAAATTGTATGGATAGGGGTCGGAATGATGGTACGACCCTACGCAAATTAGATTTGATGAGTCACCGAAAAGATGACCAGTGGCCTAATCTTTTTTTTTTTTTTTTGTGCTAACACACTCATTGGCCACACGGGCAACATATATGGGTCATAGCCGGCAACGGAAACTCTTTGATTTTCTACCAGGACCATAAAAGCTTTGATACCATGTGAGAAATATTGGAGAAAAATATTATTGAATTGTTGTCTACATTATTACATTGAGACCCTATTTATAGATACTACATTAGACTCCTTTTCCAATAGGATACTATAATACAATCCTTTTCAAACTAGGATACTATAATACAATCCTTTTCCAAGTAGGGTTCTATATACTATTGTTATTCCTAATCCTATTCTAATTAGGATTGTATTTACCTATTCCTATTCTAACAAAATGGTTAGATGATTTCTTTACTTAATTCTATTGTTCCTCCAGGAAAAGATTCGGGAGCTCGAGGAAATGCATCTTAGGTACATCAATTAGTAGGTATGAAGTGTCGGCCCAGCAGAATGCTTTCACCCAGTGCTCCTAAGATCATGGAAGCAATGCTGCAGTCTGGTTCACTAGGTTCTACCACTGCAGGGCGGTTCTTTCATTCCATTGATAGAAGTCTAACTAGAAAAAGACTCTCTCTATTACTTTGAGAAGAGAATCGTTGGTTT
>JAPFFP010000103.1:3784963-3801001 GCA_026153255.1 Solanum medicagineum
AGCAACATAAAGTTGTAATATTTTTGAATAAGTAACACATTTAATTTGTCCTTTTACAAAGCTTTTTCACTTAAAGATTTTTTTTTTAAAATGATTAAAATTGAAAATAAAAATTTATTTAATCATCGTGTTATAATATATTTTGCAATGAAGTCAAGAAAGATGATGCAAAAGGATTATCAATAATAAGGGGGGCCCAAAAATAAGTAGCAATTCATTCATTTTGATGTCTTTTAAAAAAATCATCACTTGGAATGGATAGCTACATCATCCCTAACCCATTAATCATTTGTTTCATGATTGAGACTTTTATGAAAACTCTAAAGAGAAATATATCACATTTTTCAAAAAATATTTTCTTAATTTTTGAAGAGAAAAATATATGTTTTCCATTTTAGTTTATTTGTCTTAATTTTTTTAAATTGAAATTGAGGGGTTAGACATCTAGAGATGTCTAGATCAAGGTCTGTATGATGTTAGATAACTAAAAGAATGAAACACGTGCAACAATAAAAAAGTAAAAATATCGTGGTACGTATTTCATCCCAATGTGTTAAGCAATCAATAGGTTAATGATGCTTATTCATTGTGTGTGACTCCAAAAAAGTTAACTTTTCATTAGTATACACTTTAATCTTTGACTATTTCTTGAAATTTCAATCAATATATGTTACTACTTTAACATATCACCAGTAGTCATGAATGATTCGACAAAACAACATATGTCTAGGAAAACACTTGATTTGAAATAGAATAGGTCCAAGTAGAACTGGAAGAATGAATTAAAATGAATAATTTTACTTGTATACACTGGCTAATTATCACACTGACCATATAGATGCCGAGTATAATTATATATATATAAAGTTATACATGAACTCGAATTCACCTCTTTAAGAGGATGAAGGATCAAACAAGTAACTTCATGAAGTAGTAATGAAGTCGGGAGAATAATGAGTAAAAGTATCTTCATATTAGTAGCGAATTCTTTCCATATATGACCAGATCCTATACAGAGCATGTAAACCCTTATAGGTAAACTCTTGATGCTCATTAATCTCACGAACTATTTGTTATATGAATTTGATGTCTAGTTGAAGCCGAATTAACTTAGATCTTGTAGATCATATACAAAATGGTACATGCAAATTTTTTGGGTCATGAATCATGAGCCGTTCATATGGATCCGATTCAATCTAACCCGATATTACTTCTAAAAAATATTTTGATGGCGCTATCAACTCATATATTTAAACATTATATTATTTAGCCAAGTTATGTTTTAAGCTCATGATGATGACCGGAAGGTTTAAGCAATATAAGTACAAGGAATATGTTTAATTTCCATAAGTATCTCAAGTTATTTCTTTTCTGTCCTTCTGTAAATATTTGAACCGACATTGAAATTTTTCTGTACATTAAATGTATGTTTTTTTTTTTAATTACATAGGAGAAAGTTTGAGCAACTGAAGGAGGACGTCAGTCTATCAACATATTTATTCTAAACAGAGTATTTTCAAAAATGTTTTTATGTTTCAATTTAATTTATTTAGGGCACCATTTTTTCAAAATCTTGTGATGTATGGTAGTATTCTACGTAGAGTAGTCATATTCAGTGGATGATAAGACAATATAATCAATATAATTCGTCAAGTCTGTTTTTTTTTCCTATCAAATGCAAAAAAACTTATTGATTCAATTATCATAAAATAAGAGTTACATGAGTAAAAAAGTCGCATCTCCCCCACATAAATACGTACAAGGACTTTCTTTTTCTTGTATGGAACTAAAAAAATAAATCAAATTAGAACTTACATAACAGAATTTCATCTAAAACTAATTCAACACGTAACATAATACTCCCTCCGTCTCATTATAGTTGAATTTGTGAGGTAATGCACAGATATTAAGAAATACATTCAAAGACAAAATTTATACCATACTATCCACTATTGCCCTTTGTGAACTCATAAATATATAGTATAATTTATCTCATAGAAAATATAAAACTTCAAGAAATGCAAGCGCAAATATAAAAAAAGTTTCAAATATTCATCTTAAACTTTGAACAATTCAACTATTTTAAACTTGAAAAAAAGTCTGAAAATTTCAGTTAATTTGAGACGAGGGAGTAATAATTAATATCTGTAATGTCAGTACCAATTTAAATCATTTGTGCAGTAATAATATCAATACAAATTGACACATTTATACTTCTTTATAACTCTTGTCTCAAAGTCTCTTTGAGAAAGACAAAATTTTAAATAGAAATAAAAATGTATCACTTTATATTACAATCTTTTTGAAAATTAGTAGATCGATTAAGTTTATTGGGTACTGTTATAAAGTTTAGAATTCAAAATATGTCGTTTACACGTTTATTCTCACAATATTTTACTTGTAATTGCTTTGTTTTCAATGGTTTCAGCTTTTGGACAATCTTTTGACGTGGATTGAGTTATTTATGATAAAGCATGGCCTAGTACTGTACAGATAAAGACAAAAGTGGATCTTTTAAGGATTCTTTTAGGACTCGATTCAAAAATTTAATTATGGGCGAGATTATAAATGTATGACACTTAAACTTCAATAAAATTGAATAAGTAAACATATGTTTTCTACATGACATAACATACGTAGGACGCTACATTGAACATAAAATTGATATGTATGACATCAAATATGACGAATGTATCTAATTTCATACAAATTTAAGTGTCTACTTATGTCCACCAAAAATTAGAGAGCATAGATGTCAGCTGAAACCAAATTAAGTTACATATTTATGTTTTATACCATTCTTATTTAAAGACTTATCAAATACTAAAAAATAATAAAGTAAGAAATTCAATTATTTTTTAAATAAAACATATTCTAAAAGAGACATTTTTCTAGAAAACATTCCTTCATACTGAAGTAGTAAATGCACCTAGTCATCTTTTTTTTTTTTTACTTTAAGAATTTGGAAATATTGTCATTAATTTAGATTTAGCACCAAAAAGTTATGTATGAAAAGAAAAGCAGAGAATTATTGAGAACGCTTTTACACCGGATATGAGTTATTAATTTTGTTCCAAAATTATTGATAGTTTTAAAAATATTTTTTATTTAATTAATTGAACTTAAATATACATTGATTTTGTGACATGAGTAAAATACATATTTTTAATTCTTGTTAAATTTATCGATATTTTTAATTTTTTTTTTTGACTTTTTATTATATGAGTTCAGTTAGTTAAAACTGTCAATACTTCAAGGACGAAATTAATAATTTGAACCAAATTCAACAGTGTTTACATTACTAAAAAATTATTGATTTTTTTAAATTTAAAACCATAGTATTAATACATCACCTTTTTTTTTTTTTTTTACAAATTCAATTGAAATATTCCTTCCTTAGGCAAAGAAAAGTCTCTGTTTTCTTTTATTTAACCAAAATGGAAGACTCAAAAGTAGAGTCAGTTTCAAAGTAACCTTCACAAAACGACGTCGTATAGCTCTTCTCGACGCCATAGCCAAACAGCCGAGAAGCTTTACGCAAAGCGTTCACCATTGCTACATCATCACTCATTCGAAGGATCCGATAGAAACAGACCCGATTCGTGTACACATTTTCGGGTCGACCCGTTATGGCTTCTACAGTGACCAAAAAAGCGAACTCCGATAACCCGACGACGGCGAAATCCAGCGGCAAAGTATGGTTCTATTCCCTGCTTCTCACGTTACAGTACGGTGTTCAGCCGCTCATATCCAAACGCTTTGTGAGGTTCAAATTATACTCTCTTCAGTTTAATTTTTATCTATTTTTCAGTTTTCTTTTTGTTGAATGTAATTTATATCTCAATTCAAGCTGAAGTGTGCAATTTTTATTTTAATTTGATGTAGTTGTGCTTGTATGTATGGTAAGCATTACTTGTTTGTGCATATTGTTATTTAATACTATTCAATTTGTTGTTGATAACAATTGACCCATGGATACACGAAGATAAGGGAAGAACATTACTGGTAATGCAAGGAGTTCTTCGAAAAATCACAAATGTCTCCATGAAGGTTCACACAAACATATCATCCAATGTAGAAACTCCACATTACTCCTATTTATAGTATTAGCTAAACAATGGATTAGGCTCGGGGCCAAATATTAGCATAACTAAAGTTGTGCGGTAAGCCAGGTGTGTACGACCATGCTTGAAAGCTGAAAGCTCCATGGGGAGTGAATCTTATTAATATAAGACTGTCCATGTTGTTGTTAAATAGGCAAAGGTTTTGGAAGCATTTGTGGTTGATCATTGATGGGTGGGTACCTTTTGAGAGTGCCCTATATGGATTGATAAACAAGGATGATGCTAAGGTATGTGATCATTAAGGTAGGATAATTAGGGGATCATCTTGTGATATTAACATCAGGAGGGACATCCAAGTTGGGATCAAGATGAGATTGAGGATCTTCTCTCAGAAATATGTGATGAGGAAGGAGGGAACTTACCTTATTAGAAAAAGTGATTGGGGAAAGGACGGAGAATTGATAATATGGGGTGGGAGTTTTTGTATGGTCAACTTGTATTACACGGAGTTGGCAGGTTAATAGGTAAGAATGAGGTGTGAAAAAAATTGGGCTCTAAGGCTCCAAGAGGAGTTGCTTTTTTTGCTTGCTGTGATGTATGAGATGCCATCTGATAATTTGAGAAAGAGGAGAATAATAATTGTGAGTTGATGTTGCGTGTACAAAGACGTTGGATGTTATTAGGCAGGCTACAAAACTATGGACCTTCTCATTCCCATTGTTTAGCATTGTTAAGAAGTCCCACATTCATATCGGGATGGAAAATTGGTCTCCTTATATGGACTTGGACAATCCTCCCCTCAAGAGCTAGCTTTTGGGTTAAGTTAGACCCAAGTGCCATATCTTTACAAGCATATAGTGATTGTTTCCAACAATACTAGAGTAATCTATCACTAGGTAAAAGATGACAGAAATTTGGCAGTGAAAGAAAGCAGCATGGGGAACATCATCACTATGTTTATTTCGTTGCTTATGAATGAAACAAATAGAAGATTGTTTCAAATAATAAGAATGATGTAAAAAGAGTTGAAAGACCAATTTTATTTCATTTGTATGTTTGTCATTATCTTTCGTATGTGTGTTAAATTTATCATATTTACATACTGTGCTTTTCGTTTTTAGTCGCCCTTTCTATTCCCTTCCTTTCCTTTTTGTCATATCTAGCTTATTCAGCTTATGGGTTTTTGAGACGAGGGTCCCCAGGGAACAACCTCTCTACTCTGTGTACATTCTACCCTCCCCAGACCCCACTTGTGGGATTCCACTGGGTATGTTGTTACTGTTGTTGTTTGTATATTTGGTATAGAAAAAGAATACCGTATTGTGTACACATAGTCGGGAAACTCTTATATACCTATTGATGATCTAGACTGTAATATGACGTCTTGTACATACTGTTGACACTGGATGTTCATTCGATTGACTTATCAAATAGAGTTCAATATATACTAAATAGAAATTTTGTTGGTCTTGTTCTGCTTGCACCATTCTTCAACATCTTTCCGGTTGAATTCTTGTTGGGAGTTGAACTACTCCTTAAATATCGGGTTCTTCTTTCTGGTTTGACCCATTACTTCTTACACGACTCATGAACACTTCCCATTTAGGTCCAGCTAGCATACGTCTGCCTTCTTAGTAGCAACTTACTTGGCTAAAAGGACTTTCTGAACCAATAGTAAATATTTCAATGGTTACCGACTTACCATATCATGTATTATGCAGGAACATAAGAAAATTGTCCTGTCTTTCTTTTTAATATGCCAGAACGTCAAAAGCAATGCATCTTGTTGTTGCGAATAAAAACTAAGTTCTATAAAATTAGAAGAAAATTGTCTTGGTTGTGATTTTACTTCCAATGTCAGTTATACCTATTTATTTCTGTATTTGAGTCATCCCCGAATAGGCCCCTGAAACTGGTTTAGTGTTTCCAGTCCCAGGAGCTACGAGCTGGCTCAACCCTATGAAGATGTGGGATCAATTCCTTAGCTAGGGATCCAGGTAGGGATGGTCCCGCATCCAATTGGGCTGGCTCGGTGAGCAAGCAAAGCTGTGTGCAAGAATTATATCAATTTTTTTAGATAAAGTAGAATATATAAATGAAAAACAAACTCAAACTATAAGTTCCTATCAGTTGCCTGGTTTTGCACCTTTTTCCTTGTTTCCTCCTCATCTCAAAGAAGTTTTTTATTACGTTCGTTTTGCTACTTGTTGTTGTCTTGGCAAAGGAAATGTCATTTGCTTATTCTTTCACATAAATTGTGATAAATGCTTTTGTTAGAATAGGAATAGGAATAAGAATAATATCTACAATCCTACTTAAAATAGGATTAGAAATAATAATAGTATATGGAATCCTACTTGTAAAAGGATTGTATTATAGAATCCTAGTTGGAAAAGGAGTCTAATATAGTATCTATAAATAGGGTCTCAATGTAATAATGTAGAAAACAATTCAATAATATTTTTCCCCATATTTCTCACAGATATGAATCTAGTAACATTTCCTAGGTCTATTATACTTCTCATAGGATCACTCATCAAGCATCATGTCCCTATAAATCCCAACAAAATAGGATAGTAAAGATGTGATCATTATCATTCCAAAGAAATCCATTCTGAATTAGTCAACCCTATATTCTACCTTGACACATATAGGAAACAAAAACAGATAAATGGGAAATGAATCTAATATGCTATTAATCAAAGCCACTCTTCCTACTAAGGATAGATATTCCTTTTTCCAGTTTGATAGTTTCTTTTTCACTTTTTCAGTGACACCATACAATATATCAGAGGATTTATGCCCTGCACCCAGTGTATATCAGAGGATTTATGCCGTGCACCCAGTTGCACACCCAAGCATGAAGTGTGTAAATTACCAACTTTGCAGCCAAACTTTGTCAAGAACCTAGAAAAATGATTAAGCTTGACAAGAAAAACAGATATGAGATGTAGGACTGATGCAAACCTGTAGTCCCCCAGGGATGAAGTGCAAATGGGAATCAATAAATCCAGGGACCACAATCTTTCCGTCCAGATTAAGTTCCTTGGTCCAAGTTCTTGCCAATTCCTGCATTTACATGTAACTTGAACATAAGCTATAAATAGTGCGTATGCTTCACCTACTATTTGAATCTTCATATTGTGTTTCTTTAGCATTTGGGAAAAAATGAAGGGACAAATAAATTAGATATCAAATGTGCATCCATGAAACAAAAATATAAATTGCACTTAAATCCCACATTATTAACTCTAAGATAGCAAAGAACTTCAGATCCTAATTGTACACAAGCACTGAAAGATGGGATGAACACCAGCATGGATATATATTATTGGGTTTCAGTAGTGTGATCTCATGAAGGCATCAAATATTTCCACAGGAAAGTTAATCATTCGGTTGAAAAAGGGTATAGACATTATCAAATAGTACACACCTAGCTTCAAAACACTAAAAGTGATACAATGGAACTACATGCAATTTGCAATCTAATGAACTTCAAATACTGCTTAGGGCTTGAATTAGATGCAAAACCTGCATCTGCTCCAAGGACACTAGACAAGGGTGTAGCTTAGTGGTCAATGAAGTGGGTTGAGAACCATGAGGTCTCAAGTTCAACTTCCATCAGAGACAAAAACCCTAGGTGATTCATTCCCATCTCTTCTTCCTAGTTGGTACGCAATGTTGGTGGGGAGTGGTAGGTATCTTGTGGAATTAGTTGAGGTGCATGCGTGCTAGCTCAGACACCACAAATATCAAACAACAATGCCTGAATAGTAGCACTTCTATATAACAATGCTTACCCATCCAAACCTTCTTATTCATCCTAAACAGCCACGCTGTTTCACGTAACATGTAATATAACTTTGTTTTAGTGAATTTTTAAGCACTTGCTAGCATAAAATGGCAATCCATTTTAAAGAGGAGAAAAAAGAGGTCTACTGCTATTCATCTGAAACTATTATTCTACTAATACAATAATAATCTAAGTTGCTCGGACTCGGGTGCGGGAGTCCGATAGGGGTGCCGATCTAGAGGTCGGATCCTTCATGATCTAATTTTTAAGATTCGGGGATATGGATCCATGTATGGATACAGGTGGGGGTGCAGGGATTTGCCTAAAATTAATCAAAATACCTAAAAATAGAGTGATAAAACCTAAATTATAAGATATTATGTGGGAACTTGAAGAAAATCCTCGAAGGAGATTAAAGAAAAAGGTGTGACAAATTTTTGTATAAAAGGTATTCCATTTTCTTCAATTTCACTTTTTCTTTTGTATTAATTACAAAATCGTTAAAACCGTCCAAACTTTCCCATCGATTTTGGTCAAAGTCCCTGAAACCAGTTGACCAAAACTGACATGGATCCCACACCCATGTCGTGTTGACACGGGTGCGACACCAAAAGTGTAGAGTCCGAGCAACTTAGATAATAATATCTAGTGTAATCCCACAAGTGGAGGTGTAGGGAGGATAGAATGTATCTGAAACTATTACTCTTTCCATCACAAAATGCTCCTCCACCTTTCCCTGCTGAAAAGTCCAAAAATGTGTATGTTGACCCCAAAGACAAAGTTGTATTACTTTTTAACACACAAAATACTATAAGGACTTACTTTTAATTTTCTCACTCCTCAATTCAACTTTATCTTTTACTCTATTCTTCCATACTATAGATGTCAAATATCACAATGGAATATTCAATTTTGTAGGATATGGATTTGTCAAATTTGGGCTTAATAGGTAATTCATTTAAATTAGTGTGTTACAAGTTCTATCTTTTCACAAATATTCCTACAAAAAATATATCCAACAAAACTTTTTCCAATAGAAGTTACTCCCCTGGGTTGTGAGTGGCACCCACACTTACCCTCCAAGGTGGGCGAGCGAACGATACAAATCCCAGCTTATAGAGCTGTTCAACTTATAAAATACGATATTAATACGGAAACTCAGCTTATAAAATCAAGAAATAACAAAACCTACAAAGTTTATTACGTAACGTTCCCCAAAACCTAAAAGTCATCACATCAAGGACATCTAATCTCAAATACTAAGTCTAAGAGTAGCAACACCAAAATAAATGAATAAAATAGTCTATGTCCGAAAACTAAGGACATCATGCCATAATTGATAGAATCCAACACGAGCTAGAAGGTCAGCTCACCCTAAAATCTAGATACCGATGATCGGCTAGAGCTGAGCTCGGTAATGTGGGCCTGTAATTTGTTTGCCTTACTTTCCTTCAAAATCTTTTTGATATAAAGAAGGATCCTTTCCTTTTTCTTAACAACTCTTTAATTCCAAAATTCTTCATTACTTTCTTAAAGACTTAAAAAAAGGTTCCAATCCAAGGATAATTTAGTCAAGGAAATCAAAAAAGTACCTTTACAGAAGAGTAATTTCCAACTCGTAGAATCCTCCCTTTGCGAATAGCCATAGAATCAGCAAAAGGGAGAGACTCATCACTGGTATAAATGGTCCCATTTGTCACCACCAAATCTGCAACTTCACTTAAAAATGAAGAATCCCTCCAGTCTGCAACTAAGAAATGAAGTTAAAAAAAGGACCCATTTTGAAATCATTGAAAATTGTACAAAGAAAAAGGCATACATGTCAAGTAATTTGTTGCATTGTTGTTGAGAAGAGGAATTGAAGCTATGGCAAGAAGGAGGGCAATAAAAGCAGATAGGGTAACCCACAAAGCATTCATATCTTGCTGTGAGTTCAGCTATGGTGTTGTTGGAAATTTTTTGAAAAAAATCTTTTGCTTTGAACCATGAATAATTAATATATAGTTGGCGCAGTGCTATTTATGATGATGGTGAAGGTGGTTAATTGATTCAACAATATTGTTAAAAAAAAAGGTCCAGGAATCCAGAACTCTTCGCTCATCCATTGTCTATCTCATTTTTCAAATTTTTACACGTGATTTTCACATTGGATTAAGCTCGTGATATTGATTAAAATATCACAAGGAATATATTTCATACTAGTTGAATAAAATTATAATTTTTAATATTTTTTTCTTAATTATTTATTTTAAAAAGAGTTTAGTGTTATATGATATCGATAAGGTATCGTTATACCAATCAAGTATCACAGAAGATTAAACTCAAACCTATATGATACTAAAATGATATCAATATACCAACTTAATCACAAAAGGATACATTTTATACTGATTTAGAGTTTCATAATTTTTTAAGTCTCTCTATTTTTATGATGTAGTGATATGGTCTGTGTACATTTTGACCCTCCCTAGATCCTACTTGTGGGATTCCACTGGGTATGTTGTTGTTGTTAATTGTTTTTTATTTATTTCTTAAAAAGACAAAGAGTTCAATATTATATTATACCTATGAGTTATCAATATACTGACAGAGTATCACAAAAGATTAAACTCAATTTTATATGATACTGGTATACTATACAGAGTATCACAAAAGATTAATTCATAGTAGTTATACTGATGTTGTGCTCACGTTATGGGCGAAATAAAAAGAAAAAACAAGGTAAGGGAGTAAATAACTTGGGTCATGGTTACATTAAAGATAAACAGTTTGGATTGGGTCCAATTTGAATAAATAGTTTCACAATTGGGTCTTTTGGGGGTAGTCTTTCCATATTTTTCTTTATGGAAAAGTATACAAAATATACCTAATTTGAAATTATCTATCCTTAATAAACTCAATCTAAACTATTTACCCTTAATGGACTCATGACCCAAACTATTTACTTTCCTACCCCACTTACTCCTTTTTATTTGTTCTGATATCATGCTGACATCAGCATAAATATTATGAAATATACTTTGGTATATATCCCATACCGATATTATATAGAATGAGTTCAATCCTCGGTGATACTCAGGTGGTATATTGATATGCAATTAATGTCATAGAGGATTATGTTTTTTTTAAGAAGTAAATAAGAAACAAAACAAAAAATTATTAAACTCTAAATTAGTAGAAAATATATTTGTGATACTCTGTCGGTATATTTATATCATAGCGATATTGTATAGGATTAGAAAATTATTAAAGTTACAAAATTGTTTATTAAACTCTAAATTAGTAGAAAATATATTCTTGTGATACTCCATCAGTATGTTGATATCCTATTAGTATCATATAATTTTGAGCTCTTTTTGATAAATAAAATAATTAAGAGAAAATTATTAAAATTACAAGCTTATTTATTAAATTTAAAATTGGTAGAAAATATATTTTTTGTGATACTATATCGGTATATTAATACCATATCAGTATCATATAGGACTGAGCTTAATCATCTGTGATACACTGTTGGTATATGTATACCCTGTTGGTATATCATATAAGCGGTGTTGGCGTTATCATGACATCAGCGCGTGAATTTTAATATTAGGGGAGGCAAATTTTAATAATATATGGGGATATAAAATATAAAGGAGTATATGAATGTAAATAATTTATTTTAAAGGAGTGCAAACTTAATTTCCCCATTATATAATACAGTTTACCTACACATAAACTATACACTGCCTATACATTATAATACATTCAAAAGGATGAATGTAACTTAACTATACATAAAGTGTATATTGATTATACAAAAAGTATACCCCAACTATTCAATCTGGAATAACTCAAAATCACCAGTAAATAATCCTAAATTTTAGATATAAAATCCCCAAGGAGGAGGAGGAGGAGGAGGAGGAAGAACAAGAAAGAAGACGTCGAAGAACAAGGACGAAGACGATAAAGACGACCAAGATTTATAAAAATTCTTTTGTGATCAAAATAACTAAAAGTCTGTTTGGATGAACTTATTACTTTTAACTTATAAGTCAAAAACTATAAGTTAGGAATCTTAGCATATAACTTTTGACTTATTTTGGTCATTTTGGCTTAAAAATAAGTGCTTATAAGCACTTTTTTAATTTATCCAAATGCTCAAAAAATGCTTAAAAATTATTTTGACATAAAAACACTTAAAATAAGCTAATCTGAATAGGCTCTAATTAATTCTTAATTTAAAGGGGAATTTGCAATAGATAATGCCTAGCTGAGATTTTGAGTGTAAATGATTTGATCTAATCCTACTTCCAAATCCTATTCAGATTTATGTTAGTACTTGATTTTTTATTCAAATCAAATTTTTAAGCCAAATACCTTAATACTCGTATCTTAAAGTTAGTTAACCCCGTTAACAACAATGCGTTAATAAAATTTGATCAAACGGGCACACTTTCGATAATTCAATCCAGGCTTAATTAAAAATTACAGGGAAAAGGCTCAAAAATGTCATTAAACTTTAACAAAAAGTTTCTTTATGCCAATCGTTAAAAGTTTGGTTCAAATATGCCATTGTTGTTAAGGAAAAGACTCATACATGTTATTATTTTTTAATTGTGGTTTTGCAAAATCATATTTTACACATGATATGTTTTAATTCAACCACGTTATTTTAAAAAAAAAATTTCTAAATTTTGCAAAACAACTGTTAAAAAATAATGACATGAATGATCATTTTCCTTAACAACAATAACATATTTGAGTCAAACTTTTAATAAATTACATAAATGAACTGGTATATTTGAACCTTCCCCATTAATCAATTAGACTTTCATCTTCTTCCCAACCTCCCCACCATAACAAGAAAAGAAATGTGTATTCAAAATTGAGACTTCCCCTAATAACAATAAGAGAGAGCATCAAAATGAACTGATATATATTACTCCCTCTGTCACATTTTGTGTAAAACACTTTTCTTTTTTAGTCTATGTTGAAAATAATGACACTTTTCTATAAAATGCCTTAGACTACAAGTTCAAGAAGTTTCTTTTTTGTTTTAAACATCGTGCTCAATCAAACTCCCCAGCAATTGCACAGGACTAAAAACCTCACCAAAAATTTTACTTGATGGAGGAAACACTAGTTACACAGCACATAATTAGACTTAGAACTCAGAGAGTGTTTCCCTTGAGGAATTAATATTGATGTAGAAGCATCTACAAATAAAGTTGAGAACTATGCCATCTACAAATAAGTTGAAAATCAGTTTTGAGTATAGCATAGAACTTGGAAGCAATATTTATTTTCCAATACAATATGTGAAAATGTTCGGACGGGTAAAGCAGTTCTTTCTAACTATCTGGCATCAGTTGAAGTTGAAATTCTTGATTTATGAGTATATTAGGTAAGAATTGAATTAAGATCATATCATCCCAGGATCTGATTTGAATATCAAAAGTTTAAGCTTGCTCGCATAAATTTATTCACCATGGTAAATCGTGGCTCAGTGCAAGCGAAGATAAGGTAGAGAATCAATAGACAAAACTTACTGCTGATATATGTACATCACTCCATTAGTGTCAATACAGAAAAGAAGATAATTTCTCTACCAACTACTATATTCAAGGGAATATCACTTAAAGTCATTTGGCGTTCCTCCATTTACCTTAGATGTATCCCATAAGGCCAGCAAGAGGCACTAAGAAAAAATGAATAGCAGAATCTGCAGGACTTTTTGAATGGTTAGATAAGACAAGTTTCTAGATGATACACGTCACCGGTCTCCCAGCATAACAAGTCAAGTGAGCTTCAGCTTTAATTAATTTGCCCAAGAAGTTATCACTTAGACACCAATTTTCAGATAATTTGAGTGATATACTAAAATCATGTTCCTGATGGTGGAACCTGCAGTATCTAATTGCAGTCGAAATTCTTGCAGCTGTGTAAGCCTCTTGCAATTTGGTAAGTCCGAGGATCGAAGAGCAACAAGCTGGGCTATGCTTCGAGTTAAATGCTCAAGGTTATTCCTATAGAGATACAATTTTTTCACTGAGGATAAGCATCTAATGTCTTCCGGACGTCCTCCATTTACTAAATTGCAGTAACTGAGAACCAGATCTTCCAACGAGCGTAACCCTTCATTCACCTCGGGGAACACTAAAGACACTCCATATTTTTCCTTTTTGCATAAAAATGTCAATAATTTAAGCTTGTTCAAACAGATGAGGGATGACGTAGGCTGTGAAGTGTGAAAAATAAAGATGATTTTTTGAAATTATAAAAAATCCTAGATATTTTGCAGAATTCTAGAACCTTGTAAAATAATATCTTTAATATTTAGGAAAAATCTAGATATTATAGGGCATAAGATATTTTAGGGAGATATTTTTGTAGTAGATTATAGAATAATTTAAATTTTATTAGATATTTAGAAAATAGTATCTAGATATTTCTTGGTATAATATCTTGGATGATATCTAGAACCATCCCTCCATAACTATAAATAGGGAAGGTCATACTCATTTATAAGCAATCAAAAAATCAAAAACAAAGAGTCTTCTTCTATAGCAAAGTTCTTCTTTCCATAATCTTCTTTCTCCTTTCTAGCTTCTACTTCTTTAATTGAATCTTCCAATCTTGGGTTAGCAGAAGGTTTCCCAATTATACTTTTCTTTGCAATATTTCTCTACATGAAGGATACAATTAGCTTTACCAAATCTTTCAACTTACAAACGCTGCATAGAAAGCTCTGTAAGACAACATCCTGATCTCTAACTTTGACTTCATTCTTCCGAGGATTTCTAGAATTTTCTCTAAACTATGGCAATCATCTAGGCGCAGATATTCAATAGATTCCTACATATGTTCTTTTTACAGTTAAAGCTGAATAACAATTCAATAATTGTTCTTACTCTGGTAAGGACCAGGTCGAGTGTTAAGTTGTGACAGCATAGTTATTGAACAAGATATGTCCAGATTGCTTCTATTGCCTTGGTCCCCTGTTAAAAGGTTTATTAGTCTACAAAGTATAAAATCCTCATGCCAGTATAACTACTTTCTAATTAAATCTGAAATGTTTCTTGTGACAAACAAATTAAAACCGAGAGACTACTTACGATTCCCTAGCTAGCTTAATTGATTAAAGGTGCTATTAATTATTGTTGTAGAAAAAGAAGTGTTTTTTTGCCATTGCAATTCTAAAATCATATCTGAATTTGTTTGAATTTAACTATAAACGTTTCAACAAACATGATTTATATGTATAAATAAAAGCAATACAATTATGAATGCAATTTATGTATATATACACAAAACACATTCAATTGTCATTTTTGAAGTTATCTGATATTTTGTAATTAAAAAAGTCAAATTTAGGATGAATTATTGCATGCCTTATAAGTCTGCAGTTGGTTTTTGGAGAAAATATTTGTTGGCAGACAGAATATATTTCATAAATAGAATGAATTATTCCATACCTAAGTTGTTTCATGAATCTCAAGAGTCGAGTTGTTCTGTTACAAACAGAGAAAACACGTACCCTTCACAAGCAGAATTGCCGGGTTTTTTCTTGGTTCGTCTGCAAGAGTAATTCAAATGTAGCATTCAATGTTTTTGCAAGACTCTTGTTGGTTATACGACATTTGTCTGTATTTGGGAACTCTTTGTTGAGTGGGTCCCTCCAAATGGGGGCCCATATGATAATTTTTTCAAAAGATGCTGCACAACCCATTTGAATAACTGTTCAAGTGAAGACTGTGTATATCTCTTGAATTGGTTTGCTTGTCAAAATTGTTAAAATAACTTTTTGACAAATGATATGTATTGGCCACCAACTTTTGAAAAAAGAGTCCGCCAACATCTCTATAGGAGCAATTGCTCTTTAGATTTAATATCATTCAGAAAAGAGAGGAAAAAATACAGAGAGAGCCACAGTGTAACGACCCATTATAATAAAAAAAATGGCAGATGATGGATGCATTTCTGAAAGTGTTGTATGCATTCCTTTTGCTGTATTATTTTTCTCAAGTGGATATAACACTTGTCTTGTAGTGGAAACCTTTACACTTCCACTCAAATTGTTGTAACCTTTCAGATCCTTAAGAGCCATATATGTTATCTATATAAGAGCAACTCAAATGCTCATTCAAAATATCAATTAAGCAAGAGAATAAATAGAGAGAAGGTAGCATACGAGAG
>JAPFFP010000103.1:3821368-3837109 GCA_026153255.1 Solanum medicagineum
TCATTCCAAAAAAGAAGACTGGACGTTGTCCAGTTCCCTGTGTGGAAAAAAAAAATTCAGGAAGTATCAGTCATACATTATTTGTGTTACATCTTCGAATTTGAGAGAGGGCTTGTTATGAATGGGCCGAGACCAGTTACAGCAAAGCAGTCCAATACCATATTATGGGGTTATGTGTGGGTCCAGGTTAATAAATAGCATATTTCAGGAAAAATAGGTTTATGCAAAATGGTTGAGTAAAGAATCTGATTCCTCATCTCCATTCTACTTTCTCAGCTTCTCATCCCCATTCTTATTTCTATCTATAGTTATTTGTATTTTCAATATTTCCATCATAATTGAGTAGTTTTGGCATTTCAATTACAGTTGTAAAGAATTTGGGTTTCTTACAGGGCTTTCCTCTTATCTCTCAAATTATAGGCATTGAAGCAATCAAGAGAAAGTAAGAAGACCCCCTCACAACAATAAGGAGAGGCAGTGGTTCAAATCCACATCATGAGCTTTAGTGAACAAGTGGTCAAGTCAATGAAGTCATTCTGGATCCCTGACTCGTCTCATTCTGAACCTTTAGCCAATTTGACATTGGGTCAAATCTGGGCATCATCCCTTTTATTTTGCATTATATTGCTTTAGCAGCTTTTTTTTTTTTTTAACATCCCAGGATTCTGTTGGGTAATGCCTAAATCTGCACCGGACTTACTCAAATGCTGGAATAAAAGATCACTCAACCAGGGTTTGCACAAATATGGAGTACCATCCCTGCTGTATCTGGTGGATAGTTCGGAAAGACAGAAATTTGAAATGTTTTGAAGACAAAACCAATTCACTTCAGAAGATAAAGTTTAACAGTATAGTTTTGCTTTCTTTTCAGTGTAAACAGGACATTGCAAATAAGACAGAATCTAGTTCAGAATTTGTAGATTCCTCCAAGCATAGATAGGGAGGTTTCTTCTTTTTTGGGCCATTCCTCTACATCATAAATATCATAACACTCTCTTAGTGTTTTGTTTAATTCTTCAATAAAATCATATCTTTTTAAAAATGTATAGGAGATAAATTTGCCATAGTCTGATACTGAAGCAACAAATAAGTTACTCTTTCAGATATATTATTTATGATATAAAATAGGTGAATCGATAAGAGAGATGAGTATGGAACAGGAACCAAGCAGTAAATTTTGGGGAAACACAAAATAGAAAAACAAAAAACCTCACCTTTCCACTCTTCAGGAAGGAAGAAAAGAGTTCTGTAGCAGCCAGTAGGATTATCATCTGGAACTTTAGGTGGATTGAAAGCAAATGGATATATAGTATTTGTGTAAATAGGCCGGTCATATCCATGCATCTGCCAATTCGAAGGAACTGTATTGATTAGAAGAAACACAAAAGTCAGAAAGAGAAACTGATTAAAATAAGTCAAAAAGAAAAAATAACCTGCTTCAGACAGATGAGTTTACCAGTAGGTAGTTCAACCATAAACATGAATGTATATCATAAATGACCAAGACAGAAATTTAAATAAAATTATGAGGAAAGTGCTTTGACAGCTTGATGTGTTCGCAAATATTAGTTTTTGAATGTATTAAAATCATTTAGGCATGCATATACAAATATTGTAATTGCAGAAAAGTGAAAATAAAAAACAAAACCTATGCATTGACGGTGGGAAGTAATAACTTCAGTTAAGGCTAGGGTTGGAAGAACAAATTCTTATATTAGTTTACAGAGGGAAGAGGGGAGACTTCATAAGTTCGACTGTAATAGAATCTTGTTTTGTGGAAATGTTAAGGATGTAGGTATTGATAAGTTGGGTAAATCATCATACACGGATGCAAGAATAAATAACAATGATCATAAGATGAGTCCAAATAAATTTAAAATGTAGAATGGATGAGAATGGAAATGTTTCAGTAGATGAGAATTTCAATGGATCTTTACTTTCAAGCAGTTCAATAAGGAAATAAAGCTAAAACAAGTTCTTGTCGGCTATATTGTGAAGAATGGACCTTGAGCCTAACTCAACCCAAAAACAACGAGTGCTTTTGGGTGAGTATTACAGAAGGCCATATAAGGTGATAAACAAACCATCTCTACCAAAATGGGGGCACTTAACACCACTACCACATCCAAACTTGCCAATTGGAGCTTGGGCAACATAACATGGGGGTCCAAAACTGGGGCACAGCATAACAGAGATGGCCTGGCTTTAATACCATGGAAAAAAATGGAGTTTGGACCCTGGAACAGATTTGGAGGAACAAGGTGCCAACCAAGATAAAGTGTTTCTCTTGGTTGGTTCCCAGAAGAGCATGCTCCACACATGAGAGATTGAAAAGGAGGGGTTTCCATATTGCCTCTTGGTGCGCTCTCTGTAATGATGCAGAGCAAACCAACAACCATCTGTTCCTCCATCGCAGAGTGACAACACAATTGTGGAACCTTTTTCTGGGACTAACTCATACAGAATGGATTATGCCTGAGCATACAGCAGATCTGCCTAGTTGCTGGACCAGTAGAAAGGGGAGAAAATGTAAGAAAAAATGGGGGAGTATAATACCATCATTCATTTGGTGGTCTATCTGGAAAGAAAGAAATAGCAGATGCTTTCGAAACCAGGCTAATTCAATTGTGAAAGTCAAATGGAACTGCTTGACTACTTTTTATTTTTGGTGTAAAGAAGGGGGGATAGAAGAAGCTACACAAATTTTAGATTTTATAGGCTCTATGCAATCTATTAGCTTTTGTGTGTTGTTCTGTTTTTCTCTTGTTGGAACCATTTTCTGGAGGTCTCCGGCATATCCTTAATGCTGAGGAATACAACATTACCTTCTGAAAAAAAATGGAGTGTGGCCTAACTCAAACCTAAAGGTTAGATCATGAGATGAGGATTAAACAAGAACATAGAGGAAGACAAACCAACCACTGACGTCAAACACCTAACATAGATGAATCCTTACTGACCATATTTCTCCATTTAAATTCATCTGAAGCAACGCCAGACAAAATAAAATGTATCAGAGAAATAGTAATGCATGAAGTCCTAATAAAGGAAGACATAGAGGTCCGTCCGCAAGCAATACAGGTACTAACAGTAATGGAGAAATAAGTGCTCAACATATTCAAGCATTCAAAAGAGAAGATCAGTGGAGGATACCTTTTTATTTAAAAGTTAATAGAGCTATATCATACCTGGTATTGTTTCCCATGAATAATCTTGAAATGAGCTATCATAAAAATTCAATGGAACATTGGTAGGGCCAGGAGCCAACCAGAACTTCCACATGCCAGATAACGATTTAACAAAAGGTAAATCCTTAACCCAGTAAGCAGCACAATCAAGAGCTTTAGAAACAGCATCATCATCCCAAATTGCCGATTTTGAAATCAATTGATCCACTTTGTTGCGCCCATTCCAGTATCTCAGAGATCCTAAATACGAAGTAGGAGCATCAGAAAACAATTCAATGAGCACCCAAGGGTGACAATCAAGTCTATCCAGTCAAAAGGTGACACAAAACTTATGGTGTTCAAATATCTTCAACTACCAACGACCAACATCAACATCAGGCTTTATCTAATATCCTAATAATGATCCCAGGATTGCATTAGGGTCCTCCTTGATAATAAAAAGGAGAGGGAGTTGTAAGCACTATGACAGTGCACAATCTGCTTGAATCATACTATCAAGAGCGGAATATTTCTACAAAGACAATGAAGATGGAGAAAATAAGACTTGGCAAAGTGCAAGGACTCTGGAAGCACTAGA
This sequence comes from Solanum medicagineum, assembly GCA_026153255.1. Classification (NCBI taxonomy): domain Eukaryota; kingdom Viridiplantae; phylum Streptophyta; class Magnoliopsida; order Solanales; family Solanaceae; genus Solanum; species Solanum medicagineum. Next base: position 3,825,134 of record JAPFFP010000103.1, read on the forward strand.
GACTCTGATAGCTTAAATGTGTGAAAATCTGACTGTCTTGACACATACCTCTATCCATTTGAAACAAGGTAGCATGAGAAACTAATAAATCATCGAGCAAAGATTTTTTGTTCTTGTTGCAGCAAGCAAACTCGCTATTCAACCTAATTACCTTCTATCAAGAGGATCGTAAGTGACCGTATAAGCTTTCAATACAGCTTCAGGTAATCAAAATTCAAAAGTGACCAAGGGCGAAAACTCACCATGTAAGCCAAACTATTGTTGATAAGCATAAGAGGAGAACTCTAACAAGAACAATCTCTTAGCATGTCGTTATATAGATGCAATTGAGCATTACCTTCAACTGATTCATGACAATGAAGTGGGACATGAGAGTCTCTTTTCCTCCACTTGAAAAAATAAGGATCTTCCCATGCCTTGTAACCATTACTTGATGGAAGAACCATTTGACTGGTTAAAGAAGACATCACTTTTTATTTAAAGTTGCACCTCTGCAAATACAGAATTATGTCTTTAGCCAGGTGATCACAAATAAAACAAATGCGCAAGAAATCTCAGGACTGAAGCCAGGGGAGAAATGAAAACCACGAGGTCTCAAGTTCAAATCACAGCAAACTCAAAAACATTGTCATATTTTCCCAAGGCCTTAGGGATAGAGTGTTTGGTACATATGATAGTGGAGATTGTAGGTGCCCAGTGAAATAGTCAAGTTGCACCATAAGTTCGTCTAGACACCATCATTATAAAAAATATCAAAGACCAACCACAACAATTTGTCAGACCCAATTAAATCCCTTCTTCTTTTCCAGTTTTCTTATGTTTCATTGGTCAAAATCCTTGAATAACATTTTCCACGAGAAAACAAGTTCTTTAAAAATAAGAAAAATGACTTCACTTGTGGAAGTACGAAAAACAAATTGTAACACTCCACATTAATTATCTCCTCCTCACTCTCCAACGTGTCCCTTCTCCACTCTCCATTCCTAGCACCCCACACCCCTACCCGTCCACCCAAGCTCTCATACTTTTTAATAACCAAAAAAATCTATAATTGGCCCGCCCTTTAAACCAAGCACAACCTTCTAAACTCAATAGATAATGAGCCCGCCCCTCTATCCCTCTCCACTTAAATACAAGGTTTCGCGTTGCATGGTGCCAACCACTCTAGATTATACACAAATGCTTTTGACATGACATCTTTCTGCGCAAAAAGCCATCAAAAATGTTATCTTTCGTACCAAAAACACACCCACAGTCCATCTTTGATTCAATTTTAAAATAATCAAAAGATATATATAAATTGCAGCAGTGAATTAGATAATTGCTTGGTGTGTCAGTGATGAAACTTGTTATAGATCATCTAAATTGTTTACAAATTAAGAAGAATCAAAGAACAGTTTGAATGAATTAGAGTAGTAAATCAAAAATATCTTACCTAAAATTGAGATTTGGCAAAAACTCAGACGTTTATCGATCGGATAGAGTGGGTCTGCTTCAGTGAATATACTTCCTCTGCTGGTCAACACTCTTGAGTTTTATCTCAAATTTATTCCGTCAAAATACATTTTAAACTATCTTTTAAAGAAAACAATTTTATCTTAAATTAAATTGTTACAAATTCATGCATTTATGGAATGTTATTATGTGGATATCTCATTTTAATTAAAATGTATCTTTTTAATGAAGTTTTACTAATGTATTGGGAAGGATGATTTCTACGTCCTATAAAAAATTTATTCACCCTCTGTATACTTCTCTATATTGCACTTTGTTTATTTTTTTTATTTTAATATTTTTATATTACTAATAGTTTACAACATAAATTATTTTTTAAATTAAAGAATAATAATTTAGATGTTAAATTTACACTTTTGATATTTAGTATGAAAATATGAAAAAGAAATAATTTAAGAGGGTGTTTAAATAAGCTTACTTTGAGATGTTTTTAATTTTTATGTTTGGCAAAGACATAAGTATAAAAAGGTAAATTTAAAAAGTACAGGAAAAGAGTCATTTTAATCTACTTTTGATGTTTAAATCACTTAAAAAAAATTATCTAATCACTCTTAAATATGTTTTTGACACTTCACTTATTTATTTATATACTAATTTAAAGTACATATTTTAGGCATAGGTCTCACTTCAATCAATAAATTTTTTTTTTTTTAACTAAACTACTGTGCCTATGACAAAATATGTTATTCTTATTTACTCTTTGCATATATTAGCATTAGTATTAGTAAGGGAATAACTCGAGGAGATTTTTGATTGTCCTATCTCAGCTAATCGTTGACGAGTTTGCTTTTATTTAATTTTATATTTTTTAAATTTTAATTTAGTTATTTTTTAAAATATGTTATATATTTAAAAACTATGTAAAAAGTGTTATAAATTACAATAATTTAGTAATTTAAATTGAGAAAAAAGAAGTAACATATATCATTTGAAATCATGTAAAAGGTACTATAAATCACAATAATTACCAACTTAAAAATTTAAAAGACGGAAAACTTAAATGGTTCTTAAAATTTTATGAATGTCACATAAATTAGAACAGAGAGAGTAACTATAAATTACAATAATTAACAGTTTAAAATAATTAAAAGACAATAAAAGTTTTATCGACTCTTAAAATTCTATATACGCAACATACATTGAACAAAATTGCTAACATATATTATTTAAAAATGACATAAAATGTATTATAATTAACAATTAAAAGTTTAAAGAAAACATATAAAAAATCTATCAATAATATCATATAATAAATAGTTATAAAAGAATAACATATGATAATCTCGTTGAGGTATTGGTAAGCTCCTTAGAAAACTTTATCATATATTTCAGAATTTCTTAATTTTTAAAAATATTTTCTTTTCTTATAATACTTTTAGCCATACATTTTAAAATTTCTTTAAGTTTTAATAGAAGTTCAAAATTTATAAAAATTGATAATGCTAAGAAAAGAATGATACTGACCTCCATTAAAAGTGGAGAGAGGCAATATAAAAAATTAAAGAAGAAGAAGACGCATGAGATATTTAGTTGTGATTTTTTTTTTAAGAATAAGAAGAAGATATATGACTATTTAGTTTGTGATTTTTAATTTAAATAAGGAAAACGTGATAGAAGAAGAAGACGTGAGGTATTTTGTTGTGATTTTTAATTTAAATAAGGAACTACTGACAATGCTTAACTTTCCCAAACTTTTTTATCTTAAAACATTGAATTCACTGTTACACTTGGTAAAGTTATCAAAATACCTATACGAGAGATTGTTTACGTAACGCAAATCTCGACGTAATGCATCATCCCAAACTTTTTTAGCAAATTTGAGACCTGAACATCGATCAATATGATAAATTGAGTGGACTAGTGGTCCTGATTGAATTTTAGGCTAATTAGAACAAAAGATAATTTCTTGAGATAAAAATCATTTATCGAAAAGAGTGTGCGACAAGTCAGCGTCGCGGAGTTGCCCCCACATAGATCATTTTTGCACTTTACAGATAAAACGCATTTAATGCGTACGATTTATGTGTATATTACCATTTGTTCATAAAGCGCATTCATAATATGATTTATGTATATTTTTACCGTTCATACAACGGCATTCACTGAATGTGATTTACGTGTTTTGCTATAAAATGAACTGAAAAAGACCAGAGTTTGGGTTGCAAACAAGGTTCACCATAGTTCAAAAATTCTAATTTTAACGAGGGACAATCCGAAAATTTTCCCACTTCTCTTATACTTGACTCACGTCTAATATATGTTGTTTTCGGCCTTAAAAGTGTTTGATTCTAAACATTATCTTAAGTCTTTTATGCTAAATTGCTAAAGACCTAGGTCTAAAGAGAGGAGAAAGGGCTAGGGTTCAGAGGAATTGAAGCCAGATTCTTGAAATTTGAGTGTCCGTCTTCATCCCAAGTATTTAAGGCTAAACTAAAGCATAGATATTGTCCTTCCATGTGCCCCATGATTGTGATAGGATGAATTGTGATGGAATTGAAGTCCCATAAGTGTGTTTTCTTGAAAACTTTTAAAATGTTTAACCTATTTTACTTATACAGTATAATTGATGATTTCTATAAACTTGTTTCTTGAACAAATTATTGAAGCCTTTGATTTTATAAACTTGAAATATATTTTGAACTAAGACTTAATGACTATGCCTAAGAATTAAGTCTAGAGTCTTGACTTGTGAATGTTTGATTGTGATTGAGATGTGAACGTGATTACAACCCCATGAACTTGATGGTTCAATGTAATCTTTGTAATTGAACCTAACTTATAGGTCTTGACTAAAGTGTTATCATAAATGATTATCTAAACAACTCTCGAAAGATGTGATAGGGATGAATTAGATGGTTGATAGGCCGAAAGGTTTGAATGTGAAAGAAACGATGAATTGATAAGAGTCCATATGAGACTTATTGATTGGTTAGACTAGATTGATTATTTTATGAGAATTAAGTTTTGGGAGCAGTATCGAGTACCAATTGAGTGAGAACAAGTGCAATTCAAACGTAATAGCTACGTCGTCAAATGTAGGTAAGAATTAAACAGTAAATGGGATGAATTCCTTGTTATTTTTCCCTTGTAGAGACTTGATTGATTGTCTTAGATCTATGATAGATTGATTCGTCCTTTACCCTGGTAAACTATCCCTGGTACTCACCTCTACTTTCTGTATCTGTTTTGTGATGCAGGCCCCAACACAAGCCAGCAACACTGATCCCAGTTAGCAGCAGTATTTACAAAGACTAGTAGTGAGCAGTTGATGTCGCTCAAACAGTAGATCTCACTTTGAGGATAAAGTGATCGTCAATAGTAAAAAACCTAACCGAGGTTAGGGTCAAATCCCAAGGGAATACGGGGCTTTGCCACTTTGATTCACCAATAATCAATTCAAATATCAAACAAACTCAATTCTCAAGAAAGGGGGGGGGTTTTGCAGTGATCGATAGGAAGTTAAACTAAACTACTAAAACGGAGAGACAGTCAAATTGGAGAGCAACTTGGGAAATTGTGTTCCCCATGATTCATTAACTTAGACACCACGGATAACACAACCTAAAGTGGGACATTGCATGCAGGACGATAACTTAGGTTCTTCCAACCCTTAGGTAAAGGTGAAGGTCGAATTTCACTATGGCGCTTGGCCAGCTACCATAGTGTGTCAAACTAACCATTACCCATTGTCCCAGTCAACCTCTCCTAGGCCGAGTTTGGTTGATTAGACAAGAAGAAATTGATCGAGTTCTGTCAACCATTTCCTTTTCCTATTCATTACTACCTTGATCGGGATCATGACACTAGGCGGAGCTCAATGTTGGCCACCATCAAACAACAAGCAAAATAAAGAAAAACGGATAATACGTGCAAAGGCCCAACTCAAGAAGTGCAAATAATCCGGATTTTCTAGGTTAGCTACTCATGGTTCCCACAACCCCAAGTTGTGGGGTTTAGCCACTCATGGCTTGGGCAGCAAACAAATCAATGATGAATAAAGAAGACATGGTAGATTTCTTACCCACGAAAATTGAAGAACAATGAAACCCACTTTGCAATTAGAATCACAAGCTTGAATGTTGAAGTTAATACATAAATGAATCTGATCTCCCAATTTGAGTCTCCAAAGATAAATCCTAAATTTCTACTTTAAAATTTGTGTGTTCCTTTGAATAACGAATAAATTCTTTCCTAATTCTCTAACATATACTATTCATAGTATTTACAAAAAGATTCTTAAAATAATTAGAAAATCTGATCGGCGTCTGCTACAGCTTGCAGTTACGACTCGTGGGGTGCCCTATGAGTCCTAGTCGGGCTTTCGTTGTTAGCACTTGATATTTTGGACTTCATGGCTATGATACACCTTAGTGGTAGTCTGGTCTACAATTCGTAGTGCCTTCTCGTAGTCCACTCTTGCATTTCTTGGTCCAATTTTGATCAATACTGTCGATTGCTATGAGGCCTCCTTTTACAAGTCATCGAGGGGACTACGACTCGTACCTTGAGCTCGTATGACTGAACTTCAAAATTTAAGATTTTATTTTTGAACACTGTTAACTGATACGAGACAGTCTCTATGACTTGTAGCTTGGGCTTCAACTCGTAGTGGGGTCCGTAGGTCCTGAAATCAACAAAATTTATAACTTTTTTCAAAATCACGCCAACCTGTATTTTCTGCAAAAACAAACACAAAAACACATAAAAAACATAAAAAGTAGCATTGAGAACGCACAAAATCCTAGGTTTTAGGAATCAAATATGTTGTATTTTGACAGCAGCACATCAGCAATGGGCCTTTCCAGTCTTCATTTGTATCAATGGCTGTCTTTTGTTATCCGAGACTTGTCTTATATATTATTTTAATTTTGTATATGTATATAGAGGTGTATTATGGTCCAGTATGATATGTCGTGTCTATAGTAATTTTGTATAGGTAACTTTCAGGTCTTGAGAGGGTGATTGTAGTTGTAATTATATATTCAGTATTAATTAATTTTATATTTGTTGTTCATTAGACTCTCTTTGTCGTACCTGTTACTAGCAGTTTCGACCAGGATTAGGCTTGCTTAAGGTACACACCATCATGACCTGTAAAGTCAAGGCGTGACACCATCGTAGCATGAATCCAAACTGATTCTCAGAAATGGACGTATCACTCCTTCTTCTTATCTCCACCCCTTTCTCCAAAATTTTTATAGTGTGACTCAATAACTTAATATCTTTTTTTGAATCTTGTCAAATAACAAATAATTTCAAAATTTATAGAAATCCATACATGTTGATGAGAGAAATTAAAACATTAAATTTTTTATGTTATATTTTTCTCTTTTTTAAAATTCTGTAATTTTTAATATATAATTACCTCTTACCGTATATTTTAAAACTTTTTATAAAATCTTAAGTAAATAAAGAAAGACAGGTAACATATTAATAAAGATAGGGAAAAGGTCAAAAATGTCCTTTAACTATGTGAAAGCAACAAAAATATATTGATTTATACTTTGATCCAAAAATGTCCTTACTATCAGTACTTTGGTCCAAAAATGTTCTTATGGTTATTTAATGAGTAAAAAAACACCCTTTTACAAATAAATTTATTATTTATTTTATTTTTGAACACATAATTTTTCTAATAATTTTTTTAATTAGAAAATATTTATTCTACTTTAATTAGAAAAAAAAAATTAAAATGAATTTTTTTTTGCTTTATTATAATTACTATTTTTATGATTATCAAAATAAAAATTAATATGCCATTTATTATGATCTTATATTTATAACACATATTATTTGTTATATAATATTCTATTTTAATTGATAAATAGGATTAAGAAAAAAACGCTTTCTTACCCTTTTTTTAGTTAATGTGATTTAATAAAATAGAAAGAATTCTGTAAAAATAATATTTTTATTAGAAACTCGCTTACTTTACCATGAAACTGATGTGAGTCTGCCACGTGTTCCTATGACTCACTCAATTAATCCTTCTTTATCCAAGACTCCAAGGGAACTTCCATAATTTCAACCTTCTAAGTGAGGCTTTTCTTGTGCCGCCGCTACTTCCAAACCTATTGTCGACCTACGCGTGGATCATTAGCGAATGAAAAAGGGTTGTTCTGTAGGCGTGCATTCATCTAAGACCGCTATCTATCCAATGCCAACAAATTGCTTAAGAAAGCTTTAGTGTTTTGCCTCTTTCAATCGCTTCTGTTTCTTTATATACTTCTTGGTGAGTTCTTCTCTCTGTGTTTCCCTCTGTGTTGCATTTGTTCATGCGTTTTAAGTTTTTATGGTGATATCTTTTCGAAGTTCAGCCTTTGCCTATTGATTCCATGATTATCCGTGAAGGACATATTTATGTGAATGTTGTTTTCGATTTTGATTTTAAGTTATAAAAATTGATGAACCAAGGTGTTCGATCATATGCCTGAAATTCTGCATGTGCAGAGTGCGTGTTGAGACATAATATGATTCTGTAATTAAGGTGTTCTCTCCTTCAACTTTTAGATAATTTTATCACTGAATCTAAAATGGTATCAGAATATATAGCAGGTGGCAAAGGTGCGCCTTTCTTCCCCTAATGTTAGATATGCAAATCTTGGATGTGATCTTCGATTAAAACCTTCATGGTTTTAACCTCTATGATTTCTGAGTTCTGCTAAGTTAATTCTATTTTCTAAATTTGGTAGTGTGTTCATTTTGATAATTTTACTTGATTTTGTGTATTCATGGTAATACTTGTTTGTCATCGGCAAATGTGTGTTTGCGTATGGTTTCTCGAGAATAGATGTTTTCCTGCATATAAGACAATAATTAGTCCCTCAAAAGCTCAACACGTGCAAGGTTTTGCAAGCTGATTACACAAACACTTTAGCTGCTGCTGAATGTTCAATCTTGCACCACATTTCGGTTCCTTGTTTCCCCCCTTCATCTTCAACAATCCACAACGTGATGTACATTAATAGGCGTCGTTGTGCTTTCTGTCTCAACAGGTCTCACTGTAACTCACTCTACTATTGTTTATTATACTGATCAAAACCTCTTAAATCTTAGAAAAATATAGATTCTATCTCTAAGATGTCAATGTTAGCTTGTATATCAATGATCGATCCAACTGATAAGTTATAAAAACACCAACACGTTTACTCCTCAGAGCAAGGATAAAACATCAAAACCTCTACACTCCTAGAAAAACACAGAATTCTATCTCTAAGATGCCAATGTCAACTTGTATATCGATCCAATTGATAAACTGGTTCATTGATAACAGTCCAGTTTTTTCAGTTATGCAATTGCTTCTTCCTTTATTTTCTTTGACCTTTATGGTTTGCTTTTTCCTTCTCCCTCAATGAATTGTCAAGGTGTGATTTTCAAGATTTAGTGATGCATTTGGCTCTTCAACTATATCTTTGTTAAGTTATAGGTTCATCTGCATAAGCTTGTTAAGCATCAAGCAAGGAGACACTTTCAACAACTCATAGATGCAATTGCTCATTGCTGAGATCTGAAGGTGCGCAGTTGCTGATTGGGAAATGAGATGTGAAAATTATCTATGCCCATTGATGTTCCTTGTTCTCCAGCCTAAAAGTTTGCTTCTTGATTTCGAAGTGGACTTAAAAGTTTCTGATCTTCGGCTTAGTGCATTGGCTCAACAAATAAGCAACATATGATGTTAGCTGCATCTAAATTTATTTCTATTTCTTACCTTGTTAATTAGAACTTCTAAAAGGAACTTACTCAAATGTATAGGTAAGACTTGGTTCTTTGCAATGTGAGACATTCCAAAATCATGCTACAGCTCAACTCCGGAACCAGTTTTTGCCTTGTCGAACTGCTAATATGATTTCTAGACACGTTTTATATTTTACTCACACAGACAATATGTGGAGCAATCATTTACGAATGAGACATCATATTTTAAATTCAAATTTAGTTATACAAATAAGTGTGTAAAAACAATTAAACATATTAAGTGTTGCCCAGACAGCTTTTACTAGTATATATATATTTAAGACTTGAAAATAGCCAAAATTCTATTTAATTTAATTCTTTCCTTGTTTGAACAAACAACAAATTTCATCACCTATTTTCATATTAAAATAAGTAATAATTACACGATAATAAATCAACAACAACAAAAATCCTTGTTAGGATAATCTATTCGCAACAATTGACATCTTTCCAAACTAACCAAGGATACAATAGTTGAAAAAAATTTAAAAGCTAGAAATTTTCTTGGTAATTTATATCTGATTCTAAAATTATAGATATTATAGCTTTTCTTACACGGTTCAATAAGGATTTATTTAAAAATGACAAATTTAGTTTATGTGAAAATGATAGAAAAAGACTATTTTGTCTAAAGTGGGATATTTTAATGAAGGATAAAAAGTTCAAATAATATTTTTAAGGGTTTTCATGCTTTTAATATGGTATTAGATATAGATTATACAATTAAATATAATAAAAATAGTAAAAAAAAAAAAGAAGCAATTTAGAAAAATAAAAAAAGACCATATTATGTTAATGAGAGTATTTTAATGAAGGATTTGTAAGGACGTTCATGCAATTAAAAAATTGCTAAGAAAAAGAACAGAAATATTCTTGAGACTTCATGTTGTAGATCTCAAGTTTGAAATCCCTTGCAAGTGAACGCAAGGGAGGTTTGTCTTCTAGGTCGAGTTTGTCGCATGGAGCTTGCCTAGTGCGGGTTACCTCACCTGTGTGGCCTGCGAGATATTATATAGAAGTAGGGATTTACTTTGTGCGCATCCAAAGAGTAGTGGTTGGGGTTTTCCCTTGTCATTTAAGAAAAAAAGAATAGACATATTCTTTTTTAAACAAACTAAAAAGAGAAGTAGGAAAGATAAATTAAGACGAAGAGAGTATCTAATACGTAGCACAAAAAAGTAAGAGTATACATCGATCTATTCAGTTATGCATTATCAATTTGATTTATCAATTTTTTGTTTTAAAATATGTTAAACCAATAAGTTTTTTCTTTATCAATTTTTGACCATTAACTATTCAATTTTCAGTTTAACCAATAACTAATCCAATATTTTTATTCAATTTAAGTTACTGATCGATTTGATTTTTACACTTTCCTATATAAAAGCATCCAAGCAATCTCCCCACCCCTCACTTTAAATTGTACACTATCCTCAGTGTGCACCATAAACAATAGAAAGGGGAAAAGATCAAGGCATTAGCCATTCATGTGGTACTTAGACTTCTCCCAATAAGATATGATTTTCTAGTTTCAACTTTATGGCCTACTTATAAAAAATAATGATGAAATTGGGTTGCTTTCCAACAAACGGTACGATTTGAACTACTTTTTACCTCCTCTTTATACTTATGAATTGGCCCGCAATTTTTTATTTTTTTGCTTTATGATTTTGTCCATGGGGCAGTGCAAATTATTGCAAGCCAAAAATCAAATAATTCTTTATGAACTTTTTGACTTTCAATCGAGGAGTATCATTCCGCCTTGAATATTTTTAATATATAGAAAAATCAACGAGAGCACGATTAATGTAAAATTTATAATTATTTTCATATACAAAGGTAAATAATAATATCTTGAATTATTTCATACTAACATATAATAAAAAATTTATCAAAAAATATAGTAAGAAAACAAAAGTAGTTCTAAAAACTTCTTTATATTATATAGAAATATAAAATAAATGATAACTAATTATAAAAATGTAATTTCACATGCTAGCAAAAATCTACCAAGAAAGATAAGAAGATAAATAAATAATTCTAGAAGCATCTTTCAATAAATAGATGAAGAATGAGGAAGCAAGAATAATATATTTGTTATTCTATCTTAATTTATTTAAATATTATATACTTTGCATTATGTTTGTCCTCTAAATTCACTCTACTTGATTAAATATACAACACAAATTTTATATATTAATTTTTTCTAGAAAGTTTCTCTATTATTATTTTTAGTTTATTATATAAAAAACCATAAATAGGACAGTAAAGGATATTTTATAAAATTACTTAAAAAATAAGCTTAAAGTAATTATTACATTATGCAAAGCATATATGAGTTTTTTAGAAATATAAATCCAAGTTTTAGAAAATTCTAATGGTTGTACAATAATTTTTTTTAAAAAAAATTAATTGAATATACATCTATCTATTATTTATTTAAAAGATTATGAATTATTTTTTTTAAAAGTAACTTCAACAATTTAATTGTTCTATTTTGTTATGAGTTAATAGTTAAAAGGCCCATTAAACTTGACACACTTTATTAAATGCACATCTAACAATGAGAAAGTCTTAATTATAGCTTAACTCATTTCGTTATTATTTTACTTTCTTTTTTTAATGAATTTGTTAACCTTTATTTTGGTTCTAACATACATGAAAAGAAATAAGTGAGATAAAATTAATAACATATTAGATTGAAATTAAAGAATAAATAAAAATAAT
>JAPFFP010000103.1:3850768-3864080 GCA_026153255.1 Solanum medicagineum
CTGCTACTAAATTCATCCTTTTAATTAAATAATTAATTACTCATTTTAAAAAATATATTTTATATATCCATTGAAATGTAGATAACTTTAATAATAAATTTTCTTTTACTTTTAATAAATTTAGGATTTTTTTTAAAGCTAAATAAGATAAAAGTTCTATTATTTAAGTTAAATAAGATACAAAATTTATTTAAACTAAATAAGATGAAAGTTTTATTTTTAAGTTAAATAAGATGAACGTTTAATTATAACACAGGGCACAATCATAAAAAAGTATATACACAAAATATTTTACGTTAATAAGATAAAAATTTTAGAAAAACTTACATAAATACACAACTTATCTTATCATAATCTTCAAAATTCTCTACCATTTAAAAAAATTACAAAATTCCCATCTTTTTACATTCTCTCTCCTCCCATATGATACTTAGCGTTAACTTTTCCACTCAATTTTTACTAGCCTATTATTATGATTATTTTAACTTTAGAGTCCAATTAGTTGTCAATCACTATGCATTAGTCAATTATCCATAATTAATTTCAAATTAAAGCTAATTCATAATAAATTTTTACACAACTATTTCTTTCCTTTTCAAATTTTCGCTCCTTTTAAAAGTTATTTTCACACAATTATTTCCTTCCTTTTCAAAATTTTCTTTTCATTCTTTGTTCCAAATAAAGTTTTCCCCAAATTGATTTCGTCCGTTTGATCAATGAAAATTTTCAATTTATTCTCAAACAACAAACGACGATGCCAACACCCATCAAGATGAGTCCATTGAAAATGATTCCCAAGAAGAGACGAAGGTCACCAAGAATGTAGTTTCAACTTCAAAACCCAAAGTTCCAAAATGACATGCAGAAAAGGGGAAAAAGGAAGAGTCCATCAAGAATGTGTCTGCCTTTGTTTCTTTGATGTTTGAATAGATATGTCAAATGTTTTGGTACTTCTACTGTTGTTATTTTGATGTTGAATAGTGATAATAGTTTTTGGTATTTTTCTAGTCAATATTTGGAATAACCATAAAGATTTCAACATTTGTTTTTTACATATGTTTTTTTGCAGTTAGATTTATTTACTTCATGATACTTAGGTGCAGATGTTAAGCAAAATTTTACATGCATGATACTTGAACTACTCTTCAATGTAAATTCTTGATACTTGCTTCAAACAAAATATCTGACCACTAAATCGAAATTTTATTTTGATACTTGATAATTATAAAGATATTAGGTATCAAATAGTATATTATTAGTTATTTGATACTTGAATCTTTTGTTTAAACCAGTAACTTTATGAATTTAACTAAGCATTTTTAAAAAAAATTCATTCCAGTTTCCAGATCATTCAATAGCACTGAACCTATGACTTTAAAATGAAGAAACAAATTGTATATATTCAAGTATCAACATTATACATCCACATGTATGCATCTATTTAACATTCAAACTCTTATGTAATTTTGATACCTGATGTAATACAACATTATGAGTATCATATTCGTTAAACAATAAGATACATATTTCTACATTTTCACCTGCCATATGTAGTTCTTGAATATGCAATTTTCTGTGGTGTGCCTGTACTCATTTCTTGAATGGTTCTTCAACTTCTTTCAAAGGTAGTAAAAAATCACATCTAGATGCTGCTTAATGAAAAACAAGACAGTTAAATATTAAAAAAACAATGATGTATTTTCAGTGTTCGTATTACAACTGTTACATGACTTTTAAATAATAAGTAGTAAATGACACTGTGTGACAGGTATAGAAACTTAAAACTATCAGCTTATTTGTACTTGGTCATACTTAATTAGATGTGATGATGCGGGTGAAAATGTAAAAATAAGTATCTTATTGTTTAACGAATATGATACTAATAATATTGTATTACATTAGATATCAAAATTACCTAAGAGTTTGAATGTTAAATAGATACATATATGTGGATGTGTAATACTTAAATATATATAATTTGTTTCTTCATTTTAAAGACATAGGTTCAATGCTCTTGAATAATCCGGAATCTGGAATGAATTCTTCAAAAGTATCCTAAATTAAATTGTCACGACCCAATTTAGCATCATGACCGATGCTAAGGGAGGGAATCCCAAAGCAAGACTTACCAGAATTCTACAGAAAATCGGGCAGAGTTTCCTTTATTTTTGGGCCTATCCAAATGTTTTCCTGTCTCAAATATCAACAACATCACTAATAACATCTCCAGATTTAACCACAACATCCGTCAACAATCTAATCGCTATACAATAATATCAATTCATCTCCAAATATGAAAATAAGTCTAAAACTAATCTCATGACTACAATAGATTGAATACTTATGACTCTTGTAAAGGAGTTGACTATGGAGCAACTCTAAGAATTCAAGAAAGGTCCATAACAATAAACTTATTTTCCACGTGAACAAGTTTGGGCTCACCAAGGAATCCACTTGCTAGCTCTAGCTAGCGAAATTCACGTCAAGATCACTTGTATTTCTCTAGAGGAAAAAAATATAGCGAGGAGTGAGACACTAACTCAGTGAGTAATAATAATAATCACAATTGTTTTAATGAGGGACAAGTCAAAAAATATGCAAGTATAATAATTAAAATCCTGTAATAAATGATCTTTCAAAAATCAATAGTCATAATCAATCTTGTTGTCTCATATAAACAAATCTACTTAACCATTTGCAAATAAACTCAGTAAACACTTTCATATCAACTCAGTAAAACGCTTTTTCATATCACACTCAGTAAAACACTTTCATATCAAACTCCGTAAAACTCTTCATCTCACACTCAGTAAAATACTTTCATATCACACTCAGTAAAACGCTTTCATATCACACTCAGTAAAACACTTTCATATCAAACTCAGTAAAACACTTTCATATCAGATCATATATATATTTGGGAGGTTTTCAAGAATGAATCATGTAATCTGTAATCGGTGATTGGGATGTCTATCTCCTTAAAAGAATAGATGATAACTGTAACTTTCATATCGGTAAATCCCTACTCGAGGGACATCGGTAATGGTATGCTAGTTCTACCTTCCCACTAGCGAGGACTCAATTTGTAATCGGTAAATATAAGGTGCACCAGGTCTAACGAACCCGCCGTTAGCTACGGGATTCATCAAAGTCTACTCCCATTAAAACTTTCTTTATAAACCATATAAGCTTTTCCAAAGCAGTACAAAGTATGTAAATCTTGTAATCATATCATATCAAAACTTAATGAAAAAACATGTAAAGGTACTTATATCTCAAGTAACGTCAAATCCTTTCAATAACAGTAATCATCTCATGTTCGATATAGTTGTCTTATAAAATACAAATAACTATTTTGGTATCATATCAAGTAAAAGGACTGGTCTCATATACAAATTCAAATCACTTGGTAATATTCACTTTATAAATCATGTAAAAATCATGAAACTTATAAAACACAAATTGGGGTTAAGATTACTGCTCATAGTACTCCTGCCGAATTATAAAACTCGTTATCTCGATCAATCTGCACGACTTTCTTTAATAAAATCTATAATCACATCATATCGATCTTATGTTAGTTATTTTATTTAAGGTAACTCTTAACTAAGTTCAAATACCCAAATCCTTTGGCTCATGTTCAATTTTGATTTTTTTAATCCAAATTATATCTTCTCATCATCTCTCAATGAGTCGCAATTTCTAATCATCCATCTCTTGATTTGCTTAAGTTAGTATTCAAAGGGCTTCGTGTAATTTTTTTTTTCCTCCAAGGATAAGAGCACAAAACTATCATTTACATAATTCATTATTATTAATGAAAATTCTCATACCCCATTCAATTAAAGTTCGCCATTATAAAGTTATTACTACCTCTATCTTCTTTAACCCATAATATTAGACATATATCCTTTTTCATGGAATAAATGAAGTGCCTCAAATCTTGAGAGTCAATTTTTTTATCTCTTAATTTTTTTATTTTGTTAAACTCTCCATCCCAATTTCATAACTATGGTGTATATCCTTCAAATTTATAAATTAAGTATATAAACTTACCGATTCTTTTGCTTCTCTCTTTAACTAAGAACCAAGATCTTCAATGTTTCTTCTTCGCTCCTTAATTCGCTGGAAAGGATGCAGCAAAACTTTTCTTTGCCTTTTGTTTCCTCAAAATTAATTGGAGGATTATAAAGGGTTTAACTATTGAAGCCCCTTTCTGCAACGTGTAATGGGCTGAAGCCCAATTTTTTTTTCAAAAGCAAATTACTTATTTATCCCCCTCTTCTGTTCTTTTCTTTTCTTTCTTTTTTTATTGTTTAACAACATTTTCCTCTTTTTTTTTTCTTTTAGTAAGAAATAATAATCTATTCCTTTTATTAAAAAAAATCTAAATGACATATATACCCTTGTTTTAATATAGGATATTACATAAATTC
This sequence comes from Solanum medicagineum, assembly GCA_026153255.1. Lineage (NCBI taxonomy): Eukaryota > Viridiplantae > Streptophyta > Magnoliopsida > Solanales > Solanaceae > Solanum > Solanum medicagineum. The sequence continues at coordinate 3,855,205 of JAPFFP010000103.1, forward strand.
ACAAAGTTACTGTTTAAACAAAGATTGAAATAAGTATCAAACAGCTGACAATATATTATTTGATACCTGATATTTTTATAATGATCAAATATCAAAACAAAAATTTAATTTAGCGGTAAGGTAACTTGTTTGAAGCAAGTATAAAGAATTTACATTGAAGAGTGGTTTAAGTATCATATGTGTAAAATTTTGTTTAACATCTGCATACTGATATCATGAGGTAAATAAACCTAACTGTTAAAAAACATATGTAAAAAATAGAGATTGAAATCTTTATAGTTACTACAAATACTAACTAGAAAAGTAAAAAAAAATATTAACATGGCTATTCAACATTAAAATAACAACGGTAGAAGTACCAAAATATTTGACATATCTATTTAACATAAAAAAAGACAAAGGTAGACATATCTTTTTCTTCTTTTGTTGGCATCCACTTCAGCCACGATTACTTCAATCAAATTTATGAAAAAATATTTTCTCCAATAATTATACCATTGCTTTTATATCCATCGCTTTCGACAACAAAGGGGGAGTGGTAATGGGTTCTTTCTTTTTCCCCTTTTTTGCATGTCGTTTTGGGACTTTGGATTTTGAAGTTGAAGCTACGTTCTTGATGACCTCTGTCTCTTGTGAATCTTCTTCAATGGACTCATCTTGATGAGTGTTAGAATTGTCGTTTGTTGTTTGAGAATCCATTGAAATTTTTCACTGATCAAACGGACGAAATCAGTTTAGGAAAAACTTTGAAACATAGAATGAAAAGAAAATTTTGAAAAGGAAAGAAAATATTGAAAAGGAAAAAAATAATTATGTGAAAATCAATTATAGGTTACCTTTAATTTGAAATTAATTATGAATAATTGACTAATACATAGTGATTGACAACTAATTGGACTCTAAAACTGAAAATAGTCATAATTTCAGTAGATTCCATTTTCTGTGTGACTGACTGCCCAATTCCCTATTTTTTCGACAAGTATCAGTCGTTGACTAAAGTATTACGAATGACTTAATTTTAGGGGATTTTAAGTAATTTAGGAAATAGTTGGTATAAAAAGGAATTATCGCTTTATAGTATGAGATTTGTATAATTTATACAAAATTTTATTTTAAGAATGAATAACTAAAGCTTGCCGGAAATAGTCTCTCTATCTCTATGAAGTAGTGGTAAAACTCATATACATTTTGCCCTCCCCTGACCCCAGTTGTAGGATTTCACTGAGTATGTTGTTGTAATAACAAAATTACAACCTTTTAATTAAATAATTTATTACCCACTTAAAAATTATATTTTATGTATCAATAAAAATGTAGATAAGTTTAGTAATAAATTTTCTTTTACTTTTAATAAACTTACGAATAAATATTTTTAAGATAAATAAGATGAAAGATTTATTTTTAAGCTAAATAAGATAAGAATTTTATTATTTAAGTTAAATACGATGAAATTTTTATTCAATGCTAAATAAAATAAAAAATTTATTTTTAAGTTAAATAAGATGAATGTTTGCTTATAAGAACATACGTCACAATCATAAAAATCCATACATAAAATATTTATGTTAATAAGATGAGAATTTTATTTTTAAGAATGAATAACTAAAGCTTACAAAGAAAATTTTTTTTTAAAAAAATACTAAATAAGATGGAGGATATTTTTGTAAAGAGACAACTTATTCTTAGAAATTATGCAATGAATAGTATTTTGAATATGATAAACAAAACGAACAATAAAGACTACTCTCAACATAACTAATCCCATCATAACTTATTGCAATACAACTTATCGTGACATAATTAATCCCACCATAACTTATATCCAAACCAAACGACCCCTTAGTTTTATACTAGAACTGTTGGAAACCATATACACAGCAGAGACATATAAAGATCGTACTGCTTACATGAATAATAGATAATATGTACGTTTACGCTAGAACACATATAATCATGCTAGAACACATATGTAACACCCCCACACTTGCCTAGGAATACTCCCATAATCGTAATTCCCATATATCTCAAATCAGGGATATTTAAGCACTTATCCACGTAGCTCGAAAAGTTCCTATGATGTATTTTTTTCAATATCTCAAAATCCGTGCAGACTTTCACAAATTCGACTGCATATTCTTGTTCAGAGGGCATAATTATGTGGAAAAATGAGTACATACAAGGTATACTTTGTCCGTGCCAAGAAAAATAAGTTTTGGTGAAATTTTACAAAACCAATAGCTGTACACGACAGGTTCGCGACACGGACCAGTTCAAAAAGTTCTGAAGTTTGCTCTTTTTCACTCCAGGGCAATTGGGTAATAACCCTATACCTATATACACGAAAATCCCTCATTGTCTAGCCATTTTCCACCCTAAAAACCAACAAAAAACCTCTCAAAATCCTCTCTAATCTTCATCAAATTCTCCACCCATTCTTAAGATTTTCAAGAAATCTTGTTGGAATTCAAAGAAATCAAGTCAAGCCCCAAGTCCTCCTCAAGATTCAAGAGTCCCAAAACTCATCCAGATCTAAGGATTTCATTCAAGCTTCAAGCCTCCATTTCAGATCTTGTTCAAGAAACTCTCCAAAGTCAAAGTATGTGAGTTTCAACTATTGGGTCCTTCCACCCATGGTGCCCTAATCTCCTTTTACTCAATTTTCATGATTTAAAGTTGATTTTACAAATGGGTTTACTGGCATGAACATGTCTATGAACTATGTTAAAGCTATGTAAAGTTGTGATTGTTTTGCTATGTTTTGAGCTATAAATCTTGGATCTATTGTAAGTTTGATGAGGGGTTTTGATGTATATTTCTTGAGGGTGTTGATTGATAGTTTTACAATGAATTTTCTTGCATGATTTCATCTCAAAATTGCATGGTTTTATATACTATTTCACTCCCTCTAAGTGTTTGACAAAATATCCGGATGTGGTTTCTTGAGGAGTTGAAGATCCAAAGCATGAGATATGATATGATTGATAATATGATGATGAAATGAGCTTATGTGTATGATATATCCTATTTAAAGTGTAGAACTCGACCATGCCCAATTTGGGTGGTCTAAGCACCCGAATAACCTAGTGAAGGATTTGTACTACTCCACCTTGTGATGGGGTGGCATCATCACTAACTTAGATGGGGGTTTGTACTCATCAACCTAGGAAAGGGTTTGTACTTATCCACCTACTGATGGGGCAGCAGCATCACTGACCTAGATGGGGGTTTGTACTGATCAACCTAGGGAAGGGTTTGTACTTCTCCACTTTGGTGATGGAGCGGCATTATCACTAACCTTGATGAGGGTTAGTATTCATCCACCTAAGTGATGGGGCGGCATCATCACTAACCTACCAAGGGTTTGTACATTTGGAAATCTATCTTGGTCTCTTCTACACATATGATATTCTACGTGAGCATGAATTACTTAAGCATGTTTTACTTATGCATTGATCATACATGCCATATTGTTATACTATGCATATTGCCTATTGTTATGCATTTTGATTATGATGCTTAGCTCTTTTTGGCGTTGCATCCTACATACTTAGTACATTCAAACATACTAATGCATATTCTTACCTACATGATATCACCATGTAGGGATTGAAGCCCAAGTTGATCAGCCTCTTTCTCCACGTGGCTAGTTTAGTACTACTCAAGCTAGTTGGTGAGTCCTCCACTTTGGGGACCTTAGAATGTTTCTCTTATTATGTATTCAAACACTCTTCTTTATTTTCTATCTTGACTATGAGGGTGAGCCCGATTGCTTTGTCTTGGCCCCCGCTCTTATTTATGTAGTAGAGGTATTGTTGGACATGCTATGTATCTATGATATGAGCCTTGACTATTTTGTCTCTTGATTATGATGTTATGCAAGCTTTTTCCCCTTACTCTCTTGCCCTTTATTTCTAAATGTTTGCATATTACTTAAGTATTAATCTCTCTCCCTTAGTCCCAATTCCCCTTGTTTATATCTCTTATGTTGTTTTACATTGCTTCCGCAACCAAGGATGTGTAATGATATGCTATGAGGCTTGTTTGGGGTTCCTTCGGGTTTCCCATTTGCCGGTCACCTCTAGGCCCTAGGCTTGGGTCGTGATGACATAAACTTTATGAAAGTTTATACCTCTGGAAGCATGACCATATACCCTCAAGTGAATCCACGGTTAGACAGCAGTTTTGTGGTCTTCTATAGTGATCCCAAGTTCACATCTGAACTCTCTCCATACTTAGGGGGGCAAGAATTGAATAGAAAACCTAAATATTTTTCATCCAAATCCCCTTTTTTCTATATTAGGAAAACCCCTATTTGTAGAGGACCTTTCCAAATCCAAAAGGAAGAAGGAAACCCACTTTTCTTGAAAAACAAGAAACTAGTGTCCTCCTTTTATTAGAAATAGGATTCTGATTTTTAGTTAAATATGAGCATTGTAGGGACCACATAATTAATTGCTGAGGCTCTCTATTATGAAAATAATTCAAATAATTAATTTAAAATTACTCTTACCATAATAAATTACAAATCATTCCACTAAAGATTCATAATTGTACTCCTCTATTTATATTTCGAAATTCCCCATTAAACACTTATGTAATTCTCAATGTTAAGATTGTAGATACGAATCAATAGATTAAATTACTGACAAATTTAATTTAAAGATTAATTTTCTTTAGAGCACTGTTTACCTTGTTTCATGTGTCGGATTCATAAATCCACTTGCAAGGTTTGACACGATGAAAACTTATAAGCTTCTCAAAAGACATATCATTAATCTCTAATCGAGACATGGATTTCGTCAACTAACTTATTATTTCACCAATATATATTATTATAATCTGATCTGCCAGGCATATTGATTCATCTTCAGAATCTCACCTTTTAATAAATTAAAACGATAAATAATATATACAGATCATAATAGTTATATCAAGATTGAGAATATAAGTACATTTAACAGTTTAGAGAATATGTTTTTATTAGTCAGTCTAAAACAACTATCTCTACTCGGTCCCGTTCAATACATACAATATGCATTAGCAAAGAAGTTGGAACTACACTATTCCCATAATCAAGATAAATTATATATAATCTTGCGCTACAATCATACCGATGGTTTGTCCAATATCCATCTTAGATTGTGAACGAAAAACTTTATACTTATAAGAACCAATGATTTAATCTTCTGTGTATAAGCTAAAACTCTATACACTAAATCATATACTATATAAATGGACACATAAACAATTATACAATCTATTAAAACTTTTATTAAAATTGGATGAATAATTGTTCTTCAATAAATACTATATCTAACTCATGGTTAATAGATATATTCCATGGTTAATAGTATATATCATGACAATCTCTCACTTAGACTTTTAACCATCACAGTTGTTATAATATACTATATCTAAATGCATGGTTAATAGTATATACTATAATAGTCTCCCACTTAGGTATTCAATCGTGGAAATTGTTAGAATACTATGTCTAAATCCATTACTAATAGTATATACCCTAACAAGAACAATTTACTGAATCCTAGTGATACACTTTTTTGAGTCAATAGACCCCACTTGTGGGATTTTAATGGGTATATTATTGTTGTTATTGTACACCTATACCAAGTGAAGTATCCGTAAGGGGAATGTCTTCTGACACGTCTTAAGTTATGAAAATTCCTTACAAGTATTGGTGATAAAGTATTTTTCGTAAAAATTTCTAACCATCTTAAAGACATATTTTCATACTCTATTCTTATAATGAAAAATACTGCTAATCAGCAAAATTAGTAGCCATATGATGCACGACCAAACAAATGATTATTGATAAGTAATAATGAAGAGACAATGGGAAATCTAGCTTGCTATGTTGCTAAGGGTGTCAAAACAAGCCAAAATGTAGGTAAATCCGTCCAACTCATCCAATGTTTTATGGTTCAATCTCAATCCATTCAAGTCTTAACACATATAAAAAAGAATCCTCAATGGAGCCCAATTTAATCCTTAATTTCAACCCGTTCTAAGACTCTTGCATTGATGTAATGCATATTTTTTTCACTACCCAAAATGGGATCACGACTGGGAGCCAGTAAATTGCCAAACTCGAAGATAAAATAGATTTAAAACAGGAAAACTCAATAGATAAAACCATATCCCAGAACCTAGTGTCACGAGTGTAAAGAGCATCTAAATACATAAGTACTGATGAAATAAGTACATCTCAATCTTCGAATAGAGATAAAGACTAAATAACTAAGATAGAATCCAATTGCAACTCGAAGCGCTGACTCTCACCACTAGAACTGGTATGAACCAACTACACGAGCAATTAACTATAGCATGGGTAATCCTTACGAGAATCTGTGGGGGAGAAAGAAGTAGGGGTGAGTACACATAATATATACCCATCAAGTTTAACCGACTGGGAATAAGAAATTGAATAAACTATGAAATAATTTAGGAATGCCTCCACCTGCAACAGAAAACCAATATGGCATCAGTGCCGCCAATTTATATAGAATGACACAAATAAACTAGATATATAACCTCGATTAAGCCAATCCAAAACCACCACAAGTAATACAATGATATGGTATGCAATGCAATGCATGGTGGAATCAAGATTATCACACAACCTGTCGTATACAATCTCAATATATTAACTACCTTGCCACCTAACTCTTTGTCAAGGACTCATGATAATAATCTCCATGTATCCAACTACCTTGCCACCTAAGTGAGTGTAATCAAGGACTCATGATATGAATCACAATGTATCAGCTAACTTGCCGTCTAAGTGAGTGTGGTCAAGGACTCATGATACGAGTCACAATGCATCAACTACCTTGCCACCAAAGTGAGCGTGGTCAAGGACTCATGATACGAATCAAAATATCTTAACTACCTTGCCACCCAAGTAAGCGTGGTCAAGGATTCATGATATGAGTCACAATGTATCAACTACCTTGCCACCTAAGTGAGTGTGGTCAAGAACTCATGATACGAGTCACCATTCAAAACTTCCCAAAATATCATGACATGTAGCATGAAGATGTATTCAATCAAGATATACTTATGAAAGTAATATTACTCTCAACAAGTATAATAATTACCAACGTTCTCCAAGTTAGCAATTATATAGTCACCCTCTTTTATACATTTTGGGATATTGTTTCTTTTAAAATTCTCCGGCACGTTTTAAAAATTATCATTTCCCAACATACTCATGATTTTCAATATTATGCCCAAGGTTATGCTAAAGGTACATATTTTCGGTCATCATTTGTTCATAATTAAATTTTTTATTTATCCTTTCTGAGCATATATTTTGTGAATTGTGCTAGATAGTGCGATTAACTTGTCAGATTAATTTGACACGAAAATGAAGAGATTTGGAGCTAAAATGAATTAAAAGTAAAAGATTATAGAAGAAAATTCAAGCAATCAGCTTAATCCAATCATCTTAATGGATTAAAGTGAACATTATATTAATATGTATTATATATTATTACCCTTATAACCCTACAAGGATGAATGTAGCAAATGAATCATAAAGTATTTTATATAAAACTAGTTGAATAGAACTGTAGATGTGTACTTGGTTGTTGTGGCTTTATTTATTTAATATACATATATATGCTTTTCTGTCCATTTTCTGATTGTTGTAGTCCACAAAGTTGGACGCAGATTGTTACTAACACTTCTTTTTGTCAATTGTTTTCTAGTGGAAAATAATATTAATATATTTTATTCTATATATTACTTTTTATTTATTATATTACTACTTATAAGCCATCATTGTATTATACCAAATTGCCCCATTACTTTGCATATGACAGGTGTGTTGCATCTCCATTCCCAAAACATGCGTGCCCTCTCTCTCTTGCTATAATTTGCATTATTTATTTGATACACATGTATACTCTTCTACCCTATAAAACAAGTGTAGGTTAAAAACATTAAAGCTTGTTTCCCTCTGCAATCTCTTTGTATTTTTCATCATATATTTTTCTTTCAACTTCAAGAACAATATGTTAATGTACTATGTACAATCAATTTGAGTTTGTGATTGGAGTAATATTGTCATCTCAGAGTTGGAAAAATAAATGTGGACGTATTGTTTTCTATTTTTTCCACCTTTTTTATCTATATTTCCATAGAAAATCTTCAACTATGTCACCCGCTTACTATGCAGAATAAGGTACCAGATCTTTTTTTCAATTTTTATTTAGCGTTACCATATAAATTTCCTTCCGGTATTTGTGTTATTATCAGTTGGTTTATACTTGTTATTTAATTTCAGAATTTCTTACTTTTATTAACAAGCTACAAAATAATTCTTTCATAATTTACACTAGTTAATAATTTAACAATTAGTATATGTATGGTTTTCAAAAGATAACCGCATTAAATTTTTCCCACACAAATATTTTAAGAAATTTATTTATTTTTTATTTTATTTTTTCAACGTATAACACAATCCCATTCCACAAATTATAACATATGAATATTCAATAACCCAATCCCAATCTCAAAGAAGGATAGGCAAACCTACCTTAATGTCGAAAGCGTACAAATGGTATTTTACTGATCACAAATTCTCCTCTTTATATGCTCTACCCAGATTTTCTTCTGCTTAGCCTTAGTATGAAACCCAAGCATTTAAAGGAAAAACAGTGGAGACAAAACTTGGTGCAGCTTTGCATTATTGGGGAACAATCTGTAGTGCATATATATTGGAAGTAAATAATTAATTATACTACTTATCTACGTTAGAATAGGAATAAGAATAACAATAATATATACAATCCTACTTAGAATAGGATTAGAAATAGTAATAGTATATGAGATCCTACTTGGAAAAGGATTGT
>JAPFFP010000103.1:3878187-3901628 GCA_026153255.1 Solanum medicagineum
GGTTTACTGTTTGAATGATTCTCATTTGAAGATGTTGTCATTTTACCCACTGCTTCTCATGCTGTGATTAAGTCGATGCTATGTTGCTGCTGTAACAATCTTGTTTGGTCTTGTTCTAAGTATCATATGATGTATTTGTGCACAATAATCTGGAGCTGTTGCAAAATCTTTCATATTTCTGTTGAGTTTTGTTTCAAATGAAAGAACCTTGTAGTGACTGAGGTGGTGGCGTTGTAGTTTTCTTTTACCGAAAGTAGACCACCGACCAAACCAATGTTGAAGCAATTCTACTTCTCAAGCACGTGCTTTCAGTTTGTTAATTCGTTTTGGTGGTGGTTGGATCCTAAAGATGCAGGCAGTTTGCTGTGGCAAAATACGGTTAACGTAGCCTGCTGTGGAGATCGTTTTGTGTCTAGTTTAGTTAAGTAATACCATCATTGTTTAAAATAGCTAGCAGACGGATTTGTGCAAGTTGGGACCTCCTTTATCGATTAAGCATTCTTTTGATTTTGTTGTTCATTCTGTGAAATTGCTATTCAGTTAGTTGAGTTGATTAGTAAATCATTAGACTTATTATATGCTTGATTTGGTTAGTTAGCATAAGAAACTGCATATTCATTCCAAATGTGTTTCCGACTATCTAGATAAACAATTAAATGTTGAGTTTTACTTGTTAATCATGCCTCACTCATACTGGATTGTCTCTTCAGTAAAATTATGATTTAATAAGGCTGAACCATTGGTATGTTAATGATATTTGTTGGCCTTAGTTCATGCCAAGTTGTACCTGCTGCTGTTTCTCTGTTCTCTAGCTTATTGAAGTACAGCTGCTAAATGATTCCATGTGTTTAGATTCGCTCCTGTGTGTACCTCTTTGTCCTAGTAGATTTGTTTTGTGTCTTAAATATACAATTGCTAATCTTATTACATGGTTGACTGCTTTGACTATCTTTGACTATCTGCACATTTCTAATCTTTACTCTTTGTTTACTCTCATGAGTTTCTTACTAATCCTTAATCTTATTTCTTTGCATGAATGATGCTCCGAGTCATTTTGGACTCCCCCACTCTGCATTCCTTGGGTCATGGAGGCCTAAATTTTCCTTTCATCGAGTCAGCCTAATTCCCAGGAGAAAGAAGCTGTTAAGCAAAGTCGCAATGAAGATTTAAGCGGGAAAGGCCCAAAGTTATTCCAAACTCTTTCTTTTAATTTTATATATATTTGTATTTGTTTGGATGCTAACAATTTTATTCTATTGGTTTTAATCTAGTTAAATTCCCCACATATCGAACCATTTATGTCATTTTTATTTAAATCCATTTTCATAAAAAAAAAAATGTTTTGCATAAAAATATATTTTTTTTAAGAAATAATGATAAAAAAAAATATGTTTTTTTTTTACACTTTATTCCAATTTTCAAACTTAGTTAATTTTCTTTCAAAGTTTTAGTCAATCAATTTTAAAAAAATAGTCAAGCCTAGTCAAGAGTCTTTCAAATTAATCAATTTCAAAATCAATCAATAATTTATCAAACAAAGTTAGTCAAACAATCTTAATCGTCGGATAACCGCATTTAGCGGGCATTTCAAGTGCTTAAAACCTTCTTGAAATGGAAATGTGAACCCGAACCTGAACTCTGGATTTTTAAAAGATTTTCTGTTAGTCTTTTAAAATATTTTAAATGGTTTCCTAATTATCCGTAAAATTAGGTGGCGACTCTGTGTTTCATTTCGAATCTCGAGAATTGATTTTGCTCGAAACAATTGAGTTTTGAATCGATTTTTTGATTTTCGAACAATATTTTTCATTTTTCTTTAAGAGTCGGTCATTTTCCGGCGTAACAAGAACTATTACAAACTGGAAATTTAGAGAGCTTTTTTACAGAAAGAGAAGACTAGAAATACAAAACTTGCCTTAATCTTTACAAATGAGGCCTATTTATAGAAAAGAAAAGGAATCTATGCATAGTAAAATGGGGCCCATATAAGGGTCCATTTGTACAGTAATGAACATTGTATCTACTATTCTAAACAGTGAATCTATTGTGACGGTGGCTTTCCTGTAGCACGTCTTTATCAACTTTTACTTTTTTAACTCAACAGAATTTTTTGATATCATCTATCTCTTTATCTGTCAATTCTCTGTCGCTTGGGATAGACTGAGTATCTTCCATATTTTCATTAATGCTTCCTTCGGTAGACGTATTACCCTTTTCGAATAGTCCAATTAAATCTAATAGATTTCGTTTAACTTGGTTCATATACCTGGCTATAAGCTCATGTTTATCCTGTTCTCGATCTTGTAAAGAAATTTGTCGAGCAATTCCTTTCACCGATGTATCTATCAATGGGCTAGAAGTTGAAGCATATTCTGTTGTAGTAGTAGTAGTAGTAGTATTGATTTGATCAAATAACTCTTGTCCATATAACTTTTTTGTTGTGGGATCTGTCTTTAGTAATTTATCCCAAAAATTATTGAAGAATACCTGTATAAATAAAGAATTTATTTTTCGGTATAACCAAATTCTAGAACCCATTTATGAATCCATGGAATGAAAAATTCAATAAAAAAGTATATTTGACCTAAGTTTCGGGGTGAAAAATATGATCTGCTTGATGTAATTCAGTAAGCTTTGGAGAAACTTTAGCCTAATTTTTGTATGACTGATTTAAGGCGGGGGGTAATATTTTTGTGGACGGACCATGGTATGACCACCAGTCTAGAAACCAGTTAGGAATGTTTTCCTTGAACATATTAGAACACACTTTTATAAATCACGTGTGTTTCTGGCGCTCGTTATTGTAGTAAAGCACCATATTAAATACTTCAATATAATCCCAATAAATACAATTTACTCTAGCCTGGTTAACTATAACTGGCCTTTCAGTCATCGAATGAGCACCCCAATCTTCAATAGATATAATCTATTTTATTCTCATTTTTGAGAAGTTACAAATTGTCTCTGTTGTATTGTATCCCTGGAAATGCTGGAATTCCACACTTCCTGTAATGATCAGCAAATTTTCATAGAAGGATTGGATTTTGTATGACTTAGCCGGAAAATATAAATTTGTTATCAAGTATCATTGGAGTATCCTCCAAGGTCCACTTTGTCTTTGAATCTCTGAGTTTTCTAAGACAAAGGTTGTCTTCTTTTACCCAGTTTTTCATAGTTCTTGATATCATCAAGATGGTCGAGACAAGCAACCATAGCAAACGTATTACTTTTCTTTTTTTGTTATAATAAATATGCCTATAATTGCCCATATAATGGACTATCTTCTAGAATATTTTCCAGGTGAATAGAAGGAGATGATGATGTTGAAGCTTCTCCTTTAGATAAAGAGGAGTTTATCAAACTCCTTCCTCCCAACAGTATAACTGATCATGATCCTGGGATATTAACCGACGATGAAGATCTGTATGACGATCCTCGATGTTGGGACAATCTTCCCACTATTTTTGCCTTACCTCTATTACCACATCCTTCAGGAGTCCAAGGAGGTGATCCGTCTATACTATAAATATGATAAGATTTATTAGTCGAAAAATCAATAATAGAGGTGTCAGAGTCTTGGAATCGTTGTCTAATTTCATCTTCAATATGGATTTTGTCAGAAGTGAAAATAGAGAAATCCAAGTCTTCTGTTATCATTGAGACAATAATTTTATCAAATATAAGCCACTGCATGTCCATACAAAATGGCAGTGCCTTTAGAATAGTGATAAGAATTTCATCGCTGAAATAATTTATTAACCAGTCCATTAGAGATATTCTCTGGATAAAAAATCAGGAAGGGAATTATCAGTTCCCTTTTTATATTGTATCTCAAAATCAAAAGGTGCTAACTAAGCTTGCCACCTAGCAAATATTAATTCAGAAGCATCATGCTTAAAATCTTTATCGAACATATATTTAACAAATTGAGCATCAATTTTATTAAAAACTTCTGGTTATATAAATCATCTTGGAATTTTAAAACACATTTAACAATTGTTAACATTTCTTGAGCCATAGTAACATATTTTTTTTTGGGCTTCTGTCCATTTTCCAGAGTAAACTCTTATCAAGTAGTCACATTTATCATGAGGATTAACTTGTTTCAATATTCCACCATAACTAACATTAGAAGCATCAGTCTCAATAATTTTTTACCAATTAGGATTAGCAAGAGTCAAACATGGAAGGATTTTAACCCTTTGTTTAATTTGTTGAACCAAAGAAGGAACCTTTATAACCCTTTCTTAAACTGTCATATAAAGGGCTAAATCTCATGATATATTTTTATAAAAAAGAGAAATACAATTAAGGCTTCCCGAGAATCTTTGAAGCTGAGTCCTTTCAGTTATAACATAAGAAAATTTAGAAGCATAATCAATTGATCTTTGAATGGGAGTAATCTTCCCTTGACAAATATTATGTCCTAAAAATCTTACTTCAATTTGAAATAAACTCATTTTTGATTTTGATATCACCAAACCATTTTGAACCACAATTTTCTTGAAAATGTCAAGATGTTTAATATACAAATCAAATGTTTTAGAAAATACTAAAATGTTATCAGTATATACGATGATGAAATTCATATAAGGATTGAAAATATCATTTATGATTTTTTGAAATCCAGAAGGAGCATTTTTTAAACCAAAAGGCATAACATTCCATTCATATTGTCCAAACGGGACATTAAAAGCAGTTCTATAAGTATGCTTTTTAAAAATTTGAATTTGCCAATAGCCTGATTTTAAATTAAATTTTGAAAATATATTGGCATCATAAAGTTGAGATAATAAATCATTTTTATTTGGAATAGGGTACCTAATCCATTTCAAATACTTATTTAATAGACTGTAATTTATTACCAACCTGGGAACTCCGCGTTCCTTTTCAGTTGTATTATTAACATAAAAAGCAGTACAAGACCAAGGAGACTTAGAAGGCTTTATCAAATCCTTTTGTAACAGATTATCAAATTTTTTTTTGCAGAATTCAACTAATTCGCATTCATTTGACAAGGTGGAAACTTTGTATGAATATTATCCTCAGAAAAATTATTTTCATATGGAAGTGTAACAATATGCTTTTTTCTATTACAAAAGACGCTAGGATGGTCGGCACAAATATCAACAAGCATTTGTTCTTAAATCAATTTAATCTTTTCTTGTACTTTAGCAGATTTCATTGTATCAAAAATATTCATGCTAAATAATTCATACTGTAAAGAATCAACATAATTTTGCTTTATGTTAACCAAAATATTTATATCTCTAGTTATTGGATAGGTAACAAAAGCAAATGAAATTTCTCTATCATTATATTTGGCTGAAAATCCATTTTCATCTAACCATGTGAATAGATAAATCACAGTAGTAAAAGGAATTCCAAGTATAATTGGAGGATTTAATTGATTTTTGACCAAAAAGAAAAAGTGAGGAATACATACTTTATTTTGGCAAATATGGGTATTTGAAAGTTTTATTCTATATCTAGAGCATCACCAGAAGCAGATCGAACAACATGATTAGTTTTTTAGAAATATTTTAAAGGAACTAATCTCTCTTGAATACAACTAACATCTGCTCCACTATCAATCATAGCTATATTAGTTATAATAAATTGATTACCAATCAAGATTGTACATTTAATGTACCATTTTGGGGCACTAATAACTTGCATCACATCCAGAAATGAATCATTTTTCGCATCAAAAAATTTTTTAAAATCATCCTTTTCAAAAATAATATCTTTACCATTACGTTTCTCAGGAAGAGACTTATTTTCCTCTAATTGAGAAATCCGATGATTATAAATTGTTCGATTTTGCTTAAAAGATTTAATCTCCCGTTTCAAATTTTAAATTTCAATTTTTAAATCATCAAAAGTAGTATTCCTAGTTATCTCAGAGGTAGAATGTTTAGCCATTTGACGATATACTTCCGTTATGGTATAAGGTGGAGAGTAATCAAAATTATCTTTTTGATTGTGAAAACTATCATTATTTAGAGTAGCAAATTTCAAATCAGAAGTGGTAACCATATTTAAAGTTTTGTCACGAAGTTTTTCATCCGTAACTTCTTTCAAAAGTTCTATCACATTATCAGAGGTGATAGTTTTCATGTTTAAATCTTCAAATTAAGACTGTAATGTATAAAATGCATCATCACAATTGCAAGTATCACTTTCACAATCAGGACAGTCAACTTTCTTATTATCATTGTCAGAGAATTCAAGTAGATCAACTTCTTCGGATGCAGTTTCAGTTTATGAAATATAATCTGACTCGGAACCAAAAGTGTTTAGCAATGTATAAATTTGATCATGGATCATCTCATCAAGATTAAGGGTCTTAAGCTTTTCAAGATTGCAATTAGGATCAATATGTCCAAAATTACCGCATCTGTAACACTTAATTTTTTCTAAGTCTCTCTTAGATCTATTTTAGGTAAATCTCATTGACTTACAATGAACTTTTCTAGATTCTCTTTCTTCCTTTGATCTATATCTAGATCGTCTCTTCCTATAAGGTCGGTTAGAATACTATCTATCCTTGTATTTAAATTTCTTTTTCCTATTAGGAAATGGATGTTCATTAACTCCTAACTGAGCACAGAAGTCACCTAATTGGTTTCTCTATTTTAGCTGATACATCTTCAGTTGTCTAGATAATTTAAGGTCATTGTATTGGTTCCTTCCTGTGTGCAAGTACCAATAAACTTATCATAGGTATGACTTTCCCAAGCGATTTCGCCATTGGGTCCTCTTAAGGCTTTTCTAACTCTTTCAGCAAAGAGAGAGGGAAGTCCGTCTCTAAATTTTTGCTTCCAATAACTATATTTAATCTCAGGTAGTTCTATGACTCTACTAAGAAAGGTGTCTTTATACCACCTAAATTCTTCTAAATGGCGACATCACAAACCATTAAGGAGGGTACGAATAGTCTCATACTTATTGGTAAATCGACCACTGAAATGTTCTAAAATACAAGTCACTAAGGTGTAAACAACATTTTGTCTATTAACAGCTAAAACAAAGCCTAAGTCATCAACAGCAAGCTCAGGTTCTACCGCATTAATAATCGCGACTCTCTGTTCCATAGTGAGAATATTATCCCACCATCCACATAACTTGCCAGTAAATCCTGCAGCAATCATTCTAGCAATGTTTTTATCACTATTAACATTATTACCACTTTTTGCAATAGTACTATACATCAGTATACGATGCACTAGAATAGTTAATTGACGATCAGTCTAACCATCAAGGTTCCATTCATAAATTTCAGAACCGCTATAAGAGGTGTTAGTCTGATTCCAATCGCGTTCTTGAATCAAAACATCTTGTGGCGTTGGATTTACATAATAATAAGTTTTCATATGGGGAAAATGAGCATACCTTTTGCCCTTTTATCGTTTGACTAGACCTTTAAGCTTACTAAGCTCAGAATAAGTTTGAGTTTTAACTGTCAGAAAATCAAGGATTTGCTCAATTTGATCAGCAAAGTCGTTTGATAAATTAAGAGGTTTTGCATTAAAAGTAGCCATTTTTCAAAAAGTTTTTCTAAATTATCTATATCAAAACTTGGAGCATCTTGAATTTGAAATTCAGGAATTTCTGGAGGAGGCTGAATATAGCGTTGACTATTTGTACATCTGGCTTGCTTCCTGAAGAGGAAGCCACGTCAGAAGACACAACCTTGCTAATCCTCATTTCCTTACCCGTATTTAATTCTTATATTAAAAGATGTAACTCATCAAGCTTTTCATGTAAAGAACTGATATGTTCTCCTAAAACCTTTACATAAAGGTTTTGATAATTATTTTGAGAAATCAACTTATTAATTTCTTCAATAGTAACCTGAGCAACATGTTTCTCAATAAAATTTTGAAAGGAAACAAATGAGATGGCTGTATTATTAGATAAAACAAAAGGTGATTGAGGTGGGTAAATTTGCGTAACCATTTCCCGTTATTCTTTTGATACGATCTTTCTAAAATATTACCATATAATGGTAAATAAGTGGTTATAAACCACAGAACAAAACATATAATTTGACTATATAGAGTACAAATTTCATAAAACTCTTGAGAAATATTATGTAATTCAGCTAGACTATAAGTCTCAAAAAATCAAAGCCTGAATTGGTTCCATTTATCACTGAAAATTTCTTTTGAATTTATTTTCTTGCCAGGGATCCTAGACTGAAATCGATTTGGATTGGAATCATTTAAATCTTGTCGGGGTCGAATCTATTTTCGAAGCAATCGGAATATCTTTATCAGAAACATTTATCTACATCCTAAACAATATTATTTCAAGGATTGTTTTAAGTTTTTCAACATATTTAGCAGTATCTCGCACTTTATCAACTGTTTCGTATCAATAGTATGTAAAGAAGTTGGACGACTTCTTGCTGGACCATATGATGGCTCTATAGGAGAAATATGATGCACAACAGGCACTAATCTATTATGAGAAATGAATGACTAGTATAAACAAATGATCTATCATCAAATTGAATAAAAGCTTTTCCATCGGGGTTTTGAGTGATATGTGAAAAATTCATTTTTGTCAAATTATCAGTTACTTGACTAGAAGGCACAGCCGAATTTAAAGTCCAAGTAGTAGGGAAATCAATTTCGTCCCACTTAATTTATCGTCTAGTGGTGAATTTTGATTTGGCAAAATTAGTTTCAATCAAAATAGTTTGATTAGGAGTGTCAAATACTTTACACTTAGGATTTAAAGAAGATAACAATTTAAAATAAATTTTGTAAGATAAGCAAATAAGTTCAAAATCCAGGCGTGTAATTATAACCATGGGTTTTAATATTTAATGCTAAAAAATCAAGAATATTAACATCAGTCAGTGATAACTGCAAATTTGGTTGTGTATTGAAATAAACAAGACCATATGCCACAGTGGATTCTATTTAACCCATTAGGGAATGTCGAAAATTAAGATTTCTAGCATCTCTTAATACTGCCAAAAAAGTCTCAGATAACCTTTAAGAGTTAAAGGCTTAAAAGCAATTTGTACCATGCCAATATGCATGAATAAAATTGATGTCTATAAGGATCGATATCACGTTTTTCTAATAGACGAATAGTCTGTTTTGACGAATTTAAAGCTAATGATTTTTCAATCATTTTTATCATTTGTTTAGAAGATAACTTATCAAACCAACTATAATTATAAACGGTTTTAACATCAATTTTAGGAATATTCCATTTACTTAACAAGTCAAGATCTTGAGGTATATCGACCTCTTCTAATTTTTCATTTTTAATATTACTATCTCCCGAATCCATAGAGAAGCAAGTCATATCTATGTCAAATACTTCAAATCTCATCTCATAATCATTATGGAAGTTTTTAGGCTCTGACACCATATGCCAGGTTAAGAAAGGGTTATAAAGGTTCATGGATAGAAGAACATGCTTCTTTGGTTCGACAAATTAAGCAAAGGGTTAAAACCCTTCCATGTTTGACTCTTGCTAATCCTAATTGACAAAAAATTAATGAGACTAATGCTCCTAATGTTGGTTATAGTGGAATATTGAAACAGGTTAATCCTCATGATAAATGTGACTACTTGATAAGATTTCACTCTGGAAAATGGACAGAAGCCTAGAAAAAGTATGTTACTGTGGCTCACGAAATATTAACAATTGTTAATTGTGTTTTAAAATTCCAAGATGATTTATATAATCAGAAGTTTTTGATAAAAAACTTATGCTCAATCTGTTAAATACAAGTTCGATAAAGATTTTAAGCATGATGCTTCTAAATTAATAATAATAATAATAATAATAATAATAATAATAATAATAATAATAATAATAATAATAATAACGACAACAACAACAACAACAACAATAATAATAATAAAGTTAGTTAAAAAATGACAAAATAATTTGCGAACACTTTTGAAAATCAAGAATTTCAAAAAAAATACACAATTATTTAGATAAAATTGAAAATTGACGCATTTATTTAAAAAGTCTTTGTTTTTAAAATACTTATTTTAATAAAATGACAATTCAAAAAGGATATAGGTAGGTCAAAATTAGGTGTTAATAGGAAGTGTCTTTGCCCCCCCCCCCCTCCCCCATTCTTAAGTAGAGGTGTTGTTGGATACTACGTTGTATATGCTTATGAGCTCGACTCTTCCTACGTTTCTATGATTATGAAAGTCTTCCCTTAGTCCCACTTCCCTTTTTACAATTGACTATTGTTATTGTCTTATATTGCTTCCGCAACCAAGGATGTGTACATGATATGCTAAGAGCCTTGTTTGGGTTGTCCCCGACTTTCTTCGTATCACATCTAGGCCCTAGGCTTGGGTCGTGACAAGCTAGCTTGGTATTAGAGCATTAGGTTGTTAATGGTCCTCGAAATTCCAACACATCGCGTAGATTAGAGTTTTATTCATTGTTGTGAAGCGCGCCAAAACTATGAATAGGAGGCTATGAGGCATTTTAGGAAATATTTCACTTCTTAATGATCTATGTTGTACTTTAGGTGTAAAGATAAGGCTCCCCCCTCCCCCCGCCCCAACGAATGCTTTTTTCTCTTCTAGATCATGCCACTACCAAGAGGAAGACCAAGAAGAGCCTGTATACCCGAGGAGCAACTGGCCCCTTCCGCTCCTCAAGTTCTTCAAGATGGAGGGGTAGCCCAAGATGAGTTCCAGAATGCCATCACTATGTTGGCCCATGCTATGACCAACCAAATGAACTAAGGGGCCCAAGCTCCTCATGCTCTTACTCCAACCTCAAGGGTGAGGGATTTCATAAGGATGAATCCTCCGAGGTTTCATGGGTCCAAGGCAGAGGAAGATCCCCAAGGGTTCATCAATGAGGTGTATAAGGTGCTATCGATCATGGGGGTAAATTCAGAGGAGAAGGAGAAATTAGAGGACTACTAACTCAAAGGTGTGGCCCAAATTTGATTTGCTCAATGGAAATTGGAGAGGAGAAATAATGATGCTATTTCTTGGGAGGAATTCAAAGACCATGAGTGTGAGGGAGGATACCCTCAAATTCAACAAGCTCTCAAAGTATGCTCCTCATTTGGTTGTCGGCCCAAGATCAAGGATGAACAAGTTTGTATCGGAAGTGTCAAACTTGGTGAATGAAGAGTGTCATATTGCATTCTAGTGAATGATATGGACTTGTCTCAGCTCATGACATATACCAAACAACTTGAGGAGGAGAAACTTAGAAAGACAAGAAGTGGGAAGTCCAAGAGGGCTCGGTTTGAGGGTGGCTTCCAAGGTACTAAGGGTGGTTGCTTCCAACAAGGCCACAAGTTCCGAGGCCAAGGGTACTCCAATGCTCCTAAAAGAGGTTTGTTAATGATGTGGTGTCTAACCCAAGGTTTCAAGATGGCAATGGTAGGATGACTAACCCTAGGTGCAAAAATGTGGGAGAAACCATGAAGGTCTATGTTTGAAGAACTCTAATGCTTGTTTTGGTTGTGGTAAAGTGGGTCCCAAGATTGTCGATTGCCCTCATGCTCAACACAAGGGGAGAGATGGCCATCCTCAAGGCCAAGGTGCTAATATGGGTCAAAAGGCAAGGGGAGGCCAACAAAGGGGTGCTCCAAGGTAAAATAAGTTCTATGCTCTCCAAGGGAGGCAAGGAGTGGATGAGGCGTCTGATGTTGTTATCGATATGTTAAAGGTTTTTGATTATGATGTGTATGCTTTGATAGATCTGGGTGTCACTTTTTTTTTCATTACTTCTTTTGTTGCCAATAAACTTCATATGTGTCCCGAATTGTTATGTGAACCTTTTGAAGTGTCTACCGCTATTGGTGAGTCCATTATTGCTAAAAGAATCTATAGAGATTTCCCGTGTCCATATTGCATAAAGTCTTGCGTTGTGATTTTGTTGAACTTGACATGTTGGATTTTGATATTATTCTTGGGATTGATTGGTTACATGCATATCATGCTTCCATTTATTGTAGGACCCATAAAGTGAGATTTTAATTCTCTAATGAGCCCATTCTTGAGCAGGAAAGTTATAATGTTGTGGTCAAGGGTAGATTCATTTCTTGTCTTAAAGTCCAAAAACTGATTCCTAAAGGCTGAAGTCCTCTATCACTTGTATCTGTATCATAAAACGATGCAGGCCCAAATGAACGTTAGTACATGAAATATGGTGGTATGTAAAATAGCTCAAGAAAGTAAAACTCAACTCGCTCACCTCGACTCCACAACTCATTCTCAACTAAGTACATGTAAGTTTAAAGTAAATCATGTTTTTTTTCAAAACATACTTAGTAAGAATAACTCAGTTCAAAATATCCTACTTAATCAAGGTTGCTTAGGAGTTTCTCTTAACCGACGTCCAATTCTATCACCTTTAGTTTGGTGATACACAACAAAGGCAAAGTGTTGCCCTGCCCATCCTAAACTTGCTATGAAAAGGATGGACAGCTCTCTTATGGATCCATAGTAAATGTCCACTTGCGGGACAAGAGTTATGTGGGTTAGAGTAGGTATTTACTCACTCCCAACTCGATGCTCGATACTCCTCCTAAGACTAAAACATACTTAACTCATCAATCAACTCAATCATCAATGCTCAGTCAATCAACTAAATATTCAAGCTCATTGGGTTATCTCATCTCAACTCTCTCAGTTACTCATCAACATAATCAATCAATGCAGACTATCAAACTCGACTCAGACTCAAACAGTCATTTAGACTCACTCAATTTAACCCATCATACAATGCAAGCAAGTTTCATGATAGTATAAGTGATTAGGATTTAATATGCTTTTCATGCTCAACAATGCTCAAATTACTCAACTCATAGATCAACATCAAACTCAAACTTCAACTCAATCCATATAGAGAATTTCATAGAATTTGCAATTTTAAGCTCATGCTATCATGTATAAGCATTATCTCAATATCATATCAAGAACCAAGCAATGCAACAAGTATTTCATACATGAACCGGAGAATTCATAGTTAAGGTAAGAATTTCAGTGTTAGGATAATAGAATTTCTCAAATCTCAACTCTTCCCAGAATCATGACTCAAATAGTTGAAAGGAGCATGTGAATGAAGGCAGTTCCACACTTTGGTAAGTCTTAGATATCTGAAAATAGAAGAAACAATCGATACTCGCACAAGAATTGGAAACCCTAGTTTTTCTCCCTCCTCTAGTGCCCTCAAGAAATCTTAAGTCTGAAGATTGGTGAATAGCACACCTAGGTTCTGTTTTTAGGCTTTATTCAAGCCTAAAATGACTCAAGATTTAATTAAATGGGAATTAAAATGGACAAAAATATCTCTCTTAAAAATTGTCATCTAGGTCTAGGAGACCCTATCTACGGGTCATAGAACATTTTACGAGCCGTGGACCATCTCTTGTAAACTAGGGGTCTGAAAATCTGAGTTACTGGAAATTGTCACAAAACCTCTCTCCACGAGCTATAAAACGTTTTACGGGCCGTAAACACCTCTTGTGAATAAGGGGTCCTGAAACTTGAGTTACTGGAATTTGTCATGAAATCTATTCTATGAGTCATAGAATACTCTACGAGTCATATATGGTTTCATATTTGAGCCTCAGACTTGAAAATTTTCACTAAGTCATCTGGGGGTTTTACGAGACCCATTCTACGAGTCGTAGATCTATCTTTATTTTGTATTTCAATTTTAATTGTATTTTGAGGCTTAATTCTTATAGAATTTACTTGAGAAGTGGAATTGGATTTATAGATCGAACCTATCCAATTTTTATAGTACAACGGTTGTTCATGGCCTAGGGTGAGTTGTATCTATCTTTTTCTTTTTAATCAATATCAATAATGTATTTCATCCAAGAATAAATCAAATTATAGAGCCAGGACACAATCAAACTCGAACAAAAAAGATGTTAAATTGAATCGTATATTGAAATTTTGAATTTGCTTTCACCTATAACAACAATAATAGACCCAGTGTAATCCCACAAATGGCGTCTAAGGAAGGGAGAGTGTACATATATCTTATCTGTATCCTGGATGGTAGAGAGACTAGATTGTTTCTAATAGAACCTCGGCTAAATTTTCTTTCACCTCTGACTGTATAATTGTGAAAATGCCTGATTTATCATCTTGATAACAGTGATATCTCGCCCACCTTGTATTAGCACACAGTACCTTCTATCTTCCAATAGCAGAGGTGAAAATTTTGCATGCCAAGGTTAAGGTAGATGAGAAGATTTCACCAAGTTGATACTTGAGCTATTAGATGAAAATTTTTCACACCAAGGTCACACCTTTTTGGGAGGATGGGAAGCAATATGGAGAATTTATTAGTTTCCCGTAACTCTCTTAGAATTTTGAGAACTTCATGATTTTGATTATTAATTGTAATCAATTTCTTTTAGAGGAACAAACAAAAAGGGAAAATACTATGTATTAGGTGTAATTATTTGTGAACCCTCTTCAGTATCGAATTTAGAAACCGTCTGCTAGCAGAATATACTTATATTACATTATTGTGTAAGTTATATGCATTGATTTGCGGTAACATTCTATTGGTGCCTGCTAATCTACAGTTGTTCATTGTATCCGCGTACCCAATTGTTCTAACATTATCTGTAGTTTTTGCATATTTTTAAAAGTAGCTGAGCTAGTTCAGAAGATAAATAAATGTTCTTATACTAAGTATGGTCTTAGAAAAACAACTTGCCTCCTTATATTAGTAGATTTTAAGGATTGTTGATACTTGTGAATATTGTAGTTTTGAGATTATTGGAAATTATAAGGTTGAGTCATAACAGTTTTTCTGTTCCGTGTCATAAATTTTTTGAAGTCTCCTGACCAAAAGATCAAGAGCCTAGCCTTTCCCTACATCTATTTCATTCGGTTTTTTTTATTTGCATGTATTTTAATTTCTCTCACTATCTGTATTTGCTCAGGTCAGAATTCTTCATTCTCTAGATCATGCAGATGTATTGAAGTTCTATTCTTGCTAAGATTTATCTTTTTCTTGTTCTTTTTCTTCAATGTTGTTTCTGGGGTAAAGTTCCTTTTTGGCATTTAATAAGAAGATTTCTCTGACTTATTTTTTAATTCAACTAATCAATTGGTATGAAACATCCGCACACCTGTGGTTGGTTTTAGAATATTGCGTTGGAGGAAATCTCATGAGCTTGCTGCAGTAGGTAAGCACTTGCCGGTAGGTCTGCTATATTTTTATAAATAAATTTCATTGTTCCAGTCATGTACTGCTTACCAAGTTCAGGTGCATGTTACAAGTGTTGGCATATAGGATGCCTCATGCAGACATTAGACATGAGCCTCTAAATTTGTGACAATATTGGGATTTCCCAAACATACAATATTTTTTAATTCCAGGTATGTAAGTCTACCTAAAGCATTGAATTATATCCATCTCCACGCGCCCCTTTGTCTACATGAAATAAGATTATGAGTATTACTTGCGTATTTTCAATGTTGTGAATCTTGAGTCCCAAATTCGTGTACATGTCTGAATTCCCTGAATATATTGGAGTTAAGTTATGAGTTGCATCATTATTACCATGAAATATGAATGTATTTCTAATGCTTGACACCCTAACCTTAAACTTAGTATTTTTCATTGCTTATTAAACTAAAAACTATGAACCTAACCTTCTAAATTAAGTAAGTTAAACCTGAGAAGTATGTTTCCTTGCTTCATATATGCATTCAATGAATATCTATTATGTCATATGTGTTGAGTATGGATGATATGATGTCACTTGACCATAATTCGTGAGAGTCTTGCATGATGTGGGTTAGCGTCTTGAGTTGCATTTCCATGAATGAATATGGCCCCAAATTATTGAGTTGTTGAGTAATTGAGTTTAGTTGTTGAGAACTAAGTTGGCTTGTCTGAGATGAGTCAACGGGATGAATTTGAGCAAATTTCTATGAGTATATTTTAGTCTTAGAAAGAGTACTGAGCACCGAGTTGGGTGATAGAGGAGCACCCCAAAACTACGTTGTCAGCGTAGGATGGTCACAGGATAATTCTAGTGGCTCATGTCCTAATAGATGGACATTCTCTTTGGATTCAAGAGAGAGAGGTAGATGTTGACGTCCTATACCGTGGTAAGTTTCGGACAGATGTGGCAACAACGTCTTTTCGTTGTACATCACCAAAGCTCATGGTGGAGTAGAGAGTTATATCAGTTAGAGAAATTTCCAAGCAAACACTTAAGTCGAGCATATCATGATTGTAGAACTGAGATCATTAAACACAGAGTCTAATTCTAAAAGCATGTTTTCAAAACTTTAAACTTGCATTACTTATTTGAGTTGAGATATGAGATGAGGAGTTGAGTATTAAGTCGAGTCGGTTGATTGGTCTGAGTTGTACCTATTTCTTGAGCTATTTTACATATCATACATTTCATGTACTGATGTCACTCGGCGCTGCATCATTTTATGATGCAAATACAGGAGATAGAGGACTTCAGTAGGCGCACGTTGAGGTTCAGAGTTCTCGTGTTCTAAATATTTGGTGAGCCCTCCTTCCTATTCGGAGGAGCCCTTCTTTCACTTTATCAGTTTCCTAATTTGCTTTGAGTTGGGTAGCCATGTCTTGTCATGGTACCATCTAGACATTTAGAATAGAAGCTTCATAGACCTTGAGTAGAGTATTTGTTGAGTACTTCTTTTGCTAAAACTTGATCTAGTCCTTTGAGACTATTTTACGAAATTTTTATCTTTCCCTTAGTGATTTCACATGAGTATTTCTTCTTCTACCAAGTAAGATATGACAACGAGGCCAAGTGGTTCGCTCAGGGACTAGCAATAGTCTTTGAGTGCTGGCCACGCCTAGGGTATCCTCCGTGTAACATCCGATAAAATTATTAAATTACTCTTAGAGGATAGTGTGCACATAACACATCTTCACAAGCTCCAATGGAAAATTTGAGACCAGATTTGCGATCATCACGAGAAATTGAGTGGGAAAATGGTTTCATTCGAATTTTAGAGCCATCAAATCGAAAAATAATTTTTTGATCCAAAATGATTTCCAGAGTTATACACGCCCAAGGTGCGACGTGCCTAGGATGTGGACATGCTTTTTTTCTAAAGAAAATTTTTTACGGGAATTGGAAAACTCGTTCGAAGAATTTTTGGAAGAAGATAGTTTTTGAAGAAAATACAGTGATCTGCGCCCGGAGTGCATCGTGGACCTGTGTAAATTCCAAGGCAAAATTTCCCTTTAATTAGTGAGAGATATTTTATACCTTTCCCAACCCCTCCTAAGTTCAATAAATGAATATAAGAGACCGTTTACATCAAGTCAAGTCTAAAGAATTTCTACCAACTAAGTTTTCACATAAGTTGATAGAAGGGTCAATTTCAACTGACCATATCTTCTAAAGTATAATAAGTTATGTGACCCATAATATATCAATTTGAATATATTTGAATTATCTTTTCAACACAGCCAATTTCTCCTTAATCAAAGTTCGAAGTAGAAAGTTATGACCATTTTACTGAAGGCCTACAGAGCTATTCGAAGATCCGCGATAGCTCCGAATCGTGGACCCAATGCAAACCCTTTCTAGATAAGATAAATGAAATTTTTCCTTTTTATTTGGAGTGTACTTTCATCCTAAAACCTTTGGGGGTCTATTTAAGGTCTGAAAACGTATAAAATGTCAGTTTTCATAATTTAAAACCCTCTCCTTTAATCCTAAACATAAACACTCAAAAATCATCAAGAAAATCATCAAGTTAGGATTAGCTTTCAAGATTCATCCTCAAGGTAAGTTATTCTTCATAAATTTCAAACTACCCAACCCAAATTTCTTCATCTATTCATGAATCTCTAATAAAATCTTAAATCATAATCTAGGGTTTCAAAAAAAACGAATCCAAGAATCCCAAGAAAGGATTTATTGATTCTTCTTCTTCAAGAATTAGGGTTCTTCATCAACAACTCTAATCAAGAATTCAAAAATAAAAAAAAAGCTCTTCAAATAATGTCTTTTCAAGTTCTTAGACTATGAAAGAACTATCGAGATTGAGGAGTTTCTCCAAGAAAGCTAGTATTTATCAAATTTGGATGGTAATATCAACTTTTTAGGTATGTAAGGCTAAATGAAAGCATTAGATTGTTTTCTCATGTGCCCCATAGATGGTCATAGATGAGTTGAGAGTCCATGAGGCCCCATATATGTTTCTTGAAATACTTTCTTGAAAATGGTATCTATTACATATACTTTCATATGTTGATGATCATCATAAACTTGTTTTCTCGAATTGAATATTTTTCATGAGATATTATGTAAACCCTATATGTTAACTTTTGAAAGCATGCATGAATGAACCTAGGGATGGAGTCTAGAGCCTTGACATGAGTATTGTTGATGGAAATCTTGATGTGAGTATGCGATTGAGTTATTTGAGCTTGATGATCCTATGGTCTTCATATTTGAGTTCTGTCTAAACGACTTCTAATTAATGATCTGATTCTTTGAGTTCATTGAGATGAGTTAAAGTCTCTGAAATAATAGAGGACTCTTAAGTTTGAGTTAATGAGATGATGAGAGTCTCCATGAGACTAATTGAGATGATGAATGTCTCCATGAGACCAATTGAGATGATGAGTGCCTCCATGAGGCTACTTGAGATGAGAAGGAGGGGTCTCATGAGTATTGAGGGGTCTTATGAGGATTGAGTCTTGGGAGGAGTATCGAGCACCGAAATAAGTAAGAGTGAGTTCCACTTGCACTAGTTACCTACGCCGGCCCAGCGTAGGAGAGGATTGAACCATTACATCTCATGGTCCCCTCTCAAGTTTACATCCCTAAAATAATAAGGGATGGCTGAGTTCAGATTTCTTATGGATCATACTCATTCCTTACCTGCAAGGACAAAATGAGTGTGGCAATATCAGCGTGATTGTTGTACAACCCATGGCTCATATGTGGTTGTTGTCGGTTAAGAGAAACTCCTAGAAAGTTTCCAAACTGAGTACTCTGAGTCAAGATGAGCTGAGATGAGATGAGTTGAGATGAGTCTCTCTGAGACAAGTCTGATTTGATTGATGAGTTGATTGTTTGATGAGTCACTTGTCTACGCTTTATTCTTGCTTTAGATAGATATTTGACATATTGATTGGTTCCTATATTGAGTTGATTGTTGTTTCTATATTGTTCTACCTGTTTTGGTTTCATTCAACTATTTTACATACTATTATATTGCACATACTGACGTCCCCTTTTGGACTACATCGCTTCATGATGTAGATAGAAGATTTGAAGATTGCCAACAGGTGCATCTTTGGGGTTTTGAGACGTTCAGCTGATTGGTGAGTCTCCCCTACTTCAAAAGATTCATTATATTTATTTCATCTTGCTTTAGAGTTAGATTTGATTAGCTTTATTTTGATTGAGGTAGTCATGAGTCTATCATTGGCACCACTTGATAGTGATAGAGGTTTCATAGATTAGAGTTGAATGTTGATGTTAAGACTTGTTGAACTAGTTTCTTTCTACTAGCCTTTCCATTTATAATATTATTTTAAGACTAGATGAGATTTGCCTATTTACTTCCTTATGTCTTCCGCTAATTAGTAGAGTCTATTGATTGAATGAATGTGATGAATCCAAGTGGTTCGCTTGGGGACTAGCAATAGTGTCGGAGTGCTTGTTACGTGTAGGGTACCCTCTAAGGGCGTGACACTCCCCAACTCAATAGCCACCACTCGTGCCTAGACTTGCACCATTGGAAGATGCAGAAAGTAGGGGTAAGTACTAGAAAAGACACTCAGTAGGCGTCATTGGCCGACTGAGTGAAATAATAAATATGCATAAGCCTAGATATATAAAGAGAACTACAACAGTGTAGCAAAGCAAACTCAGATCAAGGCATAGGCATGTCTAGAAACCCCCAAACCACAATTGAACCAAATGAAGTTAAGAATAATGATAACCTGAACCAACCCAATTATTGATCATCATACTAACTAACGAAGATTGCATAGACTAATACCACAACTGCCCCCAGCTGAGGCATAGTGTTGTACGCGAGTGCAAGGCCCTAGCTTGTACGCCAACTAGGCCCCCATAAGCCCAGAAGGTACACCCGCGCACAATATAGAACCGACAGATCATCATAGAATCCCTCAAAACCATCACAAAATCCCATAAAACCATCACAGAACCCATCTCTGCACATCATCCTAACAAGGTCAGTTGTATCTGGGTGTAAGGCCCTAGTATCTAAGCTTGAACGCCCCTTGAACCCTCATAAGTCCAGAAGGTACGCACCCTCCAAGTCATTTCTTACATAGATCATGTTGTTCATTAATTTTCTCCATAATTTTAATTCGTTGAAAAATAATATTTACATCTACTCAATCCAATTGGACAATGTATATGTGACAACTTTTATTTTCCTATGAAACATGATAAAAGGATGTCCATAGAAACTTGTATTACAAGCATCTCGAATAATATTTTGAAGAAAGTACAATCTTTAGCCTATAATTTAGAAATCCATATGGTTTCAAAATAGCAATATCCATATTATATGATAATAACAAATGAAAATTTTTATATCCTAGATAAATCATAATAGATTCAACCTCAAGTTTTGTAACTTATTCTTTAAAAGCTTAATTGCCAAAATCCCAAGTGCCCCTCATATATATTTTTTCATGAGACATATTTACATTAAAGGAGTAAAATAGCAACAGTTTACTTGTATCAAACTAAATGGGTAAATATGAGGCACACATTATTTTTCTTTGCAATGTGTGGATAAAGCTTGAGGTATTGAAAGTGTTATCCAATTTAATTAATCAAAGTTGCTTTTGATTTCTTCCTGAAGTTGGGTTATCTTCTCCCTTTCATAATTTATGATAGAAAGGAGTGAATTAAAAAAAATGAATAATCCAACTTCTTCTTATCTTTCTTTTATTTGTCTTATTAATATTTACGCGAAACAATCACAAAAGCAGAAGAAACTGATGCTAAGGTACTTTTGATGTTATTAAATTTTATATAAAGTTTCTTTTTAAAAAAAATTGAATCTTGTGTAGGATTTTTTTTTTTTTAAACTTTTGCTTGTTATTTTTGTATTTTAGACACCATTCTAAAAACATAAATTAAAAAAATAATTTGCCTAGATTTATTATTTATCATTTGAATCTCAATTTATTATCAGTGTTTACTTTTCCACATTAATCCCCTTCACATTATTATTTTAAAAATAAATAATTGAGAAGGATAAAATTTAGTTCTTTCTAGTACTAATTATATAACTGAAAAAATAGAACTAGTACTTTTTAGTTTTTTTCGAAAATAATAAGTATTTCAAAGCAACTATTTTTAATAAATATTATCTAAAAAAGGGGGAATGGAATAGTAATGTTTTGAATATGAGTGGTCTAGAAGTTAGTGGTTTGAGTACTTTGAGCATTCAACTCTATTTTTTTTTATGTATCATTTAAACATAAAGTACTTATTTTATATTTTTATTTTTATTTTTATTTTCACTTTTTAATTTCAAAATCGATGTTTATCCATTACTTTTTAAAATTCTTTTTAAAAAATCAATGGATGAACAATAATTTTTTTTAAAAAATAATATTTTTTAGAGTTTCTTTAACTTTTTTTTTTTGGAAAAATAAGTAAGGACAACATATCAGTGATGTTTCGTAAATAACCAATAAATTAAATAAAATCATATATTTTATTTATTTATTTATTCATATTCAAGTTGTCTGGGCATGACTCAGATACTAGCTTTCTAATTTTTTTTATTCAACTCAATATGGTAGAAAGAATCCACCTTCAATACGAGAAAGAGAAGGCTCTTTGTTCATTGCTAATAACACTACTTTGTTCATTGCTAATAACACTACTAAAGCTAAAACTTGACAAATTTCGTTGGGTTGTCATTAATATTTTTAAGAAAGAAAACTGATGCGCCTTCAGCGGTTATTTTTTACGCAAAAAATACAGAGAAACACTCAAAAAGAATTTTAAAAAACAAATCAATGTTCATCCATTAATTTTTATTTTTTTAACAAAAACGAATGAATATACACCGATTTTTAAAATACAAATTACAGTTGAAGAGAATATATAAAAAAATTTAAAAATTCTAAAATTAATATTTTGTATTTAAATGGTACATAAAATTTAGAGTTAAATGGTTAAAAGTGGAAGAAGCCTAAAGAGAGTACTAAAATGAAAACTAAAGACCAGTTAAAGGATTTGTGTACTTGTGTATGTGTTTGTCCCTAATTAAATAACTATTGTATGAATATTTTATCCCTAAATAAAATTTTAAAATAATTCAATCGAAAAAAATTACTTCAATGTGTCTAGTTTCACATACGAAGAGTGGTGGTATTGATGGTGATAAGAAATAAAAGAAAAAAACAAAATTTGTATATTCAAATTAAAAAAAATATACTTTTTTGGCTTTAATTCTCTTAGATAAAATGTAACGCACTCATCTATTTGTATTTAAATGTTATATTTTTAATGTGGTTGAAGTGTTTATTTGGCGAAGTCATTGTTAAAGTGTCAAAATGAGAAGTTATGACAAATTTAATGGCCCTCTTATATTTGACTTTACATATAATTATATATGAATATACATATAATCAATTTTTATTTTTTTGATTCTTGATATTATATATTATTTGGTTTATAGCTTTACATTGTCTACTTGGGACACAAGCCACATGATGATCATGAACTTATCACTGATTCACATCATGACATATTAGGTCAAGTGATTGGGAGGTCGGTATATATTATGTTGTTATGCATGTCTAATAATGATAATTAGTACATTAATATGACTATATAAGTTTTTATCTACAATGCATAAAAGTGTTTTACATGATCAATATATTTAACTAATATTTCTTCCATCTCAATTTATACGACTTTTTTTTTTTTTGGTCAGTCCTAAAAAAAATGTCACATTTTTATATTTAGTAATAATTTAACTTTAAAATATCATTTTATCTTTAATAAGATGATTTCTAACTACACAAAGATGTATAACTCGTCTTAGACCATATATTTCAAAAGTCTTTCTTTTTTTTTTAAACTTCGTACTAAATCAAATTAACTCATATAAATTGGGATAAAAAGAATAATATTTCCAGACGATGCTTATCATAGAAATATTTACTTATAATTATTTTACGAGGGATTTTCTTATAAAAATAAAAATATTTATTGATTTGCAAAAAACTTAAACTCATATATTCTTGTCTCACAGTAAAGAAAAGGCCAAAAAACATATGGTATATAGCTATAGACATGGCTTCTATGGATTTGCTGTTAAGCTCACCCATTCTCAAGCTGAACAAATTGCGGGTAAACATTTCTTTATTTTTGTTTAAACAATACCTCCATAATCATGCATTTGTATCTTATAATAAAACTAGCACAT
>JAPFFP010000103.1:3910197-3923743 GCA_026153255.1 Solanum medicagineum
ATCATTAAAAGACCACTACCTCCAATTCTCCCAATTGTACACTTATGCTTAGTTCAAAAATATACGGGGCCTAACAGTGATAGGCACCTTCTTCATGACCTCGCTTTTCAAAAGGATTTCTATATCAAAACATATCATATCATATCAAAATGTGTATGACCTAGTCTTTTCAGTAATAGCTACCATATACCTATGCTGGCACATAGTTCGAGAAAAGGGAGAGAACCCTTAGAGATAGACCTTACACTGTAATCCATCGATGCTAAATCTAAACATCCAACGAGAATACCTATACATATGCATGCTTTCAAAAAAGGTAATGGTCCTTTCAAATCACTTCAATGCATATATAGGCTCAAAAGCCAAATTATAGTTCATAATCATGATTCACATGCATAAGAATAGCTCATTCACATAATGATATGGTGAAAGTACCCAAAATGCTCAAAGAGTCATAACAATAGACATTTATGAGGTTATATTCTTGTCAACAATATACTTGGGCTTGAATCATTTCACAATTTTCATAAATTCAATGCTCATGAATGCATATGTTATGAATAAGATGAAGATGGCATGGGTAATAGAGATTCAAACTTAAATCAATAATACCTTGTGAATTCAAGTAAGGATATAAGTGAAATTCACATTTAAATCATAATATAGGTTACGAATGCACAAATCAAGCTTTAAAGGGGACATGCACATTCATAAATTCATAACTTTAATGCAATTCTTTATGTTAGGGTTTAAATCACTTTAAAATCATCAATAAAACATAGCCCAACAATATTGA
This sequence comes from Solanum medicagineum, assembly GCA_026153255.1. NCBI lineage: Eukaryota > Viridiplantae > Streptophyta > Magnoliopsida > Solanales > Solanaceae > Solanum > Solanum medicagineum. The sequence goes on from JAPFFP010000103.1 coordinate 3,910,994, forward strand.
AAACCCGTATTTAAGGTACGCAAAATTCTATGAAATTGAGTGTAAAAGAGTTTGGATCGTCTTGGTTGAAAGGGACCAAGAATCAATCCCACATACCTTAGCTAATAGAGAAGATTCAAGAAGAAATTTGATGAAGAAGAGAGTTTTTCCTTGACTCCCAAGCATAGTCTTCACAAGAGTTCTTGAGAGAGTTTTTAGGAGAGTTCAATATAATTCTAAGTGTAGGAAATGGATTTAAATGAGGGGAATAGAGTTTAGGTCATTTGGATGTCTTAGGATAGCGTAGGAAGTCATAAAAGACCCTTAGGAGAAGCCACAATTATTTTTTAAAAAAAAACCATTAAAGAAGCAAAATAACATTTTTTGACAAAGGTCCCATGAGGAGGTCTCACGCTCTGTACAAGTTATCACGGACCATACAACCCTACTGTGAGACCACACTTAGCGAAATCTCAAAAAACACTACACAGATGGGCTTTATGAAAGTGAGTATATCTTTTTGATCCAAACTTAGAATGAGGTGAAACTAGATGCGTCGGAAAGCTAATTCAAAGTCAATTTGACAGGTCATGGGCCACAAAGTTATTTTTATGCTAAGAGATATGACCCTTTAAAGTTGACCCTTCTATCAGTTCTCGTGAAAAACTTAGCCAATGGAATACCTTTGAACTTGATTTGACGAAGGAAACCCTTGATGGCCCTAAACCACATAAATAATCTTGAATCGAGGGCTTGAAAGTGATCTTAGCTTGAGCTTAAAGATTTCATACATAGAAAAATTCGATGAAAGTACCAATGGTTGGTCGCACGATCCATACCAAGCTATCTGGATCGTGTACCCCTCTGTACCACTTCTCTTAGAAAATTTTTCACAATAAAGTTCCAAGACAGTGACCCCATACTTAGAAAATTTTCACTCTGAAACCCATAGGGGAGGCCATATGCATCATACCACCCCATACAGACTGTATACATGGTCGTAAGACTTAGGCTCAAAACTATGGAGACTCAAGCCCAAGGCTACCACATGATCCACCACACAGTCTGTATGGTCTCACATGGTCTATGTGGGATCCAAGTATAGTATGCCTGGTCTTAAACTCCACATCAAGGCCCTCATACCCCACATAAGGCAAAGGCCACTTCAAGGAGGCTTTACATGGTCCGTAAAGCATCATACGGTCTATGAAAGCTTCTATGAAGTGTCACCTTGGTCCAAAACTTTTCGAAACTAAATTTTTATGTTTTATTGAGGTCGTACAAAGTCACGGTCCTTACATAAGTCCACAACTTGTGTGTGAATTAACTAAGGATTAAATACCCTAATATGCACTACTTATGGTGCCAGTAGAGGTAACCTAGGTGACAGTGCATATGGTATATGTTTTAGAGATTGGGAAGGAAATTTGAGTTATGCTCAAGCTGAACAGATGGGTACTGCATATAATAAAAGGGACATGGAAGTATCCTTGGGAGATAGCTAAGGCAATAGAAGAGAGAAACGATTACATGACTTAGCTGAATGCATGGATCCAACACATCTTTAGGGAAGGGAAATAATTGGTGGATTATCTAGCTGATTTGGGTTTCACACCACCTAATAAACAAGTGTTTAATACATTCAGGGATCTATCTAGTGCAGCTAGAAAAATCCTAAATAGTGACAAGCTCAGATACCATATATTAGAGTCAGAACCAGAAGGATCATACATGCAGAAAACTGATAGGGAAAGGTACGTATTAGGAAGCATATATACAAAAAAAAATAGCTAGTTTTTCTAGTTTCATACAGTAGGCAGGAAAGAGTACTACATATGGCTATAACATTTACAAAACATATCTATAAAGAAGCACAACTATTAAATCAAGAGTAACAGCTTTACATGACATCCTTCAAAAAAATAGCCAAATCTATGCCTACTTACACAAAAAAAGGAGGCCCACACTATGCCTACCTATACCAAAAATCAGAAGACCCAGACTAATCATCTAAGTTGGGGTAAGATTGCAATCACCGAGATTAATCCCATCCACTCCTCTACTGACAACAATAAAAGATGTCAAGAGATGAACACTAGGGTTAAACATCAGAGTATAAATACTTACCTGAAGCCATGAAGAATGAAGCTTTTGAGCTTCCACCAGAGGAAACGAGAAGAACCACAGTGCTTCCATCTGCGCAAAGAGAAAGAAAAGTACGGAGAACATAGAAGGGCATGCCACAAACAAGAAGCAAGCAGTACAAAGGAGATACATACTCACACTTAAGCGATGATAAAAGGAAAGATCCAAGTCGATCGGTGGATGAACATTATTGCAGAGAAAGAGGAGGAGAAGAAGAGTCATCTAGAAGACTCTTGCCATGGTTGACAAGATTATTGAAATGGCGGTGGAAAATGACAGGTCTCTATGTAGATAGTATCGAGGAACAAACGGCCGGACCTTTGGTTGGGCTGGTTTTGGGCTAGGATATAGCAATTTTTATTTTTTTTGACAAATCTGATGTAGATAGTTTACTTATTTATTTTCATAATAAAATGAGTCTTGAGCTCAAAAATTTATTTTTTTAAAAAATCCAACCTCAACAATGTAAAAGACTTGAGTCATTCCACACGTGTCACAACACTTTAATATTTCAACCTCAACAATATACAAGATTCGAGTCATTCAATACATCACACTTAGTACATACATCTACTTTCAAGTAAGGAATAATATCATATGAAATGAAATGTTATGATTGCAAGCAATGCAATGCAAATGTCAAGTGATCATGACGCATGTTTATCCTACGATATATATCCACTAATATAGTCAGATCGGAATTCATGGCGGCCACACATGGACCACTATCAGTCGGAACCATTTTCCATCGACATTTACTTTCATATCTTATCTGGAACCATTTTCATTTGACTTTTTATTTCTTTTTTTCTTTTATTGACCAGAATCATTTTCCTTCAACTTTTTATCATTAATGGAACATCAAGCAAATGTATGTCATCACAACACAATAATCATTTCCACAAGTATAAGAATAAGCAAGATGTCCACATGAAATCGTTTAGTTAATATTTATCAATCATTTTCATTGTTCTTTCAATATTTGTGTCATCATCATCACATTACATAATAATCATATCATACCATGGCTCAATATTTTTCAATAATCAAATTGTCATCATAACATAGGACTATTCATCATTTAGTCCACATTTTACAACACTTTATTCAATATTTCAACAATTTCTCAAGATATACACTTAGCTTGACATTTCACATATGATACTTCTTTGGACAATTCAATACATCATGAATCAAAGTTTAACGAATAAAACAATATAAATACTTTTACATTCTCATTAATTGACATTACAAGCCAACTCACAATACCAATTAACAAGTCTTGATCAATCACAATTAGGCATAATTTCGCATTTCAAATCACATATGTCATCACTTCTACATTCTCATTACCCAAATCATATTCACTAAAATAATTCGCTAATCCCCAAGTTTGATGTTGAAAGGAAATACTAAATTCGATAAATTCAACAAGGGTTAGAATCCATTGACTCAATTAATCTAATTAATCACTCCAATGATAATGTCTTCCCCTTTCAAAATGAATCTGAAGCACCACGATCTACTCGAAAATAAATTCACAATCACAATACGAAACTAAAAACATCAAAATCAAGCAATTCAGGGAACAAGAAAGAATTGTCTAAAAATTTACTATCAAAAATCAACGCCAAAATCTGAAAAATTTTAGATGAATAAACTTCTAAAATGATTAGGAAACCATCAGTGAAAACCAACTTGAAAATGGAGTTGAAACGAGTCCACAATCATCAATTGCATCAAAATCCCTAAGTTCATAAAAATCCCTAAATTTGTCAATTGAATTTTACAAATCAAATGTTAAAATCAAGGAGTAATTAATGGCTAATGATAAGGAAAGTGAAAAATATCTTTTTCAATGAAAAACCTTCAAAATATTAATTCAATGACATCCAAGCTGAGCTCCCAGAGTTTGCAAATTAAGGATATATTCCAAAATGGATGCACAGGAGTCTGAAAACACCTTTATATGGTTGTTATAGCGACACTCGAAATTTTTGACCAGTCTTCACTATAGAAACTGCTTGGTCTCTATAGCGGCTTCATTATAGTAAAGCAGGTTTCGCAAAATCGAGGTTACTAATGCGTCCAGGCCTAACAATAGTGTATTGGTATGATCATGCAACTACTCTATTAAGCAAGATAATCAAGCAACCAAAGTACAACAACCCATACACATATTGAAATTTATATCGTGTTCACAATTTATACTCATATACTAGCCTCACTTTATCAATTTAATGCAATTTCAATCATAGTCCTCTCAAGGAACCCAAACTAAAATTAGTATGTGTCGGAATGTGACATCAAGCCAATAATGTATCGAACGTGACACTCGATCCAATAATATGTGGAAATATGAGACCTAATCCAATAATGTGTCAGAACATGATACTTGATCCGATAATATCTCTGAACATGACATCTAATCCACAATCACAATTACAATCACGTCCACAATGAGTAACCATCATTGGCCACAATGAGTAATCACCACTGGCCAAGCTCAAGTAATGCACACAATCAGATTGGGATAGGTTATCAATTTAGTTTTTATCACCATTCCCTCTTTCTTCAAACATGCAAGAAATACAATGAAATAGTTAACATGCATCACGAATGAGAATATTAAATCATCATCTATCTAAAATTCAAGTCTTGAATATGTAGAACTAGAGTTTTCTCGTTTTTCAAAGTCCTAGTGTGTTCATGGTGTATAAATAATCAATGAATACACATAATCAATAATAATGGGTTTACCCATATTATAGCAAAATCTCAACCTTTGGCCACTTCCATGATCATCTTCTTCAACTAAAATTTTTACCTATCATTCACTACAAGTCTAAGTGTTTCCCTTTATCAATTCTTCCTAGAATCTAAGGTGTAGGAATGAAAATACAAGTTAGGACGATTAACTTACCTTAAGAAATGGTATTGGTGGAGAACTAAAGAGAAATAGCCCTAGGTCATTTCTGATCGCTCAAGGATGAATTGGGAGAAATAAGAATGAAATTGGGGCTTTTCTAAACTAAAATTTGTGATTGTCCCGCCATAGAAGCCACTTACCCCGAATCTTGTCATAGCGGATTGCACGGAGACAGAAACTTCATAAAATCTCATCCCAACCCCTTTTTTACACGCTCTCAAATCATAACATTCCGAAAATATGCCCTTAGCGCCAAGATCAATTTTAGCAGTTTTACTCACCCGAATTCAGTTTCATAAAGTCATATATATAGGCCCCTTATCATCTTGACTATCCACTCTAATGATCAAACTTACAAGGCAACTCCTAATTTGCTACCAAATTTTTCTTGATTCTAGATGACTCAAATTTCATCTAAAATTAGCTTAGGCTCAAAATTCTCAATTTACTACTCAAAAAATTTTCTAGTCCAAATTCCTTTCTTGCTGATCTACCCATGGCAATGAGGTTAGATCATTACAGGGGTGCTCCACTTGTTACACCCTCCTTCTTGAGGGGGAGTATTGAAAGGAAGTCTGTTTGATCCCTGTTTTGTTAATTAGATATAACAGTGATTAGTGAAGGATTAAAGTGAGTTAGGCTAGTACCCAACTTGAGGCTGAGTCTTATGCAACTCTCATTGTTAGAGGCCTAACTCTTTACACTAGTACAAACAAAATATTTCTCTCTCCACACAAATATATTTTCTGCCATTGTTGAAGTTTGGATATCAAGCTAAGACATGAAAAGTAAGAAGTTATTGCCAATAAAAATAATATAACAACAGTTACATTATTGCTATTAAATAATTACAGCAAATTATTCATTTGTCATATTGATACAACAATTTGGAACCCTATATAAAAAGAATGGCCCCAACATGTGCCTTCTTCCTCCCACCAACCCCTTAAATAAATATAAAAATAATAAAAGAAAAAGGAAAGAAAAGAACCCAAGGTTGAGTTAAGTAGCGGAGCCACGATTTTAATTCAGGGGTTCAAAATTTAAAGAAGTACACATGAACTTGTCGAAGGGGGTTCAATATTCTATATATATATAAAAAAAATTATTTTAACCTAGAATAATGTTCTGCCGAAGGAAGTTCGAATGGAACCCCGACGAATAGGTGGCTCCGCCCCTAGCTGGGTTATAATAAACAATTATCAGGCAAGATGACTCCTCCAGTATTTCCTCTAATGTTTTTGCAAATAGATTGAGCCTTTTTGTTGTTCAAATAAGTAAGCTTTATGTCTTGTAACTTGATTCCACTACATGGATTGCTTGGACTGCAATCAAAACTCATTGCTACATGTGTTGACGATGTTCCAAATATATTTTGGTATGTCACTTGATTGATCTTTATGCCAGAAGCCTGTCAATTCATGAGTAGTTATCAGAATTAACATCGTTAATTACAAAATTTATTTGTCGCTAATTTCTAATTTTTTTAGTAATAACAAAGTCATTCTTGTCGTTTCTTACCTAACCATTCTATTACTAATTGTTATTTTTAGTGCTTTGATTATCCTATTATTTGATGGTTGTTCTTTTATTTTTGAATGCTATGTGATGATTTTCAGAAACAAAAGTTTTAGCCTGTATTTTCCTTTTCAAATAATTTGATTTCCATCACTGTAGTTTAGGGTCTTTTTGAAGTAACCTTTCTATCTAAAGTTAGAATATTTGTCGAGGAGGTCTCAAAGTATAAAAAGTAGATACACTAAGAGGTCAAACAGAATTCAATATTTACTATATATAAATAAAAATAATTTTTAATCATATATAGACTGTGTAATTTTTCAGCGAAGAGTGTTCGAATGAATCTCTCAACCCTTTCTAGCTCCTCTTATGTTTCTAGAGATAAAAGTATATTATATAGATTCTATGTTATTTAAATTCGATTCGTGAGATTACACTGGATAATCATTACCTGGTTAGGACAACCTTGATGGTTAGGGCAGTAGTTCTGATCAATGATGATTGGGTTGTCAACATTCTTCATCATAATGTTTTGATAATTAATGTTTGTAACAAAACCAGTGCTAGCCCTTGCCCAAGACTTTATCCTTAATCCATTATCAGATCCAGTGAACATTGAATTAATTAATGTCACATTCTGAACACCATCCTCATTGTAATCTCTTGCTAGACTTCCAATGCTGCAATGAACAAAACATAAACAACAATATTAGGAATGTATCTTAAATGAATATATATATATAAACATATATAAGTATATGTTATGATACATGAAATTTGGAATCAGTGAGATACATATATAAGTATATGTTATGATACATAAACATAGTGTTGTCAGTGTTATAAATATTTTGATTGAATCAGTAGAAATGAAAAATTAGTAATACTTCAATATAGAAAAATTCTACTCTCTCTCCTTCATTTTATGTGGCATTCTTTTCTTTTTGGTCCGTTCCAAAAAGAATGTCATCTTACTCTGATTGAAAACAATTTTCCTTTAAAATTTCTTTTTTACCCTTAATGAAATGATTTTCAACTGCACAAATATCTAAGAATGATTTTACCACAAGTAAGTCTTCCTTTATTTCTAAAATATTGTGTCAAGTCAAAAGGTGTCACATAAAATTGGATGGAGAGAATAGGAAGTTTTTCACAATTTCGGTGAGAATCTACTTTTCACCATGTTTTTCCCCATTAAAATAGTTTTGTAAGAAATGAATGAGAAAATTATGCCCTATAGCACAAATTTCTAACAGATTCACAACAGAAAAAAGCTTTATTTACAACAGTTTAGGGGCTTTCATTAATCGATAGGTAAATGAAGCATGAATATAAGACAATTATTCTAAACGGGAACAAAAGGACTAACATATATTAGGTCCGTGCAAAAACGAACTCGAATCTTTACCTAACACCATGTCCAGGGCCACATTGAATCTTGTCCATCCAAAGATTTCTTGTTCCAGGACCAATAGATACACAATCATCCCCTGTTTGGATCCTTGTGCCAGTGATAGTGACACCAATTGAAGACTGTACATGAATCCCATCAGTATTGGGACTAAAATCAGGTGCTATTATTCTTACATTTTCAACCATAACATTCTTGCAGCTATTGATCACCAAGTGCATTAGTTGGCTGTTGACTGAAGTTAACCCTTTAATCACAACATCATTTGCCCAATTGAAGGTTATAGACTGCATCAATTAATCATATGCATACAAAATCAGATATTAATAGGGATGGCAACGCACAGGGCTAGTTTAGAGCTATGCGGAATGGAGTAGATTTAAAGTTATGCGGGGTAGGAAGTTGAAAATGAAAAAGATCATCATGTGAGGTAGGGCGGGGCGAGTTAAAAAATTTGCAGATTGAATTCAACCCGCGCTGCACCAATGAATTGGAAAAAATAACAAATTACTACGTTATTTTCAAAATAATTTGTCATTTTAATAAATATTTAATTTACTAAATTATTAAAATGATGGATATTATGTGTAATTGAAAAAAATGCTAATGGATAGTAATACAAATTAAAAGATTCTTTGGTGGACCGAGTTTTATTGCTAATTTTTTTATTAGATGTGAAAGATATTGATTAAAAAGAGAGTTATTTTCCTTGTTGTATTGTAGTGGCTTCTATTGGGACTAGAGATAGTAAAAGCGAGTATTCATTGTAACGATATGGAGACAGGAATTTGCGGCGATACAATATTTGTGATAATTTTGTTTATTGTTTGGAATTCCCATTATATATGTTCTAACACTCATGACTAATTCTCAATCATGTGATAAGACTTCAATACTATAACTTTTTAATTGGAAAATAAATAAATATGGAGTGCATAGATTAGTTCCCTTTCCTCTTTATATATATATAAAAGGGTATTTGACTAGGCACTAACTAAAAATAAAAATTAGATTTTTAGAAACTTGAAATCTAAAGTAATGTATAGATATTTAATTTGTGGGGCTATAAATAATTTTATTAAGAGTAAAATTTTACTAATAAATATAGAAATATGTTACTTCCTTCGTTCCATTTTATATGACACTGTTTGATCAAGCACAGTGTTTAAGAAAAAGAGAAGATTTTTGAAATTTATGGTCCAAAACAATCCTTAGATATTTGGTCATTTCATTAAGGGTAAAAAAGAAATTTTAAAATTAAATTACTTCTAGTTATAATAAGTTGACATTCTTTTTGGAACGAACTAAAAAAATTAAAGGTGCTACATAAAAAGGAACAGAGACAGTTGTTTTTTTTCGGACCAACTTAAAACAGCAAGAGTGTCACGTAAAAATGCAATAAGCTGAGTACATACCCTAGCTCCAACAGGGCAATTCTTCCCTGACTTCCTGCAATCCCAAAATCCAGCTCCATTTCCATCAAGCGTTCCTCCTATGACCGAAATCCGGTTAACCTTAATGAACAAAATCCAGTAACCGGAGTTGCCAAGTGCACGATAATCCGATGGAGCCATGAGGGTTCCATCAATTTGTACAGTAATTTTATTCTTGCATGGACCTCTAAAAGTAACCGCCTTAATCCAGTACTTTCCACGTGGAACATAAATGGTAGCCGCCTTCACTGAGCTGCAGGCGGCTACCCATGCTTTCAAAAAAGGTTGAGTTGCATCACTTTTACCATCTGATTTTGCTCCAAAATTTAAAACATTGTATGTTACTGAGGATGCATTTGAATTCAAGAAGATGAATCCAAATGAAAAGAAGACACAACACCAAATAGTTACTAAAAGTTTAGCCATTTACTGTTGTTTTTTTTTCTATGTTAGAGGATAGGGAAAAGGGGGGTATTTAAAGTGTTATTTTAAGTAGTAGGATCAGACTCTTTTGGAATATATTTAGGACTCGTTTGGTATAAGGAATAAGGGAAAATTAATTATGGAATTACGTACTCTTAGGCTAAGTTCTGCGGACTCTTCACTTTCAATGCCGTACTTGCGTTGTATTATCCGAAAATACACTACTTTTGGCGAATCCGACATGCACCCTCTAATATTTTTAAAGAGTCCTAGCAACATATATAGCTCTTAGGATGAGTTTATCCTATGTTTGGTTGGGATAAAATCATGGGATAACTCACCCTGAGATTTAATTATTCAGAGATTGCAGTGTTATTTTAATCCTATATTAAGGGTGAAATAATAGTTCTAGAATAATTAATTTCGAGATAGCTTATTATTCAACCAAACAAGCCCTATAACTGTTTTGATCAGTTAATGATTTTAGAAATAATTGGACAATGATTAGAATCAGAAAAACTAACTAACTAATTAAAGGTCAAAAGCTTACTTTAGTTTCATGTTGTGATATGTACGGCAACCATGTGATAAGAGCATGTTTGCCTGTATAGCATCTAACCATGTGCATGTTCAAATGTATATAGTAGCCCCAAATTTTGAAGTCAAAACTTAAAATTTGAAATTTTGAAACTCGAAATTGTATTTGGATATATATTTTACTTAAAAAACATTTAAAGTTTAGCGAAAGTGAAATTTCTTTCAAAACTAACAAAATTTTTATTTGATAAAATGTTATAGTCAAACGAATACTGGAAAATAAATTTTTAAAATCTGATTTAAAATTTATGATCAAATGCTAACTTAGATAGTCTTTTTCTTTTTTTAGTTCTCGCTTGATATGAGGTACCTGCTTTAAATTCCAACTATTTAAATTTATGTCACGTAAATAATATTTATTAAAGTGAAAAGCATTTTCTATTAAGATTTATTTCATTTCCAATACTCAAATGCGAAAATTTTAATTAACGGAAATACAAGCATATTCTAATGGTAATTAATATATTATATTCAAGTCATTCTAAATTGGCAAACATATACAAAAAAGGAAAATTGCATGTGCAAGTCAAAATGAATTAAATAAATGATGATTTTTCAACATTATAATTATCAATTTATTTAGAGCATAAATTGGAATGAAGGAATATTGAAGAGGAAATAAACTGAATAATTGTCTCATCAGTGGTTCAATAATCCAAGTGATCATTGGTTTGATTTATTACGTACTGCTTGATAAGTAAAAAGAAAATTCCAAATAATATTCATCATCTTATCACAAAATATAGAATTGTATATAGAACTTTTAAGTTAGAACTTTCACTAAAATAAAAAAAAAAAATACGTGATTTTAAATGTGTGAATATACCTATAATACATACACATACTCTCATTCTTAATTAGTCATTACTTCCTCTGTTCCGATTTATATGCACATAGTTCAATTTAGTGAGCAAATAATTAAGTTTAATCATAGATTTTGATACGAAATTCTTAAGTTCTTTTGAAACAAAATTTATATGTTTGGAAACGAATGAGAAAAGTAGTAGAAGTTATAATAGTTGACAAGTCAAAATATATAAAAAATATTTAAAAAAATTAGTAAAAAATAGAATTCTTGAATCTTAAAATTCAAAAAATATCATGAAAACTAAGGTGGAGAGCGTATCATAAAACTAGCAAATTTTTTTTTTTTTTTTAAAAAAGAAGAAGATAGTTTTAAACATATATACTCCAAACAACTTAGAACTTTACCAACTTATAACGGCAGATCTTAAACTTTAAGATGCAGCAAGCCCTCATCAGACATAAGTTAAGTGCATGAATGGGACTGTAATTTAGTAAAACAAATGATATGGCTTTCTCCCTCCGTTCCAATTGATGTAATGTTATTTGACTTGACATGAAATTTAAAAACTAAAAAAACTTTAAAAATAAATAATAAATATTTGTATAGCTATAAATCATCTCGATTAAAATAAATATTCTAAAGTTAAATTAATAGAAAATATTAAAATGTATCATTCTTTTGTGACCGACTAAAAAAAATTTCCATATAAGTTGAAATGAAATATCAGTTTCTATTTTGTCAACGTTTAGATTAAGCCTTGTTGACATTTTAGGATGAAAATACATCTCTATTTGTTTATTTAGAAATGAAAGCTTATTTAGAAAGGCAAGTGTACGTTTGAAAATGTAAGGTAGAAGACACATGGGATCAATCAGTGATAAAGAGTTTTTTCAGGCGAAATGATCGCCCTTCACATTCTTTCTTATATTTCTCAGCTATTCATTTAAATAATAATAGTTATTTTTTAAAATTAAAAAAATATTGTTTATACCTTGAGTACTGATCATGTGAAAAACTAAATTATTTATGCGTAAAAGACTAGTACTCCTTTGTAGATGCTTCTTTTAATTGTGTTCTGGAAGTATAACAAGTTTTTTCTATTGTTTGGTTAATAAAAATGAGTTAATTTTTAACTCATGTTTTCATGTTTAGTTGGTGAGTGAAATATTTTCTATTGTTTTCAAAATTTTAAATAATTTTTTTTGTATGGAGGTGGGGCTGCGTGAGGATGGGAGTAAAAATTAAAATTTTCAAATTTTTTTTTAAAAAAATGTATGGGGACAGGGCTAGGTGGGGGTAGGAGGGCAAGCGGTTGGAGTAAAAAATTAAAATTTTCAAAAAAAATTTGTATGGGGGTGGGTTGAGAGGGCTGGGGATTTGGAGTAAAAAATTAAAGTTTTCAAAATTTAATTTTTTTTGTATATGGGGGGAGGGGGCTTGGGTAGAGGGGGGAGGCTAGGTGGGGGCTGGGGGTGTGGGGTGGAGTAGGGAATTTAAGGTTTCAAAA
>JAPFFP010000103.1:3930957-3947580 GCA_026153255.1 Solanum medicagineum
CCATCAGAGATATAGAGTAAGGCACTATGTGATCTAGGTGCTAACATAAAGCTGATGCTCCTTGTGGTCTACAAGAATACTTTAAATTGTGAAAATATTTTCATATTAGAAATTATTTTTCTACAAATTATCATCTACTCTCTAGCTAAAAATAAAAGTTTTTTTCTAAAAATATTTTATTTATTAACCAAATAATAAAAAATATTTTCCACTCATTTTTCTGGAAAACATTTTCTATAGAAAATATTTTCCTCCACTCATTTTTCTGGAAAACATTTTCTATAGAAAATATTTTCCTCCGTACTAAACGCACCCTCTGTGGAAGCTCATTTTTCCTCTCAAAGGATTACATTTTCGTAGTAATGTTAACATATAAATTTACAAAAATCATCGAGATATTTGTGTATATAGTCCTATGGGTAGAGATGATGTGGTCAATCTGATTGTTCTTCATTTTGTCCAACTTTTAGCTTCATATTATTGCTCTAACAAGTACTTGCTCAAATATTTTATCAAAACATTATTTGTTTTGTTAACATATATGCCATTTAGGTGTTTTTTCTATCAATAATATTATCAATCTTTAGCCATATGCTCATTTATAAAATTCTCTCCTCAAAAGTGTATAGCACTATTAAGTATAAAAAGTGTTGTTAATTGTGATAATTAAAGTTTTTCAAGCAGACAACAGGTCGACATGCCTGCTTGAGCAACTTGAGGGTATATTCGTAATTTTTTGTGATTCTTTTGTTGTAATTTGTTTGTCTTATTTTTAATGTTAAAAGATGCTACTAATCATGATAATTAATCACTTAAAATATTTCTAAAAAAATATGTTTCTTTAATAATTAAAAATATTTAAAAATTATATTAAAATTTAATTAACTCTATAAATTTTATCTATATCATTTAAATTAAAAATAAAAAGATAATAGATATTGAGTCCGTGCTAACGCAGACACCCACCCATGTCTAGTAGAATTAAAAGGGAGAGAAAATTATAAATTGAGAAATTAAACTCTATTAATAAAATTATTCAAAAGCCGCCGGTCTTCACGGCTGATTTCTTTGACTGGATTTTATGAAAGTTTGACTACTCAAATATCTTAACAAAATTTTTTAGTCAAATTATTTTTTTAAGTGAAAAATAATAATAATAATCTAACTAAAAAAATTCAATTTTAGTCAAATTATGTCTTTTCGTTACTTCCTTTTTCAGTACAAGTAATATATAAGTCAATTCTTGAGAGAGGCAAAATGATTATATTTTACGGAATAGTAGTCCACATGTTCTGTTTATTTAATACACGTGATAAAAATATGAAATATTTTAATTTGACATAAAATTCATATAAATAATTCTTTTTGAATTAAAAATATATCAAATATAAATATTATTTAATCTTATACGTCATTTAAAGAAATTTAAATTAAAAAATTACTAAAAATGAAAAAAAAAACTTATTTTTCTCATAAATGAAACTAAAAAATAAAATAGATAAACAAAATGAAGTAGGAGAGTACTATTTTTAATCTATCTATAATAAAGTTATTTTTTTATTTAAATATGATTTTATTTAATTTTTCAATCTTATTATTATTCCCACAAACATATGCGCGTGTACATACATATATATCATTAATAATATAATTTCTCAATTCATCACTTAAAAAATTGTAATAGGCATTAAAATCGTAAAGTCGTTCCTCTCGTTTTAATTTGTAGAGTATTCGCTTTGTTTTAGTTTAAATATTTTATTTTGATGGAATATGATTTTTCTTTAAAAAAGTTGATATTGTATTCTTTTCAATTTTACTTATATGAAATTTCTCGGCTATGCCGTTTTTCACTAGAATTCGTTTAAACGTCCAAATTTGAATTTTGGTGTTATGTTTTATTTTATTACATTTTAAAAATTATTTCTTAATCTATTTTTTTAATAATATATTGTTGGTGGCGGCCAACAATATGCATCTTTCACTAACCAACTTATTTTAATTTATTTTATTACTTCTTTGAACTTTTTTTTTTTTTTTTGGTATTTAGTGCCTCTTCTTTGCCTACGTGACAGGTGGGATCCGCACATATTACACCTTAGGCGTGTGACTGAGAATAAATAAGGTGTATTAAATTACGAAAAAAAAAGATTTAGGGGGGTAATAGGACCAAGTAAAAGTTTAAGTGTATCTCTGAAATTTTGGTTATTGTCTGGGGGGTAGTTGTGCATTTTAAATTATAATTTTTAATAACTCAAAATATTTATCTAAAGTTACTTATAAAAAAATAACACACAAACTTAAAAATAATAATTATTTTATATCTCCAAATTTTATTATATAATCTGATCTATTAGTTTTAGGGATATGTTTGAGCTAAAAAAAATGTCAGTGTGAATTGTTAGATAAAAAAATTAGCGGAGAAAATTTGAGAGCGATATGTCATGACCCACTACTTGACTTCAAGTAAGAAATTCCGATCCTCTAGTTCTTTTTCTTTCAAAACTTGATTAAAATGCTTATATTGCATACATATATAACAAAATAAAAAATAGTACTCATTTTTTCGACTATGCAGTTGTGCAATATCTGTGCAAAGTGTGTTCATACAACGAGGCTAAATCTTTGATATATTTTTATACCAACTATATTCATTTAGATGACTTTTTTAAAATTTTATTATAGAGATCATTCAAAATGTTAATTTGTTAACATTAATAACCAAAATTCCAAAGACACATAAAATTTTACTTAGTTCTATTACTCCCCTGAACTTATTTTTTTCATAATTTAATGCCTCTTCTTTGCCTACGTGGCACGGGGGTCCGTGTGTGTACTACACATAATATAATTTAGCTGGTTAGACGTGTTAAGTAGACAAATAAGAAGTATTTAATTACGAAAAAATAAGTTCAGGAGAGTAATAGGACCAAGTTAAAGTTTAAGTATGTCTCTAAAATTTTGGTTATAGTTTGAAAGGATACTTGTGCAATTTTTCTTTATTTTTTAAAAAATTAATAAGTCTCACGTATTAAAAAGTAGAAAAGTTACTTTAATATAAATCTAATATGATAGTTTGTTTTATGTAAAAATGTTATTATAGTTTATTTTATGTGAAAATGTTATTATTGTGAAAAGTTAACTAATTATTTTTTCATTACATTTTTATCCAAAAAAATTAAAATACTTTGAATCATAATTTTTTAAACATTAATAACACAGTCTATTGCTGAGAGATCTCAAGAGAATGATGTGCATATTGTCTTATCATGTCTTGTAAAAATAGAAAAAATAAGATTGTAGTATTAGTTTCTGGATACCTCTCGACTTAATTTCTACTACAATAACAATATACCTAAATGAATATTCCTACAAGTGAAATTTGCAGCGGACATTGTATATGCAAATTTTATTATTATTTCATAAAGATTGAGAAATTATTTTCGAAATCTTCGATTTAAATATGAATATAGCAAATTCAAGTGCCAACAAATAATGCAGTTATTGAAACACAATAAAAGTAAATGATAATAAATATGAAAAATAAGAATTATAATAATATAGCTAGTACAACGAAAACACTAACAAGCCTAAATCCTTAAAAGATAACGACAACACTCGACTTTTACTAATCGATTAGTTCAAATTTATAAATTTTATTTTAAATATTCATACGTAGATTCACCATCCAACGTAAATATTTTAATATAAATACTCTTAATTTTTCTTACATAAATTGCGAGAGGGGGTTATCAATAAAAGAAAAAAATACAAAATTATATTCTTTCCATTCACTTTTATTTACTTGTTATTTGACAAATAAATTTTATTCTTAGTTATCACTTTTAACATAAGAAAAAATAGTTACACCCTCTGTCTCAATGTAACCGAATTTTTGGAGTTTTTTCTAGTGTTCAAAATATTTAAATTGTTCAAACTTCAATATAGATGTTTGGAATTTTTTTCAATACTACCCTTCTCTTTAATAAAATTAAACTCTTTCTAAAAATTAAACTACACTCTTTACAAAGTCATTTATGATTTCATATTTAATTATCTTTATGAGTTTGATATTTTCAATAAACAATTATTTATATTTCTACTTCGTAAAATTCATTTTTTTTAGTTTCAGCATATTATATACAAGTTCAAAAGTAAAACAAAAGATTAAATGTTTAAAATTTTACTTCCATCTAAATTTTTGTTAAAGTTTAGTGGAAATTTTTTAATTGAATCTTGAATACTTATTATATTGAAATTTTCATTTAAATTTTTTTTGGCTCCAAGTACAAACGATTGAGTAAATAAAATCGAGCCAATTTAAATTTTAAGTAAAATAAAAAATTTAATGACGGCTTGTTAAATCTGATGTTGTAATTCAAATAGGCCTCCTTAACTTCTAGCACTATTAATTTATTAGTCAAATTTTAAATCCTTTGAATTAATAACTTAGGAATAAATAAAAAGATATTAGTGAAAAATATGGTTAAGATTTTATCTTCGAATATATTTCTTAATCTGTGTGCATTATCTTAAAAATTAGTTAAATTGGGACAAAGAAAGTATATTTTAATATTTTATTCGTTGAAAAGCTTGATACTCAACATTAATTAATATCCATAGCAATCATTATTTTTCGACCGTGGGATAAATAAAGAGATTATTTACTAGTATTATTTTTCTTTTTTATATCCACGTTACATTAATTAACTTGTAAAACTAAATCAGATTACAAAATTTAATATTTTAAAATAGGAAGAGCAATTGAATAGTATAGCTTTATGTCACCTGGGAAGGAAGTTTCGTTTAACTTGTTTTGTTCAAGAATTCAATAAAGTAGCAGCCATCCATTGTGTTAATGACCATAAATCCACAACATCTGTTGATTTTTTATGAGCAATATACTTTGTGAAAGCTCCACTTTTTAGCCTGAAATAAATTATTTTGTGGGTCTGTGGATTTTCCCAGAGAAAGTATGTCATCATGTGTTCTAAGCTTAGAAATGAGCTAAAAATGTCATCTTTTTGCTCAACCTAGAGAAATTTGTAGCCTTTATGGAGAAAGAAGTTAGTTTCCAAGGTGAAAAAATGGAAAAACAGCAAAATTGCGGTGATGGAAAAGCAGAAAAGTTTTAGGATAGTAATGGAGAGGCAGGTTAGTTTTAGTATTGAGAAGAAAAGGGAAAAGGAATCACCAGGGAAGAGAGGGGATTCCCCTCTTCACCTTGCAGCTAGAGCAGGGAATTTAGGCAAAGTGAAAGAAATTGTTCAAAAGCTTGATAATAGCAAAGGAATTAAGGAATTGTTGTGTTTGCAAAACCAGCAAGGTGAGACTGCATTATATGTTGCTGCAGAGAATGGACACATTTTGGTTGTTGCAGAGATTTTGAAACATTTGGATCTTCAAGTTGCTTCTCTTGTTGCAAATAATGGATATGATGCATTCCAAGTTGCAGCAAAGCAAGGTCATCTTGGTAAGTGCATGAAATTGTGATCATAATAATAAGATTTGGTGTTTATGCAATTGATCTTTCATCGATACTGCTAGGTGTAGTTAGTCCTTCAATTTCTGTTAGTATTTGTTGCTTCTTGTACTTTGATTCTCTCGCTATTATTGTGGTAGTTACTGCTCCTTTTTCGATCTCAATTATGGTGATCAAATCTATGTTATGCTCCATTACCCTCCTTACATGGTAAAATATGTAGACACTTTCTTATTCAAGACCAATATAACAATGCAATTTGAATAATCTGATGGCAAAATACATCTCTCTGCATGAAGAATGGGCTTATGCCTGGTGTCAAGTTGATACTATAGCTTCAATGGTCCTTATGCCAAAAATAGTACTATAGTTTAGGTTTTCGTTAGGAAAAAGGAAAAATTTCAGCAGGTAATTGGTTGAAGCTTGTTCTAATGACACATGTCAAACTGGAACTGGGAACGTTTTTTCTTACTTCAACCCCTTAGTAACTAACTATTTTCCGGTATGAAATTGCAGAAGTACTGAAGGAACTATTGCATTCGTTTCCAAACCTGGTTATGGCCACTGATTCATCCAATTCTACAGCCTTACATACAGCAGCTGCCCAGGGACATGTTGATGTCGTAAATCTGCTTCTGGAGATTGATTCAAATCTTGCTAAGATAGCTCGGAACAATGGGAAAACTGTGCTCCATACAGCAGCAAGAATGGGACATTTGGAAATAGTTAAGTCCCTTCTAAGCAAAGATCCTGAGATTGGCTTTAGAACAGATAGTAAAGGCCAAAGTGCCCTCCACATGGCTGTAAAAGGACAAAATATTGGCATTGTGCTTGAATTAATCAAACCGAATCCTTCTGTATTGGCCTTGGAGGATAACAAAGGAAATAGAGCTCTTCATATTGCAACAAAAAAGGGACGGCCACAGGTTTGTCTTTGTTTGTTATGTATGTTTCCTGTTAAAAATTATTCCAAAATTTATTTCTTTACTGGTTATGGACACAGTTTTGTTTCCAAACCTGGTTACTGAAGAAAATGCAGCTAGATTGAGTCAAAATTGTTTGGTAATACAGATTGAACTTACAATCTTTTCTTTCGGAAAAGTGGAGGGGCCTTTGATATGTGCATCACAGAAAATAAGTTGCTGATAATTCCAATGAAAAACAGCATATCTTTAATTATTACATATCAATCTTTAATTATGACAAGATCTATTTCTCTTGTTATGTGCAGGATCACTTTCTGTGATTAATTTTATTTGAAGAACTTCATTGAAAAGAAAAATCACACTCTTACAAACTATACATGCCTATCTTTTTGCTTGACTTGTGTGACTGATTTTTCTTTCATAAGTACTGACATAAGAGAAACCAAAAAGTTGTTAGTGCACTGGGATAGCATTGTGGTTTAATTTTTCATTAAATAAGTCTTGTTTGATCATTTTTGCTGAATGTTGGATAAACGTCTAATTTATCTTCTTTAGAATTTTCTAATGGAAGTTGAAGCTATAGCTCTCTATTTTAGGAGAAAACTAAGCTAACTTGCTTTGTCACCACAACATCATTATCCTTCAAGAATTTCATTTGTCTCAACCTTCACTCTGTTATTAAACATAGAACCCATGATAACCTGAGATAAACGGCTAACGGCTTTGTTGCCTCCTGAAACAAGAAAGCTCACAAGTACATTTGCCAAAGCAGGCTGGCAGTGCAGTGATGCTAACAAGTTTTATGTTTACTGAGATCAAGAATCACACTACTCGTTGTTGTCACTTGTCAATATGTGAGCTTGCTACTCCTCATGTTTAAGAAACAAAAAGATCAGGTTCTTTGGTTGACTAAATGATCTATTTAGGCAATCCAGTGTCCTTCTCTTGCTCTCTCTGTTTTTAGCATTCATATTTAAATGCTGCTATGTTGCAATTGCAGATGGTACAATGTCTGATATCAATTGAATGCATCGATCTGAATGCCATTAATAAGGCTGGAGAAACAGCTCTTCATATTGCAGAAAAATTTGGAATGCCAGAGCTTGTTTCCATTCTGAAGGTGGCAGGAGCTTCCCATTCCAAAGATCATGGGAAGCCCCAAAATAATGCTAAGCAACTCAAGCAGACTGTTAGTGATATAAAACATGATGTGCAGTCCCAACTCCAACAGAGTCGTCAGACAGGCTTCAAAGTACGGAAAATTGCAAAGAAAGTGAAGAAGCTCCACATTAGTGGTCTTAACAATGCGATTAACAATGCCACAGTTGTTGCCGTCCTTATTGCTACTGTAGCTTTTGCGGCCATCTTTACTGTGCCTGGCCAATATGTTGAACAGAAAAAAGATGGCTTTTCGCTTGGTGAAGCAAATGTAGCTGATAAAGCAGCCTTCCTAGTCTTCTTCTTGTTTGACAGTATGGCCTTGTTTATTTCCATTGCTGTTGTTGTCGTCCAAACCTCTCTCGTTGTGATTGAACCGAGAGCAAAAAAGCTACTCGTATTTTGGATAAACAGGCTCATGTGGGCAGCTTGCCTCTTCATCTCAGTGTCCTTTATTTCTCTAGCTTATGTGGTGGTTGGACCAAAAGAAAAATGGCTTGCTATCTTAGCAACTGTGATTGGTAGCACCATAATGATCACTACAATTGGTTCCATGTGTTTCTGCGTGGTTCGTCATAGGCTAGAAGAGTCAAAGATGAGGAGTATAAGAAGAGCGAGTACTCATTCACATTCGTATGCAATGTCTGTGGCATCAGATACAGAGCTCTATGGTGAAAACTACAAGAGGATGTATGCAGTCTAGGAACAATAGAAATTTTTTTGCCTCAGATGTCAACTCTCAAGCTCTGTGGATGAAGAGGACAAGTTAATGCATTCAGTAATCAGTTCTAAACCATGAAGTTTGATGAACATCCATTCATAGTGTGTCGTTCCAAATGTCTAGCATATGAAGGATTTATGCTAGTTAGGAACTATACAAGGAGTATGTTTCAAGTAGTGTATGCAATGTATATGGCAATTCTATGATATGGTGTACTTGCACCACTAGAATTTGCGTCTGGCTTAAAAAGTTCAAGATTGAGGCACTAATAAATGCTTCAGTTTTGTATACATAACATTTAGTAGTTCAAGAGCAATTTATCATGGAATTTTCTGACTATCCAAGAAGTAGAAAAACCAGAGAGCAGCTTGGTAACAAGATGTAGATTATTTTTCCCAGTACACAAAACACCTTCGAAATGAAAAAAAGCTACTTTGTGATATAATTCATTGTAGTTCTTCTCTTTATAAACTACATGTTTTCCAGCTCTTTTTGGTGATGATGTTGAAGCATTTCTTACTCCCAACTTGACTGTAGCATCTTTGCATGATCAGACACAACAGAAAATGAACTGCAGAATCAAGAGTCAGCTAGCAATATGCATATCTAGAACAAACAGATCCATGGATGATCAAACTGCAAACTTGATCATAGAATTTTTCAGTTAAAAAGTAGCATATCAATACAGAAATTTGAGATATGATTCTACAAAAAATGGTTGGGCAACTTTATACCCCTATATTGAGATTTTTGAGGTGGAGACTAAGTTCCAGACTAAATCGTCTATGATATATTTACATCAAAGATCCTATCAGGTAGTAATGCCAGCGAAGAAATCCCAGGACTTGAAACATCTGAGCGTTGTCTTGGAAACCCCTTGTGTAATCCAACTTTTTGTTTGTCATGCAGGACTTGAGGTAGCTCTATCAAGGACCCCGAAGGCTTTGATGGTCAGTCATCAATTCAGAGCCACTTCCCACATGTCGAAGTGCAGACCTATGGTGAGAGCTACCACCTTGGCTTCTTCTTGAACTGCTTTTTGAAGTTGTGCGAGCTGCATTAGGTGAGAAGCTGTGGCGAACATTCACCTTATGTGTTATTGCTTCTGTCGAGCGACTGGCTGTCACATTGATCAGCAAAATCACCTCCTTATCTCTGGTGTCCTCACACCACCAGCTTTGTGGAATCCCATCAACAGTTTCTTCCAACTTATTGAACTCTTCATGACGTATCAAGATTTCCGCAGCTTGATCTGGTTTGATGATGCCAGCAGCAGGTGTTACCTGAATAACAAAATCATAAGATAACAATTCAGAGTGTTAAGAGCATCTAGGAAATGAAGAATTACCTCAAGCCAGCGGGGAAAACCAAAGGACGCTCGGGGATGATACTCTGATGCTTGCTCATCCTCTTTGATGGTGGATTGACCTCCACAGGTTACCTGGTAAAAAAGTTTGTCTTCTTTGCTCCTGCTGCTGATTCTTAAGTTATATGTGTCTTGATTCTGAAGAACTATCTGACTGGTGCTAACTATAGTTTCAGGAATATAACGAAATTCTTCTAGTAAAGACTTAATTTTTACATTGTTCCGGAAAATCTCCCCAAACTTTTGTCTCCTAACTGATCTATCAACATGAGCAATTTCAACATGGAACTTGCACCTCACAGGTTTATGATCACTTTCTGTCACTTCCATGCAAGCCTCATACCTAAACCACATGACAAAAACACAACGTTTGGATATAGACACAACATCATAATTACTCAGGTGTGCATTTAGTTCCAGACGTCTTAATCTTAATAAAAAGAAATGCAGCCTTACTGTATAATGGAAGCAACTACAGGGCATTGTAAACTGCATTGGATTGAAGGAGCTCCCCTGTTGTCTCGATATAGTACTCGGTCACACCAAGCTGGAATACGTTTCTTCTCCCCGGAATCATATCCTAAAATTTGAAAAAAGAGATGTTTCTAATTGGCCCTTCAAATGAAACAATTGATTAGAAGATGAGTTGATTACAAATATGTCTCACCTCCTAATCCTGGTTTTCCCCTTTCAAACTTGTAAGTTGGAGGAAATCTAATGATTGCTTCCCTCATCCCTTGGAAAACTTTACCAGCTTTCATTTCTGCTCTTAGTTGATCTTTTTCTCGAAGCCAATCGAAGCATCTTTGTGACACAAAGTCCCTTGCTTCATCATAAGATATTCCAAAAAGACGATAGTTGAAATCACCAGTGAATATCACCAAGTCAGCTTCACTAAGCTCGGGTCTTCCCTCGTCAGGATTAATTTGGGCAGTCTGTGTCATAAACCAAAAAAAGAGTTAGCTTTACATGAATTATATTAGAAAACAAGATGTGATAATTACTACAACAACTGCAGGCCCAGACATTTGCACCGCGAAGCATCTGTGCAGAAGACGAGACACCAGCTGCAAGAGAGGAGGATCCATGCAAGTCAGATAAGGCCAAAATCAATACATGGAGAAGATAAAACAGGTAAAAGTAGCATACCAACAGAATTATTTAGAAGGCTGGAGGATTTGGTGAAAACCATTGTTCTAAATATATGGTTAAAATCAGCATTTCGACGGTTGACTGCTTCTAAATGTGCAGCAAGATGACAGTTTGTAAAGCACATTATTCGATCAAAGACTCTTAACCTCAGACCAACTCCACCCTGCATTTTGAAATGTGTAACCATGATACAGTTGTTCCGAAGGAGAAAACAACAGTTCCTAACAGGTTTGAGAAGTAATTTATATGTCTAAAAAAGCCAAGCTAAGCTTACCTTATTACCAATTGCACGTCCTATTCCACATGCAACTGCTCCAACATCAAGGTCCCCCACATGATTCCTAATAGATTTTCTCACCCTGAATCATAGAGCACGATCAAGATTATTAGTATACATAGGCAGGAGCCAATGGAACTGCTATTTCGCCCTCATTTAGTCCAAAAGACAAAGCATAATGAAGGATGAGGTTCGATGAGGTAGAGCTGAGAGGACTTCAGCCAAAGAAATAGAGAAGAGATCACTTCAATGAACAAAAGGTTCATACCAAATAGCAATAAGCAAGGCAGCTAGTTGCCTTGATCCTACTCGTTCAAAAGTTGTTCCTTCGTTCAGTGCCTTCCCTATAGCGTCCTGCCACCATTGTCCAACAGAACTTCCTTCCAGTCCTACCTAAAGTTGGCATGAGTTGTTAGGATACTGCTACATACACATTATACAAAATAAGGAAATACCAAATAATTGGATGTTGCAGAAGTGTTTGAATTTGTTGAGAAGCTATAATCCTAATAAGATGCAAAGGGTGTTAGTCGATAGCTTACAGTTTCTTTTGCAGCAGACATAGCAAGAAAACCTGCTCCCATTTCTACTTCTTGCAACCCAACAACTATTATTCCAACATCTGAAACTGTAGAACCCAGCCATGTTGCAAGTGCTTCCTGGGAGGCCCTTCCTTGACCAACATTCCAGGTTCCAATCAAAACCCGTACATTTTCTTGACTAGTGTATGAATTTTCTATCTCGGTTAATTCTGGTCGTAATATGTTGTCAATAGGTCCTGGAGACGTAAGGCTCCATCCACGTATACCACCATGGTTTGCCAAGCTATACACATAGTCATTTCCAACTGCCATTTTTATTACAGGCCCATTGTGTGCAACCCAACCAGCTATTAAATTTCCATCAAGGTCCAACGCCTGTACCATACCACTTACGTAGCCAACCCAGATTCGAGAACCATGAGCACATAAGCACAGTACTGCACAACGGTGGTGATGAAAATCTTGCAAACGGTTTCCATTCCCATCCCACTGTATTAGTAAGCCACTTGAACATCCACTCCATATCATTCCATCAGCTGCAAGCACAAGAACCTCAGTTTTCTTACTATCTTCTACAAATGCCCCCTTTGTTGCAACTCGGCGAACAGCATCTGCAGCTCCCATAATAGCATTGCGTGACCGCTGCAAAAAGCTACTTCCCTGTGACTTTTCCTTTTTAGATTTTGAAACAAACTTAACATTCAGATCGTCTTCCATTGATTGATCTTGCACCGATGACATATCAACCCGATTCTCAATCTGACCTTCTACATTGTACACTTTCAGGAGTTCCCTATTCTTTGCATCCCTGCAGTTCCCCAGCTATTGGAGTTACTAGGAGTGACAACTAATCTGTAAACAAACTCTTAACTATTTCCTACGACTTAAATGTCGAAAGCATGCATTGCATAAAATTTCAGATAGAAGCAACACTGAGGAACATACCATAACGAGAAGGATGAAGAACCAGCTGCCCACACTTTCGCCCGTACATGATCAGATAACAGACACTTCACCTCAGAAGATGAGATGTTACATACACCATTTACTGTAACTAGGCTCCTAAGGTCAATCGCTGACCTTTCTACGAGTAAAGCAGCCATGTGTTTTTCCTCTGGTGATAAAGAGAGGGACTTCTCAACAGATTCCCATGGCCAGACCTTTATGATGCCACCCTCAGATCCAGACCATATATCACCTAGGCCAACAAGCAATTAGTCTTAGTTGTCATTTGGAACACAATTAGAAGCAAGAACTCATTTACCGATATCTATATTACACAACTCATTTACCGATATCTATATTACACGTATATATTACACATGTATGAAGGAAAATTAGAAATTACCATAAGAAGATATGACCATTGAAAGAACTGAACCACGATGAGCCTGCCACGAGAGGCCTTCCTTAAAAGGCGAATCATCAGAATTCGGTTGGTCCATCCTCCAAGATCTAATCTTTCCATCCTTATGTCCACTCCAGACTAACTTACTCCCACTATCAACTATCAAGCATATAGTAGGTGATGTATTTACTGACTCGTAAAATGGTGCTGCATCCTCGTCTCCTCTTTTTGCTCTTCCATTAAATCCCAATCCTGCCTCATATTGATCCGAGAAATTCCATACTCTTACACCACATTCTTGTCCTGCCCATAGTTGTGTGTCTGTGCAGGCAATGGTCCTCAAAAATCTCCCAACCTGAAATTATGTTTCATTAAAACAAGATTCAAAATTCTGCATTACATTCTTAAATTCCATGTCAACTCAAGTCAAAACCAGATAAACAAATTGAAACAGATGACATTACATATTGTACACAATTGGAGATATTTTTCACCTTTCACTCAACATAAACAATAAGATTACAAAATTGACAAAAAGTTAAAAAAGGAGATCTTAGCTCCTTAGTTGGTTGACTACCTAATGTTTCAACTTATTGGTGTGAGTTGGATAATCCCCTCCACCTCCTCCTCCTCCGACAACATACCATGTGGAATCCCACAAGTGGGGTCTGGGGAGGGTAAAATGTACGCAGACCTTATCATTGTCTCATAGAGATAGAGAGGCTGTTTCCCGGAAAATAATCCCCTCCTCGAATGTAATAAAAATATCAAAGACAAAAATTGTTACCTGAGTTTCTCTAAGGGGATGAGGTCTCAACTCATGGCAAGATGGACGAGACGGATGCACAGCAGCACGAGTGGGGACTTTAAACATGCCAACTCCGCCACCAGATGCAACGAATTCCGGTAAAGGAAGTTGTTGATCATCATCCAAACAATCAGGAATTACACCAAGCCCAGTAAAATTCTGAGCCATCAAATTGAAATCTTGTCGATCACCAGGAGCCGTGGTAGTACTATTACAACTACTACTCATTTCATTTGAATTCATCGAATATGGATAGAAACCTTCATCATCATCAGATGAATCCTCGTATAGGCCGGAGTTATTAATGCTGTTTGGCATGCAATCAACGTCGAGGCTGTGGTTACGAATTTGATGGTGACGTTTATGATGCGTCCCTGTATTTGTACGGAGCTGGTGGCTGTAGGAATGCGCCTTTCGTCGCGGTGGTGGAGCTTCGGTGAGACCTTCTAATGCATTCTTCTCGTCGTCTTCAAATTTCTCTTTCTCCACCACGTCCATGATTTGATTCAGAAAATTAAAGTGAAAATTGGATCATACAATTCTCAAAATGAAGTCAAAGAGAAAAGGGAAATGCATGGAAAGACGAGGCAATTGAGGAGAGAATTAGGCGAACCTTCCTCTCATTCTACGGACACAAATCTTCACAGGAAAACGGTCACTATTGAAAATTTTTGTATAACCAGAAAAAAAAAAAATTCGCTTTGTTTGGATGGTTGTAATATTATTGTTTAAATATAATATTTATTTTGATTATTATGTTATCATCCTATCTAATGATTGATTTGGTATGATTGCATGATTGTCTTAGTCTTTTTTATTTTATTTTTATTTATTATTTAATAATTTTGTATTATTTATTATAATACCTTTTTTCATACTAGATTTACCTGTATCTTTTTTTTTTGGGAAAAAGTATGTAAAATAAACCTAATTTAAAAATTATTTACTTTTAATAGACCCAATCTAAACTATTTACCTTTAATGGACTCATTACCCAAACTATTTACGCTGACATCAGCATAAATACTATGAAATATACTTTGGCGGAATATATATACCATAGTGGTATCATATAAAATGAGCTCAGTTCTTTGTGATACTGTGGCGGTATATTGATATCCAATTGGTATATAGGATTTTCTTTAAAAAACAAATAAAAAAAGAATTAAAGTCTAAATTAGTAGAAAATATTTTCGTTATATACTCTGTCGGTATGTTTATACCATGTCGGTATCATATAGGATTGAAGTTAATAATCTGTGATACTCTGCTGGTATATGTATACCCTATTGGTATATCATACAAGCAAGTGTTGATGTCATCATGACGTCAGCACACGAATTTTAATATTAGGGGGTCAAAATTTTAATAGTATGGGGTACAAAATGTAAATGGGTATATGAAGGTGTCTTCTATCTAAAGTCATTCCCACCTTATCTAAGATATTTTCATTTTTAATGTTATCTCTTTTAATATACCGACAAATCTACTATTACATCCTCATCTCCGCCACTTTCATTTTCTGAGTGTGAGAGTTCTTAGCCAGCCAACACTCTACTCCATACAACAAAATTGATCTAACCACCACTTTGTAGTACTTACTTTTAATTTTTGATGGCACTTTCTTATCACATAAAATTCCGAATGTGATCCTTAATTTCTTTCATCCTGCACTATTATGTTTAGTAACATCCTTGTCAATCTTCTTGATTACCTGAATACTAGACCTAGGATACTTGAAATTATCTCTCTTTTGGATGGCTTGTGTACAAAGTCTCACTTTCATGTATCTTCACGCACCACATCATTGAACTTACGCTCCAAATATTCTATCTTGGTCCTGCTATAGCTGACACCTTTAGACTATAAGATCTCTCTCAAAACTTCTAACTTAATACCGTCGTGAGTTTCATCAATCAAATTTACCTCATTTGCAAATAACATATATTATAACACCTCAATTTGAATTTGTTACATTAATTATTCATTACCAAGATAAATAAAACCGAATTAAATACAAGAAGTAGCATTCAATAGATCCATCACCCTGACATCTTATGATTTTCTTATTTTGCCATATTTTGAATAATTGGTAAATACGGAAAGTAGTAGTAATGCTGCATTTGCCATTCAATAAAGAAGGAAATAAACCAAAATAAAACTCAATTTTTGTAAAAGAAAGAAAAGAATTTCTTCTTGGTTCCGTTTTCCTGTATACTGTTGTCTCTCTTCTTTTCATTATTCTTTCGAAAAATATATTTGCTTAACATTTATTATCATTAAATTTAATTTAAACACTTAAATTATATATTAAATAAAATTTTTATGTGTTTTTAAGTGTTTATTATATAAATAAGTTAATCATTTAAAAATTAATACATCATCTTTTTTTATTATACATATTATCCTCAATAAATCATCGGACCTCTAATCTGTTCCAATTGAGATACACATTAGCTTTAATAAGTCACCTCATTTAACTATTCTCATCAGCCTCCATCAACATTAAAACCTTAATCTAGCAATTGAGGAAGATAGAAATCTTGCTACTATAGAGTGTATTTGGTATGAAGAAAAATATTTTTTATTTTTTTCATATTTGAGTGACTTAAATGTTTTGAAAATATTTTTTAAATTTATAAAAAAATTGACATTCCTAAAATAAAATTAAAAAAATATTTTTCAAAATTTTTCTCTAATCTCAAATTATAATTTTTTTTCTTACCATAACCCCATACCTCGCCCCACCAGCACCACCCCTAAAAAAATTAACATTTTTTAAATTTCTTTTCTAAAAAAATTTAAAATTCTTTTTACCCCCGACTTATTCCAGCCCCCCAACCCCC